>CAMPQE020000048.1:600000-1145364 GCA_946902985.2 Meconema thalassinum | reverse complement strand
GAAACCCCACACAAGACACGGCACAAACCTAGAAGAATTGCTGAGTTTTAATTCACCGGCCGTGAAAGCCAATACACCATCTTTTTGGAAGCCTTCGTAGGGAGGTTATGGCTGCTTGAGCTTTTGGTTCTCGCAGTCAAGGAGTGCAGTTGCACTCTATATAAAGGGAGGTATCGCGCAGTTCAATACTCCTGTGGGGGTCCGGGCAGGGACACCAAGAGCCTGCCGATGAGCCTAGCTTGGTGTCCTAGGCGAAACCCCACACAAGACAAGGCACAAACCTAGAAGAATTGCTGAGTTTTAATTCACCGGCCGTGAAAGCCAATACACCATCTTTTTGGAAACCTTCATAGGGAGGTTATGGCTGCTTGAACTTTTGGTTCTCGCAGTCAAGGAGTGCAGTTGCACTCTATATAAAGGGAGGTATCGCGCAGTTCGATACTCCTGTGGGGGTCCGGGCAGGGACACCAAAAGCCCGCCGATGAGCCTAGCTTGGTGTCCTAGGCGAAACCCCACACATGACACGGCACAAACCAAGAAGAATTGCTGAGTTTTAATTCACCGGCCGTGAAAGCCAATACACCATCTTATTGGAAGCCTTCATAGGGAGGTTATGGCTGCTTGAGCTTTTGGTTCTCGCAGTCAAGGAGTGCAGTTGCACTCTATATAAAGGGAGGTATCGCGCAGTTCGATACTCCTGTGGGGGTCCGGGCAGGGACACCAAAAGCCCGCCGATGAGCCTAGCTTGGTGTCCTAGGCGAAACCCCACACAAGACACGGCACAAACCTAGAAGAATTGCTGAGTTTTAATTCACCGGCCGTGAAAGCCAATACACCATCTTTTTGGAAGCCTTCATAGGGAGGTTATGGCTGCTTGAGCTTTTGGTTCTCGCAGTCAAGGAGTGCAGTTGCACTCTATATAAAGGGAGGTATCGCGCAGTTCGATACTCCTGTGGGGGTCCGGGCAGGGACACCAAGAGCCCGCCGATGAGCCTAGCTTGGTGTCCTAGGCGAAACCCCACACAAGACACGGCACAAACCTGGAAGAATTGCTGAGTTTTAATTCACCGGCCGTGAAAACCAATACACCATATTTTTGGAAGCCTTCATAGGGAGGTTACGGCTGCTTGAGCTTTTGGTTCTCGCAGTCAAGGAGTGCAGTTGCACTCTATATAAAGGGAGGTATCGCGCAGTTCGATACTCCTGTGGGGGTCCGGGCAGGGACACCAAGAGCCCGCCGATGAGCCTAGCTTGGTGTCCTAGGCGAAACCCCACACAAGACACGGCACAAACCTAGAAGAATTGCTGAGTTTTAATTCACCGGCCGTGAAAGCCAATACACCATCTTTTTGGAAGCCTTCATAGGGAGGTTATGGCTGCTTGAGCTTTTGGTTCTCGCAGTCAAGGAGTGCAGTTGCACTCTATATATAGGGAGGTATCGCGCAGTTCGATACTCCTGTGGGGGTCCGGGCAGGGACACCAAGAGCCCGCCGATGAGCCTAGCTTGGTGTCCTAGGCGAAACCCCACACAAGACACGGCACAAACCTAGAAGAATTGCTGAGTTTTAATTTACCGGCCGTGAAAGCCAATACACCAACTTTTTGGAAGCCTTCATAGGGAGGTTATGGCTGCTTGAGCTTTTGGTTCTCGCAGTCAAGGAGTGCAGTTGCACTCTATATAAAGGGAGGTATCGCGCAGTTCGATACTCCTGTGGGGGTCTGGGCAAGGACACCAAGAGCCCGCCCATGAGCCTAGATTGGTGTCCTAGGCGAAACCCCACACAAGACACGGCACAAACCTAGAAGAATTGCTGAGTTTTAATTCACCGGCCGTGAAAGCCAATACACCATCTTTTTGGAAGCCTTCATAGGGAGGTTATGGCTGCTTGAGCTTTTAGTTCTCGCAGTCAAGGAGTGCAGTTGCACTCTATATAAAGGGAGGTATCGCGCAGTTCGATACTCCTGTGGGGGTCCGGGCAGGGACACCAAGAGCCCGCCGATGAGCCTAGCTTGGTGTCCTAGGCGAAACCCCACACAAGACACGGCACAAACCTAGAAGAATTGCTGAGTTTTAATTCACCGGCCGTGAAAGCCAATACACCATCTTTTTGGAAGCCTTCATAGGGAGGTTATGGCTGCTTGAGCTTTTGGTTCTCGCAGTCAAGGAGTGCAGTTGCACTCTATATAAAGGGAGGTATCGCGCAGTTCGATACTCCTGTGGGGGTCCGGGCAGGGACACCAAGAGCCCGCCGATGAGCCTAGCTTGGTGTCCTAGGCGAAACCCCACACAAGACACGGCACAAACCTAGAAGAATTGCTGAGTTTTAATTCACCGGCCGTGAAAGCCAATACACCATCTTTTTGGAAGCCTTCATAGGGAGGTTATGGCTGCTTGAGCTTTTGGTTCTCGCAGTCAAGGAGTGCAGTTGCACTCTATATAAAGGGAGGTATCGCGCAGTTCGATACTCCTGTGGGGGTCTGGGCAAGGACACCAAGAGCCCGCCCATGAGCCTAGATTGGTGTCCTAGGCGAAACCCCACACAAGACACGGCACAAACCTAGAAGAATTGCTGAGTTTTAATTCACCGGCCGTGAAAGCCAATACACCATCTTTTTGGAAGCCTTCATAGGGAGGTTATGGCTGCTTGAGCTTTTAGTTCTCGCAGTCAAGGAGTGCAGTTGCACTCTATATAAAGGGAGGTATCGCGCAGTTCGATACTCCTGTGGGGGTCCGGGCAGGGACACCAAGAGCCCGCCGATGAGCCTAGCTTGGTGTCCTAGGCGAAACCCCACACAAGACACGGCACAAACCTAGAAGAATTGCTGAGTTTTAATTCACCGGCCGTGAAAGCCAATACACCATCTTTTTGGAAGCCTTCATAGGGAGGTTATGGCTGCTTGAGCTTTTGGTTCTCGCAGTCAAGGAGTGCAGTTGCACTCTATATAAAGGGAGGTATCGCGCAGTTCGATACTCCTGTGGGGGTCCGGGCAGGGACACCAAGAGCCTGCCGATGAGCCTAGCTTAGTGTCCTAGGCGAAACCCCACACAAGACACGGCACAAACCTAGAAGAATTGCTGAGTTTTAATTCACCGGCCGTGAAAGCCAATACACCATCTTTTTGGAAGCCTTCATAGGGAGGTTATGGCTGCTTGAGCTTTTGGTTCTCGCAGTCAAGGAGTGCAGTTGCACTCCATATAAAGGGAGGTATCGCGCAGTTCGATACTCCTGTGGGGGTCCGGGCAGGGACACCAAGAGCCCGCCGATAAGCCTAGCTTGGTGTCCTAGGCGAAACCCCACACAAGACACGGCACAAACCTAGAAGAATTGCTGAGTTTTAATTCACCGGCCGTGAAAGCCAATACACCATCTTTTTGGAAGCCTTCATAGGGAGGTTATGGCTGCTTGAGCTTTTGGTTCTCGCAGTCAAGGAGTGCAGATGCACTCTATATAAAGGGAGGTATCGCGCAGTTCGATACTCCTGTGGGGGTCCGGGCAGGGACACCAAGAGCCCGCCGATGAGCCTAGATTGGTGTCCTAGGCGAAACCCCACACAAGACACGGCACAAACCTAGAAGAATTGCTGAGTTTTAATTCACCGGCCGTGAAAGCCAATACACCATCTTTTTGGAAGCCTTCATAGGGAGGTTATGGCTGCTTGAGCTTTTGGTTCTCGCAGTCAAGGAATGCAGTTGCACTCTATATAAAGGGAGGTATCGCGCAGTTCGATACTCCTGTGGGGGTCCGGGCAGGGACACCAAGAGCCTGCCGATGAGCCTAGCTTGGTGTCCTAGGCGAAACCCCACACAAGACACGGCACAAACCTAGAAGAATTGCTGAGTTTTAATTCACCGGCCGTGAAAGCCAATACACCATCTTATTGGAAGCCTTCTTAGGGAGGTTATGGCTGCTTGAGCTTTTGGTTCTCGCAGTCAAGGAGTGCAGTTGAACTCTATATAAAGGAGGTATCGCGCAGTTCGATACTCCTGTGGGGGTCCGGGCAGGGACACCAAGAGCCCGCCGATGAGCCTAGCTTGGTGTCCTAGGCGAAACCCCAGACAAGACACGGCACAAACCTAGAAGAATTGCTGAGTTTTAATTGACCGGCCGTGAAAGCCAATACACCATCTTTTTGGAAGCCTTCATAGGGAGGTTATGGCTGCTTGAGCTTTTGGTTCTCGCAGTCAAGGAGTGCAGTTGAACTGTATATAAAGGGAGGTATCGCGCAGTTCGATACTCCTGTGGGGGTCCGGGCAGGGACACCAAGAGCCCGCCGATGAGCCTAGCTTGGTGTCCTAGGCGAAACCCCAGACAAGACACGGCACAAACCTAGAAGAATTGCTGAGTTTTAATTCACCGGCCGTGAAAGCCAATACACCATCTTTTTGGAAGCCTTCATATGGAGGTTATGGCTGCTTGAGCTTTTGGTTCTCGCAGTCAAGGAGTGCAGTTGCACTCTATATAAAGGGAGGTATCGCGCAGTTCGATACTCCTGTGGGGGTCCGGGCAGGAACACCAAGAGCCCGCCGATGAGCCTAGCTTGGTGTCCTAGGCGAAACCCCACACAAGACACGGCACAAACCTAGAAGAATTGCTGAGTTTTAATTCACCGGCCGTGAAAGCCAATACACCATCTTTTTGGAAGCCTTCTTAGGGAGGTTATGGCTGCTTGAGCTTTTGGTTCTCGCAGTCAAGGAGTGCAGTTGCACTCTATATAAAGGGAGGTATCGCGCAGTTCGATACTCCTGTGGGGGTCCGGGCAGGGACACCAAGAGCCCGCCGATGAGCCTAGCTTGGTGTCCTAGGCGAAACCCCAGACAAGATACGGCACAAACCTAGAAGAATTGCTGAGTTTTAATTCACCGGCCGTGAAAGCCAATACACCATCTTTTTGGAAGCCTTCATAGGGAGGTTATGGCTGCTTGAGCTTTTGGTTCTCGCAGTCAAGGAGTGCAGTTGCACTCTATATAAAGGGAGGTATCGCGCAGTTCGATACTCCTGTGGGGGTCCGGGCAGGAACACCAAGAGCCCGCCGATGAGCCTAGCTTGGTGTCCTAGGCGAAACCCCACACAAGACACGGCACAAACCTAGAAGAATTGCTGAGTTTTAATTCACCGGCCGTGAAAGCCAATACACCAACTTTTTGGAAGCCTTCATAGGGAGGTTATGGCTGCTTGAGCTTTTGGTTCTCGCAGTCAAGGAGTGCAGTTGCACTCTATATAAAGGGAGGTATCGCGCAGTTCGATACTCCAGTGGGGGTCCGGGCAGGGACACCAAGAGCCTGCCGATGAGCCTAGCTTAGTGTCCTAGGCGAAACCCCACACAAGACACGGCACAAACCTAGAAGAATTGCTGAGTTTTAATTCACCGGCCGTGAAAGCCAATACACCATCTTTTTGGAAGCCTTCATAGGGAGGTTATGGCTGCTTGAGCTTTTGGTTCTCGCAGTCAAGGAGTGCAGTTGCACTCTATATAAAGGGAGGTATCGCGCAGTTCGATACTCCTGTGGGGGTCCGGGCAGGGACACCAAGAGCCTGCCGATAAGCCTAGCTTGGTGTCCTAGGCGAAACCCCACACAAGACACGGCACAAACCTAGAAGAATTGCTGAGTTTTAATTCACCGGCCGTGAAAGCCAATACACCATCTTTTTGGAAGCCTTCATAGGGAGGTTATGGCTGCTTGAGCTTTTGGTTCTCGCAGTCAAGGAGTGCAGTTGCACTCTATATAAAGGGAGGTATCTCGCAGTTCGATACTCCTGTGGGGGTCCGGGCAGGGACACCAAGAGCCCGCCGATGAGCCTAGATCGGTGTCCTAGGCGAAACCCCACACAAGACACGGCACAAACCTAGAAGAATTGCTGAGTTTTAATTCACCGGCCGTGAAAGCCAATACACCATCTTTTTGGAAGCCTTCATAGGGAGGTTATGGCTGTTTGAGCTTTTGGTTCTCGCAGTCAAGGAGTGCAGTTGCACTCTATATAAAGGGAGGTATCGCGCATTACTCTTGTGGGGGTCCGGGCAGGGACACCAAGAGCCCGCCGATGAGCCTAGCTTGGTGTCCTAGGCGAAACCCCACACAAGACACGGCACAAACCTAGAAGAATTGCTGAGTTTTAATTCACCGGCCGTGAAAGCCAATACACCATCTTTTTGGAAGCCTTCATAGGGAGGTTATGGCTGCTTGAGCTTTTGGATCTTGCAGTCAAGGAGTGCAGTTGCACTCTATATAAAGGGAGGTATCGCGCAGTTCGATACTCCTGTGGGGGTCCGGGCAGGAACACCAAGAGCCCGCCGATGAGCCTAGCTTGGTGTACTAGGCGAAACCCCACACAAGACACGGCACAAACCTAGAAGAATTGCTGAGTTTTAATTCACAGGCCGTGAAAGCCAATACACCATCTTTTTGGAAGCCTTCATAGGGAGGTTATGGCTGCTTGAGCTTTTGGTTCTCGCAGTCAAGGAATGCAGTTGCACTCTATATAAAGGGAGGTATCGCGCAGTTCGATACTCCTGTGGGGGTCCGGGCAGGGACACCAAGAGCCTGCCGATGAGCCTAGCTTGGTGTCCTAGGCGAAACCCCACACAAGACACGGCACAAACCTAGAAGAATTGCTGAGTTTTAATTCACCGGCCGTGAAAGCCAATACACCATCTTTTTGGAAGCCTTCATTGGGAGGTTATGGCTGCTTGAACTTTTGGTTCTCGCAGTCAAGGAGTGCAGTTGCACTCTATATAAAGGGAGGTATCGCGCAGTTCGATACTCCTGTGGGGGTCCGGGCAGGGACACCAAGAGCCCGCCGGTGAGCCTAGCTTGGTGTCCTAGGCGAAACCCCACACAAGACACGGCACAAACCTAGAAGAATTGCTGAGTTTGAATTCACCGGCCGTGAAAGCCAATACACCATCTTATTGGAAGCCTTCTTAGGGAGGTTATGGCTGCTTGAGCTTTTGGTTCTCGCAGTCAAGGAGTGCAGTTGCACTCTATATAAAGGGAGGTATCGCGCAGTTCGATACTCCTGTGGGGGTCCGGGCAGGGACACCAAGAGCCCGCCGATGAGCCTAGCTTGGTGTCCTAGGCGAAACCCCACACAAGACACGGCACAAACCTAGAAGAATTGCTGAGTTTTAATTCACCGGCCGTGAAAGCCAATACACCATCTTTTTGGAAGCCTTCATAGGGAGGTTATGGCTGCTTGAGCTTTTGGTTCTCGCAGTCAAGGAGTGCAGTTGCACTCTATATAAAGGGAGGTATCGCGCAGTTCGATACTCCTGTGGGGGTCCGGGCAGGGACACCAAGAGCCCGCCGATGAGCCTAGCTTGGTGTCCTAGGCGAAACCCCACACAAGACACGGCAAAAACCTAGAAGAATTGCTGAGTTTTAATTCACCGGCCGTGAAAGCCAATACACCATCTTTTTGGAAGCCTTCATAGGGAGGTTATGGCTGCTTGAGCTTTTGGTTCTCGCAGTCAAGGAGTGCAGTTGCACTCTATATAAAGGGAGGTATCGCGCAGTTCGATACTCCTGTGGGGGTCCGGGCAGGGACACCAAGAGCCCGCCGATGAGCCTAGCTTGGTGTCCTAGGCGAAACCCCACACAAGACACGGCACAAACCTAGAAGAATTGCTGAGTTTTAATTCACCGGCCGTGAAAGCCAATACACCATCTTTTTGGAAGCCTTCATAGGGAGGTTATGGCTGCTTGAGCTTTTGGTTCTCGCAGTCAAGGAGTGCAGTTGCACTCTATATAAAGGGAGGTATCGCGCAGTTCGATACTCCTGTGGGGGTCCGGGCAGGGACACCAAGAGCCCGCCGATGAGCCTAGCTTGGTGTCCTAGGCGAAACCCCAAACAAGACACGGCACAAACCTAGAAGAATTGCTGAGTTTTAATTCACCGGCCGTGAAAGCCAATACACCATCTTTTTGGAAGCCTTCATAGGGAGGTTATGGCTGCTTGAGCTTTTGGTTCTCGCAGTCAAGGAGTGCAGTTGCACTCTATATAAAGGGAGGTATCGCGCAGTTCGATACTCCTGTGGGGGTCTGGGCAGGGACACCAAGAGCCCGCCGATGAGCCTAGATTGGTGTCCTAGGCGAAACCCCACACAAGACACGGCACAAACCTAGAAGAATTGCTGAGTTTTAATTCACCGGCCGTGAAAGCCAATACACCATCTTTTTGGAAGCCTTCATAGGGAGGTTATGGCTGCTTGAGCTTTTGGTTCTCGCAGTCAAGGAGTGCAGTTGCACTCTATATAAAGGGAGGTATCGCGCAGTTCGATACTCCTGTGGGAGTCCGGGCAGGGACACCAAGAGCCCGCCGATGAGCCTAGCTTGGTGTCCTAGGCGAAACCCCACACAAGACACGGAACAAACCTAGAAGAATTGCTGAGTTTTAATTCACCGGCCGTGAAAGCCAATACACCATCTTTTTGGAAGCCTTCATAGGGAGGTTATGGCTGCTTGAGCTTTTGGTTCTCGCAGTCAAGGAGTGCAGTTGCACTCTATATAAAGGGAGGTATTCCGCAGTTCGATACTCCTGTGGGGGTCCGGGCAGGGACACCAAGAGCCCGCCGATGAGCCTAGCTTGGTGTCCTAGGCGAAACCCCACACAAGACACGGCACAAACCTAGAAGAATTGCTGAGTTTTAATTCACCGGCCGTGAAAGCCAATACACCATCTTTTGGAAGCCTTCATAGGGAGGTTATGGCTGCTTGAGCTTTTGGTTCTCGCAGTCAAGGAGTGCAGTTGAACTCTATATAAAGGGAGGTATCGCGCAGTTCGATACTCCTGTGGGGGTCCGGGCAGGGACACCAAGAGCCCGCCGATGAGCCTAGCTCGGTGTCCTAGGCGAAACCCCAGACAAGACACGGCACAAACCTAGAAGAATTGCTGAGTTTTAATTCACCGGCCGTGAAAGCCAATACACCATCTTTTTGGAAGCCTTCATAGGGAGGTTATGGCTGCTTGAGCTTTTGGTTCTCGCAGTCAAGGAGTGCAGTTGAACTGTATATAAAGGGAGGTATCGCGCAGTTCGATACTCCTGTGGGGGTCCGGGCAGGGACACCAAGAGCCCGCCGATGAGCCTAGCTTGGTGTCCTAGGCGAAACCCCAGACAAGACACGGCACAAACCTAGAAGAATTGCTGAGTTTTAATTCACCGGCCGTGAAAGCCAATACACCATATTTTTGGAAGCCTTCATATGGAGGTTATGGCTGCTTGAGCTTTTGGTTCTCGCAGTCAAGGAGTGCAGTTGCACTCTATATAAAGGGAGGTATCGCGCAGTTCGATACTCCTGTGGGGGTCCGGGCAGGAACACCAAGAGCCCGCCGATGAGCCTAGCTTGGTGTCCTAGGCGAAACCCCACACAAGACACGGCACAAACCTAGAAGAATTGCTGAGTTTTAATTCACCGGCCGTGAAAGCCAATACACCATCTTTTTGGAAGCCTTCATAGGGAGGTTATGGCTGCTTGAGCTTTTGGTTCTCGCAGTCAAGGAGTGCAGTTGCACTCTATATAAAGGGAGGTATCGCGCAGTTCGATACTCCTGTGGGGGTCCGGGCAGGGACACCAAGAGCCTGCCGATGAGCCTAGCTTAGTGTCCTAGGCGAAACCCCACACAAGACACGGCACAAACCTAGAAGAATTGCTGAGTTTTAATTCACCGGCCGTGAAAGCCAATACACCATCTTTTTTGGAAGCCTTCATAGGGAGGTTATGGCTGCTTGAGCTTTTGGTTCTCTCAGTCAAGGAGTGCAGTTGCACTCTATATAAAGGGAGGTATCGCGCAGTTCGATACTCCTGTGGGGGTCCGGGCAGGAACACCAAGAGCCCTAGGCGAAACCCCACACAAGACACGGCACAAACCTAGAAGAATTGCTGAGTTTTAATTCACCGGCCGTGAAAGCCAATACACCATCTTTTTGGAAGCCTTCATAGGGAGGTTATGGCTGCTTGAGCTTTTGGTTCTCGCAGTCAAGGAGTGCAGTTGCACTCTATATAAAGGGAGGTATCGCGCAGTTCGATACTCCTGTGGGGGTCCGGGCAGGGACACCAAGAGCCTGCCGATGAGCCTAGCTTAGTGTCCTAGGCGAAACCCCACACAAGACACGGCACAAACCTAGAAGAATTGCTGAGTTTTAATTCACCGGCCGTGAAAGCCAATACACCATCTTTTTGGAAGCCTTCATAGGGAGGTTATGGCTGCTTGAGCTTTTGGTTCTCGCAGTCAAGGAGTGCAGTTGCACTCTATATAAAGGGAGGTATCGCGCAGTTCGATACTCCTGTGGGGGTCCGGGCAGGGACACCAAGAGCCCGCCGATAAGCCTAGCTTGGTGTACTAGGCGAAACCCCACACAAGACACGGCACAAACCTAGAAGAATTGCTGAGTTTTAATTCACCGGCCGTGAAAGCCAATACACCATCTTTTTGGAAGCCTTCATAGGGAGGTTATGGCTGCTTGAGCTTTTGGTTCTCGCAGTCAAGGAGTGCAGTTGCACTCTATATAAAGGGAGGTATCGCGCAGTTCGATACTCCTGTGGGGGTCCGGGCAGGGACACCAAGAGCCCGCCGATGAGCCTAGATTGGTGTCCTAGGCGAAACCCCACACAAGACACGGCACAAACCTAGAAGAATTGCTGAGTTTTAATTCACCGGCCGTGAAAGCCAATACACCATCTTTTTGGAAGCCTTCATAGGGAGGTTATGGCTGTTTGAGCTTTTGGTTCTCGCAGTCAAGGAGTGCAGTTGCACTCTATATAAAGGGAGGTATCGCGCATTACTCTTGTGGGGGTCCGGGCAGGGACACCAAGAGCCCGCCGATGAGCCTAGCTTGGTGTCCTAGGCGAAACCCCACACAAGACACGGCACAAACCTAGAAGAATTGCTGAGTTTTAATTCACCGGCCGTGAAAGCCAATACACCATCTTTTTGGAAGCCTTCATAGGGAGGTTATGGCTGCTTGAGCTTTTGGATCTTGCAGTCAAGGAGTGCAGTTGCACTCTATATAAAGGGAGGTATCGCGCAGTTCGATACTCCTGTGGGTGTCCGGGCAGGAACACCAAGAGCCCGCCGATGAGCCTAGCTTGGTGTACTAGGCGAAACCCCACACAAGACACGGCACAAACCTAGAAGAATTGCTGAGTTTTAATTCACAGGCCGTGAAAGCCAATACACCATCTTTTTGGAAGCCTTCATAGGGAGGTTATGGCTGCTTGAGCTTTTGGTTCTCGCAGTCAAGGAATGCAGTTGCATTCTATATAAAGGGAGGTATCGCGCAGTTCGATACTCCTGTGGGGGTCCGGGCAGGGACACCAAGAGCCTGCCGATGAGCCTAGCTTGGTGTCCTAGGCGAAACCCCACACAAGACACGGCACAAACCTAGAAGAATTGCTGAGTTTTAATTCACCGGCCGTGAAAGCCAATACACCATCTTTTTGGAAGCCTTCATAGGGAGGTTATGGCTGCTTGAACTTTTGGTTCTCGCAGTCAAGGAGTGCAGTTGCACTCTATATAAAGGGAGGTATCGCGCAGTTCGATACTCCTGTGGGGGTCCGGGCAGGGACACCAAGAGCCCGCCGATGAGCCTAGCTTGGTGTCCTAGGCGAAACCCCACACAAGACACGGCACAAACCTAGAAGAATTGCTGAGTTTGAATTCACCGGCCGTGAAAGCCAATACACCATCTTATTGGAAGCCTTCATAGGGAGGTTATGGCTGCTTGAGCTTTTGGTTCTCGCAGTCAAGGAGTGCAGTTGCACTCTATATAAAGGGAGGTATCGCGCAGTTCGATACTCCTGTGGGGGTCCGGGCAGGGACACCAAGAGCCCGCCGATGAGCCTAGCTTGGTGTCCTAGGCGAAACCCCACACAAGACACGGCACAAACCTAGAAGAATTGCTGAGTTTTAATTCACCGGCCGTGAAAGCCAATACACCATCTTTTTGGAAGCCTTCATAGGGAGGTTATGGCTGCTTGAGCTTTTGGTTCTCGCAGTCAAGGAGTGCAGTTGCACTCTATATAAAGGGAGGTATCGCGCAGTTCGATACTCCTGTGGGGGTCCGGGCAGGGACACCAAGAGCCCGCCGATGAGCCTAGCTTGGTGTCCTAGGCGAAACCCCACACAAGACACGGCAAAAACCTAGAAGAATTGCTGAGTTTTAATTCACCGGCCGTGAAAGCCAATACACCATCTTTTTGGAAGCCTTCATAGGGAGGTTATGGCTGCTTGAGCTTTTGGTTCTCGCAGTCAAGGAGTGCAGTTGCACTCTATATAAAGGGAGGTATCGCGCAGTTCGATACTCCTGTGGGGGTCCGGGCAGGGACACCAAGAGCCCGCCGATGAGCCTAGCTTGGTGTCCTAGGCGAAACCCCACACAAGACACGGCACAAACCTAGAAGAATTGCTGAGTTTTAATTCACCGGCCGTGAAAGCCAATACACCACCTTTTTGGAAGCCTTCATAGGGAGGTTATGGCTGCTTGAGCTTTTGGTTCTCGCAGTCAAGGAGTGCAGTTGCACTCTATATAAAGGGAGGTATCGCGCAGTTCGATACTCCTGTGGGGGTCCGGGCAGGGACACCAAGAGCCCGCCGATGAGCCTAGCTTGGTGTCCTAGGCGAAACCCCAAACAAGACACGGCACAAACCTAGAAGAATTGCTGAGTTTTAATTCACCGGCCGTGAAAGCCAATACACCATCTTTTTGGAAGCCTTCATAGGGAGGTTATGGCTGCTTGAGCTTTTGGTTCTCGCAGTCAAGGAGTGCAGTTGCACTCTATATAAAGGGAGGTATCGCGCAGTTCGATACTCCTGTGGGGGTCTGGGCAGGGACACCAAGAGCCCGCCGATGAGCCTAGATTGGTGTCCTTGGCGAAACCCCACACAAGACACGGCACAAACCTAGAAGAATTGCTGAGTTTTAGTTCACCGGCCGTGAAAGCCAATACACCATCTTTTTGGAAGCCTTCATAGGGAGGTTATGGCTGCTTGAGCTTTTGGTTCTCGCAGTCAAGGAGTGCAGTTGCACTCTATATAAAGGGAGGTATCGCGCAGTTCGATACTCCTGTGGGGGTCCGGGCAGGGACACCAAGAGCCCGCCGATAAGCCTAGCTTGGTGTCCTAGGCGAAACCCCACACAAGACACGGAACAAACCTAGAAGAATTGCTGAGTTTTAATTCACCGGCCGTGAAAGCCAATACACCATCTTTTTGGAAGCCTTCATAGGGAGGTTATGGCTGCTTGAGCTTTTGGTTCTCGCAGTCAAGGAGTGCAGTTGCACTCTATATAAAGGGAGGTATCGCGCAGTTCGATACTCCTGTGGGGGTCCGGGCAGGGACACCAAGAGCCCGCCGATGAGCCTAGCTTGGTGTCCTAGGCGAAACCCCAGACAAGACACGGCACAAACCTAGAAGAATTGCTGAGTTTTAATTCACCGGCCGTGAATGCCAATACACCATCTTTTTGGAAGCCTTCATAGGGAGGTTATGGCTGCTTGAGCTTTTGGTTCTCGCAGTCAAGGAGTGCAGTTGAACTGTATATAAAGGGAGGTATCGCGCAGTTCGATACTCCTGTGGGGGTCCGGGCAGGGACACCAAGAGCCCGCCGATGAGCCTAGCTTGGTGTCCTAGGCGAAACCCCAGACAAGACACGGCACAAACCTTGAAGAATTGCTGAGTTTTAATTCACCGGCCGTGAAAGCCAATACACCATCTTTTTGGAAGCCTTCATATGGAGGTTATGGCTGCTTGAGCTTTTGGTTCTCGCAGTCAAGGAGTGCAGTTGCACTCTATATAAAGGGAGGTATCGCGCAGTTCGATACTCCTGTGGGGGTCCGGGCAGGAACACCAAGAGCCCGCCGATGAGCCTAGCTTGGTGTCCTAGGCGAAACCCCACACAAGACACGGCACAAACCTAGAAGAATTGCTGAGTTTTAATTCACCGGCCGTGAAAGCCAATACACCATCTTTTTGGAAGCCTTCATAGGGAGGTTATGGCTGCTTGAGCTTTTGGTTCTCGCAGTCAAGGAGTGCAGTTGCACTCTATATAAAGGGAGGTATCGCGCAGTTCGATACTCCTGTGGGGGTCCGGGCAGGGACACCAAGAGCCTGCCGATGAGCCTAGCTTAGTGTCCTAGGCGAAACCCCACACAAGACACGGCACAAACCTAGAAGAATTGCTGAGTTTTAATTCACCGGCCGTGAAAGCCAATACACCATCTTTTTGGAAGCCTTCATAGGGAGGTTATGGCTGCTTGAGCTTTTGGTTCTCGCAGTCAAGGAGTGCAGTTGCACTCTATATAAAGGGAGGTATCGCGCAGTTCGATACTCCTGTGGGGTTTCCGGGCAGGGACACCAAGAGCCCGCCGATGAGCCTAGATTGGTGTCCTAGGCGAAACCCCACACAAGACACGGCACAAACCTAGAAGAATTGCTGAGTTTTAATTCACCGGCCGTGAAAGCCAATACACCATCTTTTTGGAAGCCTTCATAGGGAGGATATGGCTGTTTGAGCTTTTGGTTCTCGCAGTCAAGGAGTGCAGTTGCACTCTATATAAAGGGAGGTATCGCGCAGTTCGATACTCCTGTGGGGGACCGGGCAGGGACACCAAGAGCCCGCCGATGAGCCTAGCTTGGTGTCCTAGGCGAAACCCCACACAAGACACGGCACAAACCTAGAAGAATTGCTGAGTTTTAATTCACCGGCCGTGAAAGCCAATACACCATCTTTTTGGAAGCCTTCATAGGGAGGTTATGGCTGCTTGAGCTTTTGGTTCTCGCAGTCAAGGAGTGCAGTTGCACTCTATATAAAGGGAGGTATCGCGCAGTTCGATACTCCTGTGGGGGTCCGGGCAGGAACACCAAGAGCCCGCCGATGAGCCTAGCTTGGTGTCCTAGGCGAAACCCCACACAAGACACGGCACAAACCTAGAAGAATTGCTGAGTTTTAATTCACCGGCCGTGAAAGCCAATACACCATCTTTTTGGAAGCCTTCATAGGGAGGTTATGGCTGCTTGAGCTTTTGGTTCTCGCAGTCAAGGAGTGCAGTTGCACTCTATATAAAGGGAGGTATCGCGCAGTTCGATACTCCTGTGGGGGTCCGGGCAGGGACACCAAGAGCCTGCCGATGAGCCTAGCTTGGTGTCCTAGGTGAAACCCCACACAAGACACGGCACAAACCTAGAAGAATTGCTGAGTTTTAATTCACCGGCCGTGAAAGCCAATACACCATTTTTTTGGAAGCCTTCATAGCGAGGTTATGGCTGCTTGAACTTTTGGTTCTCGCAGTCAAGGAGTGCAGTTGCACTCTATATAAAGGGAGGTATCGCGCAGTTCGATACTCCTGTGGGGGTCCGGGCAGGGACACCAAGAGCCCGCCGATGAGCCTAGCTTGGTGTCCTAGGCGAAACCCCACACAAGACACGGCACAAACCTAGAAGAATTGCTGAGTTTTAATTCACCGGCCGTGAAAGCCAATACACCATCTTATTGGAAGCCTTCATAGGGAGGTTATGGCTGCTTGAGCTTTTGGTTCTCGCAGTCACGGAGTGCAGTTGCACTCTATATAAAGGGAGGTATCGCGCAGTTCGATACTCCTGTGGGGGTCCGGGCAGGGACACCAAGAGCCCGCCGATGAGCCTAGCTTGGTGTCCTAGGCGAAACCCCACACAAGACACGGCACAAACCTAGAAGAATTGCTGAGTTTTAATTCACCGGCCGTGAAAGCCAATACACCATCTTTTTGGAAGCCTTCTTAGGGAGGTTATGGCTGCTTGAGCTTTTGGTTCTCGCAGTCAAGGAGTGCAGTTGCACTCTATATAAAGGGAGGTATCGCGCAGTTCGATACTCCTGTGGGGGTCCGGGCAGGGACACCAAGAGCCCGCCGATGAGCCTAGCTTGGTGTCCTAGGCGAAACCCCACACAAGACACGGCACAAACCTAGAAGAATTGCTGAATTTTAATTCACCGGCCGTGAAAGCCAATACACCATCTTTTTGGAAGCCTTCATAGGGAGGTTATGGCTGCTTGAGCTTTTGGTTCTCGCAGTCAAGGAGTGCAGTTGCACTCTATATAAAGGGAGGTATCGCGCAGTTCGATACTCCTGTGGGGGTCCGGGCAGGGACACCAAGAGCCCGCCGATGAGCCTAGCTTGGTGTCCTAGGCGAAACCCCACACAAGACACGGCACAAACCTAGAAGAATTGCTGAGTTTTAATTCACCGGCCGTGAAAGCCAATACACCATCTTTTTGGAAGCCTTCATAGGGAGGTTATGGCTGCTTGAGCTTTTGGTTCTCGCAGTCAAGGAGTGCAGTTGCACTCTATATAAAGGGAGGTATCGCGCAGTTCGATACTCCTGTGGGGCTCCGGGCAGGGACACCAAGAGCCCGCCGATGAGCCTAGCTTGGTGTCCTAGGCGAAACCCCACACAAGACACGGCACAAACCTAGAAGAATTGCTGAGTTTTAATTCACCGGCCGTGAAAGCCAATACACCATCTTTTTGGAAGCCTTCATAGGGAGGTTATGGCTGCTTGAGCTTTTGGTTCTCGCAGTCAAGGAGTGCAGTTGCACTCTATATAAAGGGAGGTATCGCGCAGTTCGATACTCCTGTGGGGGTCCGGGCAGGGACACCAAGAGCCCGCCGATGAGCCTAGATTGGTGTCCTAGGCGAAACCCCACACAAGACACGGCACAAACCTAGAAGAATTGCTGAGTTTTAATTCACCGGCCGTGAAAGCCAATACACCATCTTTTTGGAAGCCTTCATAGGGAGGATATGGCTGTTTGAGCTTTTGGTTCTCGCAGTCAAGGAGTGCAGTTGCACTCTATATAAAGGGAGGTATCGCGCAGTTCGATACTCCTGTGGGGGACCGGGCAGGGACACCAAGAGCCCGCCGATGAGCCTAGCTTGGTGTCCTAGGCGAAACCACACACAAGACACGGCACAAACCTAGAAGAATTGCTGAGTTTTAATTCACCGGCCGTGAAAGCCAATACACCATCTTTTTGGAAGCCTTCATAGGGAGGTTATGGCTGCTTGAGCTTTTGGTTCTCGCAGTCAAGGAGTGCAGTTGCACTCTATATAAAGGGAGGTATCGCGCAGTTCGATACTCCTGTGGGGGTCCGGGCAGGAACACCAAGAGCCCGCCGATGAGCCTAGCTTGGTGTCCTAGGCGAAACCCCACACAAGACACGGCACAAACCTAGAAGAATTGCTGAGTTTTAATTCACCGGCCGTGAAAGCCAATACACCATCTTTTTGGAAGCCTTCATAGGGAGGTTATGGCTGCTTGAGCTTTTGGTTCTCGCAGTCAAGGAGTGCAGTTGCACTCTATATAAAGGGAGGTATCGCGCAGTTCGATACTCCTGTGGGGGTCCGGGCAGGGACACCAAGAGCCTGCCGATGAGCCTAGCTTGGTGTCCTAGGTGAAACCCCACACAAGACACGGCACAAACCTAGAAGAATTGCTGAGTTTTAATTCACCGGCCGTGAAAGCCAATACACCATTTTTTTGGAAGCCTTCATAGCGAGGTTATGGCTGCTTGAACTTTTGGTTCTCGCAGTCAAGGAGTGCAGTTGCACTCTATATAAAGGGAGGTATCGCGCAGTTCGATACTCCTGTGAGGGTCCGGGCAGGGACACCAAGAGCCTGCCGATGAGCCTAGCTTGGTGTCCTAGGCGAAACCCCACACAAGACACGGCACAAACCTAGAAGAATTGCTGAGTTTTAATTCACCGGCCGTGAAAGCCAATACACCATCTTATTGGAAGCCTTCATAGGGAGGTTATGGCTGCTTGAGCTTTTGGTTCTCGCAGTCACGGAGTGCAGTTGCACTCTATATAAAGGGAGGTATCGCGCAGTTCGATACTCCTGTGGGGGTCCGGGCAGGGACACCAAGAGCCCGCCGATGAGCCTAGCTTGGTGTCCTAGGCGAAACCCCACACAAGACACGGCACAAACCTAGAAGAATTGCTGAGTTTTAATTCACCGGCCGTGAAAGCCAATACACCATCTTTTTGGAAGCCTTCTTAGGGAGGTTATGGCTGCTTGAGCTTTTGGTTCTCGCAGTCAAGGAGTGCAGTTGCACTCTATATAAAGGGAGGTATCGCGCAGTTCGATACTCCTGTGGGGGTCCGGGCAGGGACACCAAGAGCCCGCCGATGAGCCTAGCTTGGTGTCCTAGGTGAAGCCCCACACAAGACACGGCACAAACCTAGAAGAAATGCTGAATTTTAATTCACCGGCCGTGAAAGCCAATACACCATCTTTTTGGAAGCCTTCATAGGGAGGTTATGGCTGCTTGAGCTTTTGGTTCTCGCAGTCAAGGAGTGCAGTTGCACTCTATATAAAGGGAGGTATCGCGCAGTTCGATACTCCTGTGGGGGTCCGGGCAGGGACACCAAGAGCCCGCCGATGAGCCTAGCTTGGTGTCCTAGGCGAAACCCCACACAAGACACGGCACAAACCTAGAAGAATTGCTGAGTTTTAATTCACCGGCCGTGAAAGCCAATACACCATCTTTTTGGAAGCCTTCATAGGGAGGTTATGTCTGCTTGAGCTTTTGGTTCTCGCAGTCAAGGAGTGCAGTTGCACTCTATATAAAGGGAGGTATCGCGCAGTTCGATACTCCTGTGGGGCTCCGGGCAGGGACACCAAGAGCCCGCCGATGAGCCTAGCTTGGTGTCCTAGGCGAAACCCCACACAAGACACGGCACAAACCTAGAAGAATTGCTGAGTTTTAATTCACCGGCCGTGAAAGCCAATACACCATCTTTTTGGAAGCCTTCATAGGGAGGTTATGGCTGCTTGAGCTTTTGGTTCTCGCAGTCAAGGAGTGCAGTTGCACTCTATATAAAGGGAGGTATCGCGCAGTTCGATACTCCTGTGGGGGTCTGGGCAGGGACACCAAGAGCCCGCCGATGAGCCTAGATTGGTGTCCTAGGCGAAACCCCACACAAGACACGGCACAAACCTAGAAGAATTGCTGAGTTTTAATTCACCGGCCGTGAAAGCCAATACACCATCTTTTTGGAAGCCTTCATAGGGAGGTTATGGCTGCTTGAGCTTTTGGTTCTCGCAGTCAAGGAGTGCAGTTGCACTCTATATAAAGGGAGGTATCGCGCAGTTCGATACTCCTGTGGGGGTCCGGGCAGGGACACCAAGAGCCCGCCGATGAGCCTAGCTTGGTGTCCTAGGCGAAACCCCACACAAGACACGGCACAAACCTAGAAGAATTGCTGAGTTTTAATTCACCGGCCGTGAAAGCCAATACACCATCTTTTTGGAAGCCTTCATAGGGAGGTTATGGCTGCTTGAGCTTTTGGTTCTCGCAGTCAAGGAGTGCAGTTGCACTCTATATAAAGGGAGGTATCGCGCAGTTCGATACTCCTGTGGGGGTCCGGGCAGGGACACCAAGAGCCCGCCGATGAGCCTAGCTTGGTGTCCTAGGCGAAACCCCACACAAGACACGGCACAAACCTAGAAGAATTGCTGAATTTTAATTCACCGGCCGTGAAAGCCAATACACCATCTTTTTGGAAGCCTTCATAGGGAGGTTATGGCTGCTTGAGCTTTTGGTTCTCGCAGTCAAGGAGTGCAGTTGCACTCTATATAAAGGGAGGTATCGCGCAGTTCGATACTCCTGTGGGGGTCCGGGCAGGGACACCAAGAGCCCGCCGATGAGCCTAGCTTGGTGTCCTAGGCGAAACCCCACACAAGACACGGCACAAACCTAGAAGAATTGCTGAGTTTTAATTCACCGGCCGTGAAAGCCAATACACCATCTTTTTGGAAGCCTTCATAGGGAGGTTATGGCTGCTTGAGCTTTTGGTTCTCGCAGTCAAGGAGTGCAGTTGCACTCTATATAAAGGGAGGTATCGCGCAGTTCGATACTCCTGTGGGGCTCCGGGCAGGGACACCAAGAGCCCGCCGATGAGCCTAGCTTGGTGTCCTAGGCGAAACCCCACACAAGACACGGCACAAACCTAGAAGAATTGCTGAGTTTTAATTCACCGGCCGTGAAAGCCAATACACCATCTTTTTGGAAGCCTTCATAGGGAGGTTATGGCTGCTTGAGCTTTTGGTTCTCGCAGTCAAGGAGTGCAGTTGCACTCTATATAAAGGGAGGTATCGCGCAGTTCGATACTCCTGTGGGGGTCTGGGCAGGGACACCAAGAGCCCGCCGATGAGCCTAGATTGGTGTCCTAGGCGAAACCCCACACAAGACACGGCACAAACCTAGAAGAATTGCTGAGTTTTAATTCACCGGCCGTGAAAGCCAATACACCATCTTTTTGGAAGCCTTCATAGGGAGGTTATGGCTGCTTGAGCTTTTGGTTCTCGCAGTCAAGGAGTGCAGTTGCACTCTATATAAAGGGAGGTATCGCGCAGTTCGAAACTCCTGTGGGGTTCCGGGCAGGGACACCAAGAGCCCGCCGATGAGCCTAGCTTGGTGTCCTAGGCGAAACCCCAGACAAGACACGGCACAAACCTAGAAGAATTGCTGAGTTTTAATTCACCGGCCGTGAAAGCCAATACACCATCTTTTTGGAAGCCTTCATATGGAGGTTATGGCTGCTTGAGCTTTTGGTTCTCGCAGTCAAGGAGTGCAGTTGCACTCTATATAAAGGGAGGTATCGCGCAGTTCGATACTCCTGTGGGGGTCCGGGCAGGAACACCAAGAGCCCGCCGATGAGCCTAGCTTGGTGTCCTAGGCGAAACCCCACACAAGACACGGCACAAACCTAGAAGAATTGCTGAGTTTTAATTCACCGGCCGTGAAAGCCAATACACCATCTTTTTGGAAGCCTTCATAGGGAGGTTATGGCTGCTTGAGCTTTTGGTTCTCGCAGTCAAGGAGTGCAGTTGCACTCTATATAAAGGGAGGTATCGCGCAGTTCGATACTCCTGTGGGGGTCCGGGCAGGGAAACCAAGAGCCTGCCGATGAGCCTAGCTTAGTGTCCTAGGCGAAACCCCACACAAGACACGGCACAAACCTAGAAGAATTGCTGAGTTTTAATTCACCGGCCGTGAAAGCCAATACACCATCTTTTTGGAAGCCTTCATAGGGAGGTTATGGCTGCTTGAGCTTTTGGTTCTCGCAGTCAAGGAGTGCAGTTGCACTCTATATAAAGGGAGGTATCGCGCAGTTCGATACTCCTGTGGGGGTCCGGGCAGGGACACCAAGAGCCCGCCGATGAGCCTAGATTGGTGTCCTAGGCGAAACCCCACACAAGACACGGCACAAACCTAGAAGAATTGCTGAGTTTTAATTCACCGGCCGTGAAAGCCAATACACCATCTTTTTGGAAGCCTTCATAGGGAGGATATGGCTGTTTGAGCTTTTGGTTCTCGCAGTCAAGGAGTGCAGTTGCACTCTATATAAAGGGAGGTATCGCGCAGTTCGATACTCCTGTGGGGGACCGGGCAGGGACACCAAGAGCCCGCCGATGAGCCTAGCTTGGTGTCCTAGGCGAAACCACACACAAGACACGGCACAAACCTAGAAGAATTGCTGAGTTTTAATTCACCGGCCGTGAAAGCCAATACACCATCTTTTTGGAAGCCTTCATAGGGAGGTTATGGCTGCTTGAGCTTTTGGTTCTCGCAGTCAAGGAGTGCAGTTGCACTCTATATAAAGGGAGGTATCGCGCAGTTCGATACTCCTGTGGGGGTCCGGGCAGGAACACCAAGAGCCCGCCGATGAGCCTAGCTTGGTGTCCTAGGCGAAACCCCACACAAGACACGGCACAAACCTAGAAGAATTGCTGAGTTTTAATTCACCGGCCGTGAAAGCCAATACACCATCTTTTTGGAAGCCTTCATAGGGAGGTTATGGCTGCTTGAGCTTTTGGTTCTCGCAGTCAAGGAGTGCAGTTGCACTCTATATAAAGGGAGGTATCGCGCAGTTCGATACTCCTGTGGGGGTCCGGGCAGGGACACCAAGAGCCTGCCGATGAGCCTAGCTTGGTGTCCTAGGTGAAACCCCACACAAGACACGGCACAAACCTAGAAGAATTGCTGAGTTTTAATTCACCGGCCGTGAAAGCCAATACACCATTTTTTTGGAAGCCTTCATAGGGAGGTTATGGCTGCTTGAACTTTTGGTTCTCGCAGTCAAGGAGTGCAGTTGCACTCTATATAAAGGGAGGTATCGCGCAGTTCGATACTCCTGTGAGGGTCCGGGCAGGGACACCAAGAGCCCGCCGATGAGCCTAGCTTGGTGTCCTAGGCGAAACCCCACACAAGACACGGCACAAACCTAGAAGAATTGCTGAGTTTTAATTCACCGGCCGTGAAAGCCAATACACCATCTTATTGGAAGCCTTCATAGGGAGGTTATGGCTGCTTGAGCTTTTGGTTCTCGCAGTCACGGAGTGCAGTTGCACTCTATATAAAGGGAGGTATCGCGCAGTTCGATACTCCTGTGGGGGTCCGGGCAGGGACACCAAGAGCCCGCCGATGAGCCTAGCTTGGTGTCCTAGGCGAAACCCCACACAAGACACGGCACAAACCTAGAAGAATTGCTGAGTTTTAATTCACCGGCCGTGAAAGCCAATACACCATCTTTTTGGAAGCCTTCTTAGGGAGGTTATGGCTGCTTGAGCTTTTGGTTCTCGCAGTCAAGGAGTGCAGTTGCACTCTATATAAAGGGAGGTATCGCGCAGTTCGATACTCCTGTGGGGGTCCGGGCAGGGACACCAAGAGCCCGCCGATGAGCCTAGCTTGGTGTCCTAGGCGAAGCCCCACACAAGACACGGCACAAACCTAGAAGAAATGCTGAATTTTAATTCACCGGCCGTGAAAGCCAATACACCATCTTTTTGGAAGCCTTCATAGGGAGGTTATGGCTGCTTGAGCTTTTGGTTCTCGCAGTCAAGGAGTGCAGTTGCACTCTATATAAAGGGAGGTATCGCGCAGTTCGATACTCCTGTGGGGGTCCGGGCAGGGACACCAAGAGCCCGCCGATGAGCCTAGCTTGGTGTCCTAGGCGAAACCCCACACAAGACACGGCACAAACCTAGAAGAATTGCTGAGTTTTAATTCACCGGCCGTGAAAGCCAATACACCATCTTTTTGGAAGCCTTCATAGGGAGGTTATGGCTGCTTGAGCTTTTGGTTCTCGCAGTCAAGGAGTGCAGTTGCACTCTATATAAAGGGAGGTATCGCGCAGTTCGATACTCCTGTGGGGGTCTGGGCAGGGACACCAAGAGCCCGCCGATGAGCCTAGATTGGTGTCCTTGGCGAAACCCCACACAAGACACGGCACAAACCTAGAAGAATTGCTGAGTTTTAATTCACCGGCCGTGAAAGCCAATACACCATCTTTTTGGAAGCCTTCATAGGGAGGTTATGGCTGCTTGAGCTTTTGGTTCTCGCAGTCAAGGAGTGCAGTTGCACTCTATATAAAGGGAGGTATCGCGCAGTTTGATACTCCTGTGGGGGTCCGGGCAGGGACACCAAGAGCCCGCCGATGAGCCTAGCTTGGTGTCCTAGGCGAAACCCCACACAAGACACGGCACAAACCTAGAAGAATTGCTGAGTTTTAATTCACCGGCCGTGAAAGCCAATACACCATCTTTTTGGAAGCCTTCATAGGGAGGTTATGGCTGCTTGAGCTTTTGGTTCTCGCAGTCAAGGAGTGCAGTTGCACTCTATATAAAGGGAGGTATCGCGCAGTTCGATACTCCTGTGGGGGTCCGGGCAGGGACACCAAGAGCCCGCCGATGAGCCTAGCTTGGTGTCCTAGGCGAAACCCCACACAAGACACGGCACAAACCTAGAAGAATTGCTGAGTTTTAATTCACCGGCCGTGAAAGCCAATACACCATCTTTTTGGAAGCCTTCATAAGGAGGTTATGGCTGCTTGAGCTTTTGGTTCTCGCAGTCAAGGAGTGCAGTTGCACTCTATATAAAGGGAGGTATCGCGCAGTTCGATACTCCTGTGGGGGTCCGGGCCGGAACACCAAGAGCCCGCCGATGAGCCTAGCTTGGTGTCCTAGGCGAAACCCCACACAAGACACGGCACAAACCTAGAAGAATTGCTGAGTTTTAATTCACCGGCCGTGAAAGCCAATACACCATCTTTTTGGAAGCCTTCATAGGGAGGTTATGGCTGCTTGAGCTTTTGGTTCTCGCAGTCAAGGAGTGCAGTTGCACTCTATATAAAGGGAGGTATCGCGCAGTTTGATACTCCTGTGGGGGTCCGGGCAGGGACACCAAGAGCCTGCCGATGAGCCTAGCTTAGTGTTCTAGGCGAAACCCCACACAAGACACGGCACAAACCTAGAAGAATTGCTGAGTTTTAATTCACCGGCCGTGAAAGCCAATACACCATCTTTTTGGAAGCCTTCATAGGGAGGTTATGGCTGCTTGAGCTTTTGGTTCTCGCAGTCAAGGAGTGCAGTTGCACTCTATATAAAGGGAGGTATCGCGCAGTTTGATACTCCTGTGGGGGTCCGGGCAGGGACACCAAGAGCCTGCCGATGAGCCTAGCTTAGTGTTCTAGGCGAAACCCCACACAAGACACGGCACAAACCTAGAAGAATTGCTGAGTTTTAATTCACCGGCCGTGAAAGCCAATACACCATCTTTTTGGAAGCCTTCATAGGGAGGTTATGGCTGCTTGAGCTTTTGGTTCTCGCAGTCAAGGAGTGCAGTTGCACTCTATATAAAGGGAGGTATCGCGCAGTTCGATACTCCTGTGGGGGTCCGGGCAGGGACACCAAGAGCCCGCCGATGTGCCTAGCTTGGTGTCCTAGGCGAAACCCCACACAAGACACGGCACAAACCTAGAAGAATTGCTGAGTTTTAATTCACCGGCCGTGAAAGCCAATACACCATCTTATTGGAAGCCTTCATAGGGAGGTTATGGCTGCTTGAGCTTTTGGTTCTCGCAGTCAAGGAGTGCAGTTGCACTCTATATAAAGGGAGGTATCGCGCAGTTCGATACTCCTGTGGGGGTCCGGGCAGGGACACCAAGAGCCCGCCGATGAGCCTAGCTTGGTGTCCTAGGCGAAACCCCACACAAGACACGGCACAAACCTAGAAGAATTGCTGAGTTTTAATTCACCGGCCGTGAAAGCCAATACACCATCTTTTTGGAAGCCTTCATAGGGAGGTTATGGCTGCTTGAGCTTTTGGTTCTCGCAGTCAAGGAGTGCAGTTGCACTCTATATAAAGGGAGGTATCGCGCAGTTCGATACTCCTGTGGGGGTCCGGGCAGGGACACCAAGAGCCCGCCGATGAGCCTAGCTTGGTGTCCTAGGCGAAACCCCACACAAGACACGGCACAAACCTAGAAGAATTGCTGAGTTTTAATTCACCGGCCGTGAAAGCCAATACACCATCTTTTTGGAAGCCTTCATAGGGAGGTTATGGCTGCTTGAGCTTTTGGTTCTCGCAGTCAAGGAGTGCAGTTGCACTCTATATAAGGGGAGGTATCGCGCAGTTCGATACTCCTGTGGGGGTCCGGGCAGGGACACCAAGAGCCCGCCGATGAGCCTAGCTTGGTGTCCTAGGCGAAACCCCACACAAGACACGGCACAAACCTAGAAGAATTGCTGAGTTTTAATTCACCGGCCGTGAAAGCCAATACACCATCTTTTTGGAAGCCTTCATAGGGAGGTTATGGCTGCTTGAGCTTTTGGTTCTCGCAGTCAAGGAGTGCAGTTGCACTCTATATAAAGGGAGGTATCGCGCAGTTCGATACTCCTGTGGGGGTCCGGGCAGGGACACCAAGAGCCCGCCGATTAGCCTAGCTTGGTGTCCTAGGCGAAATCCCACACAAGACACGGCACAATCCTAGAAGAATTGCTGAGTTTTAATTCACCGGCCGTGAAAGCCAATACACCATCTTTTTGGAAGCCTTCATAGGGAGGTTATGGCTGCTTGAGCTTTTGGTTCTCGCAGTCAAGGAGTGCAGTTGCACTCTATATAAAGGGAGGTATCGCGCAGTTCGATACTCCTGTGGGGGTCTGGGCAGGGACACCAAGAGCCCGCCGATGAGCCTAGATTGGTGTCCTAGGCGAAACCCCACACAAGACACGGCACAAACCTAGAAGAATTGCTGAGTTTTAATTCACCGGCCGTGAAAGCCAATACACCATCTTTTTGGAAGCCTTCATAGGGAGGTTATGGCTGCTTGAGCTTTTGGTTCTCGCAGTCAAGGAGTGCAGTTGCACTCTATATAAAGGGAGGTATCGCGCAGTTCGATACTCCTGTGGGGGTCCGGGCAGGGACACCAAGAGCCCGCCGATGAGCCTAGCTTGGTGTCCTAGGCGAAACCCCACACAAGACACGGCACAAACCTAGAAGAATTGCTGAGTTTTAATTCACCGGCCGTGAAAGCCAATACACCATCTTTTTGGAAGCCTTCATAGGGAGGTTATGGCTGCTTGATCTTTTGGTTCTCGCAGTCAAAGAGTGCAGTTGCACTCTATATAAAGGGAGGTATCGCGCAGTTCGATACTCCCGTGGGGGTCCGGGCAGGGACACCAAGAGCCCGCCGATGAGCCTAGCTTGGTGTCCTAGGCGAAACCCCACACAAGACACGGCACAAACCTAGAAGAATTGCTGAGTTTTAATTCACCGGCCGTGAAAGCCAATACACCATCTTTTTGGAAGCCTTCATAGGGAGGTTATGGCTGCTTGAGCTTTTGGTTCTCGCAGTCAAGGAGTGCAGTTGAACTCTATATAAAGGGAGGTATCGCGCAGTTCGATACTTCTGTGGGGGTCCGGGCAGGGACACCAAAGCCCGCCGATGAGCCTAGCTTGGTGTCCTAGGCGATACCCCACACAAGACACGGCACAAACCTAGAAGAATTGCTGAGTTTTAATTCACCGGCCGTGAAAGCCAATACACCATCTTTTTGGAAGCCTTCATAGGGAGGTTATGGCTGCTTGAGCTTTTGGTTCTCGCAGTCAAGGAGTGCAGTTGCACTCTATATAAAGGGAGGTATCGCGCAGTTCGATACTCCTGTGGGGGTCCGGGCAGGAACACCAAGAGCCCGCCGATGAGCCTAGCTTGGTGTCCTAGGCGAAACCCCACACAAGACACGGCACAAACCTAGAAGAATTGCTGAGTTTTAATTCACCGGCCGTGAAAGCCAATACACCATCTTTTTGGAAGCCTTCATAGGGAGGTTATGGCTGCTTGAGCTTTTGGTTCTCGCAGTCAAGGAGTGCAGTTGCACTCTATATAAAGGGAGGTATCGCGCAGTTCGATACTCCTGTGGGGGTCCGGGCAGGGACACCAAGAGCCCGCCGATGAGCCTAGATTGGTGTCCTAGGCGAAACCCCACACAAGACACGGCACAAACCTAGAAGAATTGCTGAGTTTTAATTCACCGGCCGTGAAAGCCAATACACCATCTTTTTGGAAGCCTTCATAGGGAGGATATGGCTGTTTGAGCTTTTGGTTCTCGCAGTCAAGGAGTGCAGTTGCACTCTATATAAAGGGAGGTATCGCGCAGTTCGATACTCCTGTGGGGGACCGGGCAGGGACACCAAGAGCCCGCCGATGAGCCTAGCTTGGTGTCCTAGGCGAAACCCCACACAAGACACGGCACAAACCTAGAAGAATTGCTGAGTTTTAATTCACCGGCCGTGAAAGCCAATACACCATCTTTTTGGAAGCCTTCATAGGGAGGTTATGGCTGCTTGAGCTTTTGGTTCTCGCAGTCAAGGAGTGCAGTTGCACTCTATATAAAGGGAGGTATCGCGCAGTTCGATACTCCTGTGGGGGTCCGGGCAGGAACACCAAGAGCCCGCCGATGAGCCTAGCTTGGTGTCCTAGGCGAAACCCCACACAAGACACGGCACAAACCTAGAAGAATTGCTGAGTTTTAATTCACCGGCCGTGAAAGCCAATACACCATCTTTTTGGAAGCCTTCATAGGGAGGTTATGGCTGCTTGAGCTTTTGGTTCTCGCAGTCAAGGAGTGCAGTTGCACTCTATATAAAGGGAGGTATCGCGCAGTTCGATACTCCTGTGGGGGTCCGGGCAGGGACACCAAGAGCCTGCCGATGAGCCTAGCTTGGTGTCCTAGGCGAAACCCCACACAAGACACGGCACAAACCTAGAAGAATTGCTGAGTTTTAATTCACCGGCCGTGAAAGCCAATACACCATTTTTTTGGAAGCCTTCATAGCGAGGTTATGGCTGCTTGCACTCTATATAAAGGGAGGTATCGCGCAGTTCGATACTCCTGTGGGGGTCCGGGCAGGGACACCAAGAGCCCGCCGATGAGCCTAGCTTGGTGTCCTAGGCGAAACCCCACACAAGACACGGCACAAACCTAGAAGAATTGCTGAGTTTTAATTCACCGCCCGTGAAAGCCAATACACCATCTTATTGGAAGCCTTCATAGGGAGGTTATGGCTGCTTGAGCTTTTGGTTCTCGCAGTCACGGAGTGCAGTTGCACTCTATATAAAGGGAGGTATCGCGCAGTTCGATACTCCTGTGGGGGTCCGGGCAGGGACACCAAGAGCCCGCCGATGAGCCTAGCTTGGTGTCCTAGGCGAAACCCCACACAAGACACGGCACAAACTTAGAAGAATTGCTGAGTTTTAATTCACGGGCCGTGAAAGCCAATACACCATCTTTTTGGAAGCCTTCATAGGGAGGTTATGGCTGCTTGAGCTTTTGGTTCTCGCAGTCAAGGAGTGCAGTTGCACTCTATATAAAGGGAGGTATCGCGCAGTTCGATACTCCTGTGGGGGTCCGGGCAGGGACACCAAGAGCCCGCCGATGAGCCTAGCTTGGTGTCCTAGGCGAAACCCCACACAAGACACGGCACAAACCTAGAAGAATTGCTGAATTTTAATTCACCGGCCGTGAAAGCCAATACACCATCTTTTTGGAAGCCTTCATAGGGAGGTTATGGCTGCTTGAGCTTTTGGTTCTCGCAGTCAAGGAGTGCAGTTGCACTCTATATAAAGGGAGGTATCGCGCAGTTCGATACTCCTGTGGGGGTCCGGGCAGGGACACCAAGAGCCCGCCGATGAGCCTAGCTTGGTGTCCTAGGCGAAACCCCACACATGACACGGCACAAACCTAGAAGAATTGCTGAGTTTTAATTCACCGGCCGTGAAAGCCAATACACCATCTTTTTGGAAGCCTTCATAGGGAGGTTATGGCTGCTTGAGCTTTTGGTTCTCGCAGTCAAGGAGTGCAGTTGCACTCTATATAAAGGGAGGTATCGCGCAGTTCGATACTCCTGTGGGGCTCCGGGCAGGGTCACCAAGAGCCAGCCGATGAGCCTAGCTTGGTGTCCTAGGCGAAACCCCACACAAGACACGTCACAAACCTAGAAGAATTGCTGAGTTTTAATTCACCGGCCGTGAAAGCCAATACACCATCTTTTTGGAAGCCTTCATAGGGAGGTTATGGCTGCTTGAGCTTTTGGTTCTCGCAGTCAAGGAGTGCAGTTGCACTCTATATAAAGGGAGGTATCGCGCAGTTCGATACTCCTGTGGGGGTCTGGGCAGGGACACCAAGAGCCCGCCGGTGAGCCTAGATTGGTGTCCTAGGCGAAACCCCACACAAGACACGGCACAAACCTAGAAGAATTGCTGAGTTTTAATTCACCGGCCGTGAAAGCCAATACACCATCTTTTTGGAAGCCTTCATAGGGAGGTTATGGCTGCTTGAGCTTTTGGTTCTCGCAGTCAAAGAGTGCAGTTGCACTCTATATAAAGGGAGGTATCGCGCAGTTCGATACTCCTGTGGGGCTCCGGGCAGGGACACCAAGAGCCCGCCGATGAGCCTAGCTTGGTGTCCTAGGCGAAACCCCACACAAGACACGGCACAAACCTAGAAGAATTGCTGAGTTTTAATTCACCGGCCGTGAAAGCCAATACACCATCTTTTTGGAAGCCTTCATAGGGAGGTTATGGCTGCTTGAGCTTTTGGTTCTCGCAGTCAAGGAGTGCAGTTGCACTCTATATAAAGGGAGGTATCGCGCAGTTCGATACTCCTGTGGGGGTCTGGGCAGGGACACCAAGAGCCCGCCGATGAGCCTAGATTGGTGTCCTAGGCGAAACCCCACACAAGACACGGCACAAACCTAGAAGAATTGCTGAGTTTTAATTCACCGGCCGTGAAAGCCAATACACCATCTTTTTGGAAGCCTTCATAGGGAGGTTATGGCTGCTTGAGCTTTTGGTTCTCGCAGTCAAGGAGTGCAGTTGCACTCTATATAAAGGGAGGTATCGCGCAGTTCGATACTCCTGTGGGGGTCCGGGCAGGGACACCAAGAACCCGCCGATGAGCCTAGCTTGGTGTCCTAGGCGAAACCCCACACAAGACACGGCACAAACCTAGAAGAATTGCTGAGTTTTAATTCACCGGCCGTGAAAGCCAATACACCATCTTTTTGGAAGCCTTCATAGGGAGGTTATGGCTGCTTGAGCTTTTGGTTCTCACAGTCAAGGAGTGCAGTTGCACTCTATATAAAGGGAGGTATCGCGCAGTTCGATACTCCTGTGGGGGTCCGGGCAGGGACAACAAGAGCCCGCCGATGAGCCTAGCTTGGTGTCCTAGGCGAAACCCCACACAAGACACGGCACAAACCTAGAAGAATTGCTGAGTTTTAATTCACCGGCCGTGAAAGCCAATACACCATCTTTTTGGAAGCCTTCATAGGGAGGTTATGGCTGCTTGAGCTTTTGGTTCTCGCAGTCAAGGAGTGCAGTTGAACTCTATATAAAGGGAGGTATCGCGCAGTTCGATACTTCTGTGGGGGTCCGGGCAGGGACACCAAGAGCCCGCCGATGAGCCTAGCTTGGTGTCCTAGGCGAAACCCCAGACAAGACACGGCACAAACCTAGAAGAATTGCTGAGTTTTAATTCACCGGCCGTGAAAGCCAATACACCATCTTTTTGGAAGCCTTCATAGGGAGGTTATGGCTGCTTGAGCTTTTGGTTCTCGCAGTCAAGGAGTGCAGTTGAACTCTATATAAAGGGAGGTATCGCGCAGTTCGATACTCCTGTGGGGGTCCGGGCAGGAACACCAAGAGCCCGCCGATGAGCCTAGCTTGGTGTCCTAGGCGAAACCCCACACAAGACACGGCACAAACCTAGAAGAATTGCTGAGTTTTAATTCACCGGCCGTGAAAGCCAATACACCATCTTTTTGGAAGCCTTCATAGGGAGGTTATGGCTGCTTGAGCTTTTGGTTCTCGCAGTCAAGGAGTGCAGTTGCACTCTATATAAAGGGAGGTATCGCGCAGTTCGATACTCCTGTGGGGGTCCGGGCAGGGACACCAAGAGCCTGCCGATGAGCCTAGCTTAGTGTTCTAGGCGAAACCCCACACAAGACACGGCACAAACCTAGAAGAATTGCTGAGTTTTAATTCACCGGCCGTGAAAGCCAATACACCATCTTTTTGGAAGCCTTCATAGGGAGGTTATGGCTGCTTGAGCTTTTGGTTCTCGCAGTCAAGGAGTGCAGTTGCACTCTATATAAAGGGAGGTATCGCGCAGTTCGATACTCCTGTGGGGGTCCGGGCAGGGACACCAAGAGCCCGCCGATGTGCCTAGCTTGGTGTCCTAGGCGAAACCCCACACAAGACACGGCACAAACCTAGAAGAATTGCTGAGTTTTAATTCACCGGCCGTGAAAGCCAATACACCATCTTATTGGAAGCCTTCATAGGGAGGTTATGGCTGCTTGAGCTTTTGGTTCTCGCAGTCAAGGAGTGCAGTTGCACTCTATATAAAGGGAGGTATCGCGCAGTTCGATACTCCTGTGGGGGTCCGGGCAGGGACACCAAGAGCCCGCCGATGAGCCTAGCTTGGTGTCCTAGGCGAAACCCCACACAAGACACGGCACAAACCTAGAAGAATTGCTGAGTTTTAATTCACCGGCCGTGAAAGCCAATACACCATCTTTTTGGAAGCCTTCATAGGGAGGTTATGGCTGCTTGAGCTTTTGGTTCTCGCAGTCAAGGAGTGCAGTTGCACTCTATATAAAGGGAGGTATCGCGCAGTTCGATACTCCTGTGGGGGTCCGGGCAGGGACACCAAGAGCCCGCCGATGAGCCTAGCTTGGTGTCCTAGGCGAAACCCCACACAAGACACGGCACAAACCTAGAAGAATTGCTGAGTTTTAATTCACCGGCCGTGAAAGCCAATACACCATCTTTTTGGAAGCCTTCATAGGGAGGTTATGGCTGCTTGAGCTTTTGGTTCTCGCAGTCAAGGAGTGCAGTTGCACTCTATATAAGGGGAGGTATCGCGCAGTTCGATACTCCTGTGGGGGTCCGGGCAGGGACACCAAGAGCCCGCCGATGAGCCTAGCTTGGTGTCCTAGGCGAAACCCCACACAAGACACGGCACAAACCTAGAAGAATTGCTGAGTTTTAATTCACCGGCCGTGAAAGCCAATACACCATCTTTTTGGAAGCCTTCATAGGGAGGTTATGGCTGCTTGAGCTTTTGGTTCTCGCAGTCAAGGAGTGCAGTTGCACTCTATATAAAGGGAGGTATCGCGCAGTTCGATACTCCTGTTGGGGTCCGGGCAGGGACACCAAGAGCCCGCCGATTAGCCTAGCTTGGTGTCCTAGGCGAAATCCCACACAAGACACGGCACAAACCTAGAAGAATTGCTGAGTTTTAATTCACCGGCCGTGAAAGCCAATACACCATCTTTTTGGAAGCCTTCATAGGGAGGTTATGGCTGCTTGAGCTTTTAGTTCTCGCAGTCAAGGAGTGCAGTTGCACTCTATATAAAGGGAGGTATCGCGCAGTTCGATACTCCTGTGGGGGTCTGGGCAGGGACACCAAGAGCCCGCCGATGAGCCTAGATTGGTGTCCTAGGCGAAACCCCACACAAGACACGGCACAAACCTAGAAGAATTGCTGAGTTTTAATTCACCGGCCGTGAAAGCCAATACACCATCTTTTTGGAAGCCTTCATAGGGAGGTTATGGCTGCTTGAGCTTTTGGTTCTCGCAGTCAAGGAGTGCAGTTGCACTCTATATAAAGGGAGGTATCGCGCAGTTCGATACTCCTGTGGGGGTCCGGCCAGGGACACCAAGAGCCCGCCGATGAGCCTAGCTTGGTGTCCTAGGCGAAACCCCACACAAGACACGGCACAAACCTAGAAGAATTGCTGAGTTTTAATTCACCGGCCGTGAAAGCCAATACACCATCTTTTTGGAAGCCTTCATAGGGAGGTTATGGCTGCTTGATCTTTTGGTTCTCGCAGTCAAGGAGTGCAGTTGCACTCTATATAAAGGGAGGTATCGCGCAGTTCGATACTCGCGTGGGGGTCCGGGCAGGGACACCAAGAGCCCGCCGATGAGCCTAGCTTGGTGTCCTAGGCGAAACCCCACACAAGACACGGCACAAACCTAGAAGAATTGCTGAGTTTTAATTCACCGGCCGTGAAAGCCAATACACCATCTTTTTGGAAGCCTTCATAGGGAGGTTATGGCTGCTTGAGCTTTTGGTTCTCGCAGTCAAGGAGTGCAGTTGAACTCTATATAAAGGGAGGTATCGCGCAGTTCGATACTTCTGTGGGGGTCCGGGCAGGGACACCAAAGCCCGCCGATGAGCCTAGCTTGGTGTCCTAGGCGATACCCCACACAAGACACGGCACAAACCTAGAAGAATTGCTGAGTTTTAATTCACCGGCCGTGAAAGCCAATACACCATCTTTTTGGAAGCCTTCATAGGGAGGTTATGGCTGCTTGAGCTTTTGGTTCTCGCAGTCAAGGAGTGCAGTTGCACTCTATATAAAGGGAGGTATCGCGCAGTTCGATACTCCTGTGGGGGTCCGGGCAGGAACACCAAGAGCCCGCCGATGAGCCTAGCTTGGTGTCCTAGGCGAAACCCCACACAAGACACGGCCCAAACCTAGAAGAATTGCTGAGTTTTAATTCACCGGCCGTGAAAGCCAATACACCATCTTTTTGGAAGCCTTCATAGGGAGGTTATGGCTGCTTGAGCTTTTGGTTCTCGCAGTCAAGGAGTGCAGTTGCACTCTATATAAAGGGAGGTATCGCGCAGTTCGATACTCCTGTGGGGGTCCGGGCAGGGACACCATGAGCCTGCCGATGAGCCCAGCTTAGTGTCCTAGGCGAAACCCCACACAAGACACGGCACAAACCTAGAAGAATTGCTGAGTTTTAATTCACCGGCCGTGAAAGCCAATACACCATCTTTTTGGAAGCCTTCATAGGGAGGTTATGGCTGTTTGAGCTTTTGGTTCTCGCAGTCAAGGAGTGCAGTTGCACTCTATATAAAGGGAGGTATCGCGCAGTTCGATACTCCTGTGGGGGTCCGGGCAGGGACACCAAGAGCCCGCCGATGAGCCTAGCTTGGTGTCCTAGGCGAAACCCCACACAAGACACGGCACAAACCTAGAAGAATTGCTGAGTTTAAATTCACCGGCCGTGAAAGCCAATACACCATCTTTTTGGAAGCCTTCATAGGGAGGTTATGGCTGCTTGAGCTTTTGGTTCTCGCAGTCAAGGAGTGCAGTTGCACTCTATATAAAGGGAGGTATCGCGCAGTTCGATACTCCTGTGGGGGTCCGGGCAGGGACACCAAGAGCCCGCCGATGAGCCTAGCTTGGTGTCCTAGGCGAAACCCCACACAAGACACGGCACAAACCTAGAAGAATTGCTGAGTTTTAATTCACCGGCCGTGAAAGCCAATACACCATCTTTTTGGAAGCCTTCATAGGGAGGTTATGGCTGCTTGAGCTTTTGGTTCTCGCAGTCAAGGAGTGCAGTTGCACTCTATATAAAGGGAGGTATCGCGCAGTTCGATACTCCTGTGGGGGTCCGGGCAGGGACACCAAGAGCCCGCCGATGAGCCTAGCTTGGTGTCCTAGGCGAAACCCCACACAAGACACGGCACAAACCTAGAAGAATTGCTGAGTTTTAATTCACCGGCCGTGAAAGCCAATACACCATCTTTTTGGAAGCCTTCATAGGTAGGTTATGGCTGCTTGAGCTTTTGGTTCTCGCAGTCAAGGAGTGCAGTTGAACTCTATATAAAGGGAGGTATCGCGCAGTTCGATACTTCTGTGGGGGTCCGGCCAGGGACACCAAGAGCCCGCCGATGAGCCTAGCTTGGTGTCCTAGGCGAAACCCCAGACAAGACACGGCACAAACTTAGAAGAATTGCTGAGTTTTAATTCACCGGCCGTGAAAGCCAATACACCACCTTTTTGGAAGCCTTCATAGGGAGGTTATGGCTGCTTTAGCTTTTGGTTCTCGCAGTCAAGGAGTGCAGTTGCACTCTATATAAAGGGAGGTATCGCGCAGTTCGATACTCCTGTGGGGGTCCGGGCAGGAACACCAAGAGCCCGCCGATGAGCCTAGCTTGGTGTCCTAGGCGAAACCCCACACAAGACACGGCACAAACCTAGAAGAATTGCTGAGTTTTAATTCACCGGCCGTGAAAGCCAATACACCATCTTTTTGGAAGCCTTCATAGGGAGGTTATGGCTGCTTGAGCTTTTGGTTCTCGCAGTCAAGGAGTGCAGTTGCACTCTATATAAAGGGAGGTATCGCGCAGTTCGATACTCCTGTGGGGGTCCGGGCAGGGACACCAAGAGCCTGCCGATGAGCCTAGCTTAGTGTCCTAGGCGAAACCCCACACAAGACACGGCACAAACCTAGAAGAATTGCTGAGTTTTAATTCACCGGCCGTGAAGGCCAATACACCATCTTTTTGGAAGCCTTCATAGGGAGGTTATGGCTGCTTGAGCTTTTGGTTCTCGCAGTCAAGGAGTGCAGTTGCACTCTATATAAAGGGAGGTATAGCGCAGTTCGATACTCCTGTGGGGGTCCGGGCAGGGACACCAAGAGCCCGCCGATGTGCCTAGCTTGGTGTCCTAGGCGAAACCCCACACAAGACACGGCACAAACCTAGAAGAATTGCTGAGTTTTAATTCACCGGCCGTGAAAGCCAATACACCTTCTTATTGGAAGCCTTCATAGGGAGGTTATGGCTGCTTGAGCTTTTGGTTCTCGCAGTCAAGGAGTGCAGTTGCACTCTATATAAAGGGAGGTATCGCGCAGTTCGATACTCCTGTGGGGGTCCGGGCAGGGACACCAAGAGCCCGCCGATGAGCCTAGCTTGGTGTCCTAGGCGAAACCCCACACAAGACACGGCACAAACCTAGAAGAATTGCTGAGTTTTAATTCACCGGCCGTGAAAGCCAATACACCATCTTTTTGGAAGCCTTCATAGGGAGGTTATGGCTGCTTGAGCTTTTGGTTCTCGCAGTCAAGGAGTGCAGTTGCACTCTATATAAAGGGAGGTATCGCGCAGTTCGATACTCCTGTGGGGGTCCGGGCAGGGACACCAAGAGCCCGCCGATGAGCCTAGCTTGGTGTCCTAGGCGAAACCCCACACAAGACACGGCACAAACCTAGAAGAATTGCTGAGTTTTGATTCACCGGCCGTGAAAGCCAATACACCATCTTTTTGGAAGCCTTCATAGGGAGGTTATGGCTGCTTGAGCTTTTGGTTCTCGCAGTCAAGGAGTGCAGTTGCACTCTATATAAAGGGAGGTATCGCGCAGTTCGATACTCCTGTGGGGGTCCGGGCATTGACACCAAGAGCCCGCCGATGAGCCTAGATTGGTGCCCTAGGCGAAACCCCACACAAGACACGGCACAAACCTAGAAGAATTGCTGAGTTTTAATTCACCGGCCGTGAAAGCCAATACACCATCTTTTTGGAAGCCTTCATAGGGAGGTTATGGCTGTTTGAGCTTTTGGTTCTCGCAGTCAAGGAGTGCAGTTGCACTCTATATAAAGGGAGGTATCGCGCAGTTCGATACTCCTGTGGGGGTCCGGGCAGGGACACCAAGAGCCCGCCGATGAGCCTAGCTTGGTGTCCTAGGCGAAACCCCACACAAGACACGGCACAAACCTAGAAGAATTGCTGAGTTTAAATTCACCGGCCGTGAAAGCCAATACACCATCTTTTTGGAAGCCTTCATAGGGAGGTTATGGCTGCTTGAGCTTTTGGTTCTCGCAGTCAAGGAGTGCAGTTGCACTCTATATAAAGGGAGGTATCGCGCAGTTCGATACTCCTGTGGGGGTCCGGGCAGGGACACCAAGAGCCCGCCGATGAGCCTAGCTTGGTGTCCTAGGCGAAACCCCACACAAGACACGGCACAAACCTAGAAGAATTGCTGAGTTTTAATTCACCGGCCGTGAAAGCCAATACACCATCTTTTTGGAAGCCTTCATAGGGAGGTTATGGCTGCTTGAGCTTTTGGTTCTCGCAGTCAAGGAGTGCAGTTGCACTCTATATAAAGGGAGGTATCGCGCAGTTCGATACTCCTGTGGGGGTCCGGGCAGGGACACCAAGAGCCCGCCGATGAGCCTAGCTTGGTGTCCTAGGCGAAACCCCACACAAGACACGGCACAAACCTAGAAGAATTGCTGAGTTTTAATTCACCGGCCGTGAAAGCCAATACACCATCTTTTTGGAAGCCTTCATAGGTAGGTTATGGCTGCTTGAGCTTTTGGTTCTCGCAGTCAAGGAGTGCAGTTGAACTCTATATAAAGGGAGGTATCGCGCAGTTCGATACTTCTGTGGGGGTCCGGCCAGGGACACCAAGAGCCCGCCGATGAGCCTAGCTTGGTGTCCTAGGCGAAACCCCAGACAAGACACGGCACAAACTTAGAAGAATTGCTGAGTTTTAATTCACCGGCCGTGAAAGCCAATACACCACCTTTTTGGAAGCCTTCATAGGGAGGTTATGGCTGCTTTAGCTTTTGGTTCTCGCAGTCAAGGAGTGCAGTTGCACTCTATATAAAGGGAGGTATCGCGCAGTTCGATACTCCTGTGGGGGTCCGGGCAGGAACACCAAGAGCCCGCCGATGAGCCTAGCTTGGTGTCCTAGGCGAAACCCCACACAAGACACGGCACAAACCTAGAAGAATTGCTGAGTTTTAATTCACCGGCCGTGAAAGCCAATACACCATCTTTTTGGAAGCCTTCATAGGGAGGTTATGGCTGCTTGAGCTTTTGGTTCTCGCAGTCAAGGAGTGCAGTTGCACTCTATATAAAGGGAGGTATCGCGCAGTTCGATACTCCTGTGGGGGTCCGGGCAGGGACACCAAGAGCCTGCCGATGAGCCTAGCTTAGTGTCCTAGGCGAAACCCCACACAAGACACGGCACAAACCTAGAAGAATTGCTGAGTTTTAATTCACCGGCCGTGAAGGCCAATACACCATCTTTTTGGAAGCCTTCATAGGGAGGTTATGGCTGCTTGAGCTTTTGGTTCTCGCAGTCAAGGAGTGCAGTTGCACTCTATATAAAGGGAGGTATAGCGCAGTTCGATACTCCTGTGGGGGTCCGGGCAGGGACACCAAGAGCCCGCCGATGTGCCTAGCTTGGTGTCCTAGGCGAAACCCCACACAAGACACGGCACAAACCTAGAAGAATTGCTGAGTTTTAATTCACCGGCCGTGAAAGCCAATACACCTTCTTATTGGAAGCCTTCATAGGGAGGTTATGGCTGCTTGAGCTTTTGGTTCTCGCAGTCAAGGAGTGCAGTTGCACTCTATATAAAGGGAGGTATCGCGCAGTTCGATACTCCTGTGGGGGTCCGGGCAGGGACACCAAGAGCCCGCCGATGAGCCTAGCTTGGTGTCCTAGGCGAAACCCCACACAAGACACGGCACAAACCTAGAAGAATTGCTGAGTTTTAATTCACCGGCCGTGAAAGCCAATACACCATCTTTTTGGAAGCCTTCATAGGGAGGTTATGGCTGCTTGAGCTTTTGGTTCTCGCAGTCAAGGAGTGCAGTTGCACTCTATATAAAGGGAGGTATCGCGCAGTTCGATACTCCTGTGGGGGTCCGGGCAGGGACACCAAGAGCCCGCCGATGAGCCTAGCTTGGTGTCCTAGGCGAAACCCCACACAAGACACGGCACAAACCTAGAAGAATTGCTGAGTTTTGATTCACCGGCCGTGAAAGCCAATACACCATCTTTTTGGAAGCCTTCATAGGGAGGTTATGGCTGCTTGAGCTTTTGGTTCTCGCAGTCAAGGAGTGCAGTTGCACTCTATATAAAGGGAGGTATCGCGCAGTTCGATACTCCTGTGGGGGTCCGGGCAGGGACACCAAGAGCCCGCCGATGAGCCTAGCTTGGTGTCCTGGCGAAACCCCACACAAGACACGGCACAAACCTAGAAGAATTGCTGAGTTTTAATTCACCGGCCGTGAAAGCCAATACACCATCTTTTTGGAAGCCTTCATAGGGAGGTTATGGCTGCTTGAGCTTTTGGTTCTCGCAGTCAAGGAGTGCAGTTGCACTCTATATAAAGGGAGGTATCGCGCAGTTCGATACTCCTGTGGGGGTCTGGGCAGGGACACCAAGAGCCCGCCGATGAGCCTAGATTGGTGTCCTAGGCGAAACCCCACACAAGACACGGCACAAACCTAGAAGAATTGCTGAGTTTTAATTCACCGGCCGTGAAAGCCAATACACCATCTTTTTGGAAGCCTTCATAGGGAGGTTTTGGCTGCTTGAGCTTTTGGTTCTCGCAGTCAAGGAGTGCAGTTGCACTCTATATAAAGGGAGGTATCGCGCAGTTCGATACTCCTGTGGGGGTCCGGGCAGGGACACCAAGAGCCCGCCGATGAGCCTAGCTTGGTGTCCTAGGCGAAACCCCACACAAGACACGGCACAAACCTAGAAGAATTGCTGAGTTTTAATTCACCGGCCGTGAAAGCCAATACACCATCTTTTTGGAAGCCTTCATAGGGAGGTTATGGTTGCTTGAGCTTTTGGTTCTCGCAGTCAAGGAGTGCAGTTGCACTCTATATAAAGGGAGGTATCGCGCAGTTCGATACTCCTGTGGGGGTCCGGGCAGGGACACCAAGAGCCCGCCGATGAGCCTAGCTTGGTGTCCTAGGCGAAACCCCACACAAGACACGGCACAAACCTAGAAGAATTGCTGAGTTTTAATTCACCGGCCGTGAAAGCCAATACACCATCTTTTTGGAAGCCTTCATAGGGAGGTTATGGCTGCTTAAGCTTTTGGTTCTCGCAGTCAAGGAGTGCAGTTGAACTCTATATAAAGGGAGGTATCGCGCAGTTCGATACTTCTGTGGGGGTCCGGGCAGGGACACCAAGAGCCCGCCGATGAGCCTAGCTTGGTGTCCTAGGCGATACCCCACACAAGACACGGCACAAACCTAGAAGAATTGCTGAGTTTTAATTCACCGGCCGTGAAAGCCAATACACCATCTTTTTGGAAGCCTTCATAGGAAGGTTATGGCTGTTTGAGATTTTGGTTCACGTAGTCAAGGAGTGCAGTTGCACTCTATATAAAGGGAGGTATCGCGCAGTTCGATACTCCTGTGGGGGTCCGGGCAGGAACACCAAGAGCCCGCCGATGAGCCTAGCTTGGTGTCCTAGGCGAAACCCCACACAAGACACGCACAAACCTAGAAGAATTGCTGAGTTTTAATTCACCGGCCGTGAAAGCCAATACACCATCTTTTTGGAAGCCTTCATAGGGAGGTTATGGCTGCTTGAGCTTTTGGTTCTCGCAGTCAAGGAGTGCAGTTGCACTCTATATAAAGGGAGGTATCGCGCAGTTCGATACTCCTGTGGGGGTCCGGGCAGGGACACCAAGAGCCTGCCGATTAGCCTAGCTTAGTGTCCTAGGCGAAACCCCACACAAGACACGGCACAAACCTAGAAGAATTGCTGAGTTTTAATTCACCGGCCGTGAAAGCCAATACACCATCTTTTTGGAAGCCTTCATAGGGAGGTTATGGCTGCTTGAGCTTTTGGTTCTCTCAGTCAAGGAGTGCAGTTGCACTCTATATAAAGGGAGTTATCGCGCAGTTCGATACTCCTGTGGGGGTCCGGGCAGGGACACCAAGAGCCCGCCGATGAGCCTAGCTTGGTGTCCTAGGCGAAACCCCACACAAGACACGGCACAAACCTAGAAGAATTGCTGAGTTTTAATTCACCGGCCGTGAAAGCCAATACACCATCTTTTTGGAAGCCTTCATAGGGAGGTTATGGCTGCTTGAGCTTTTGGTTCTCGCAGTCAAGGAGTGCAGTTGAACTCTATATAAAGGGAGGTATCGCGCAGTTCGATACTCCTGTGGGGGTCCGGGCAGGGACACCAAGAGCCCGCCGATGAGCCTAGATTGGTGCCCTAGGCGAAACCCCACACAAGACACGGCACAAACCTAGAAGAATTGCTGAGTTTTAATTCACCGGCCGTGAAAGCCAATACACCATCTTTTTGGAAGCCTTCATAGGGAGGTTATGGCTGTTTGAGCTTTTGGTTCTCGCAGTCAAGGAGTGCAGTTGCACTCTATATAAAGGGAGGTATCGCGCAGTTCGATACTCCTGTGGGGGTCCGGAAAGGGACACCAAGAGCCCGCCGATGAGCCTAGCTTGGTGTCCTAGGCGAAACCCCACACAAGACACGGCACAAACCTAGAAGAATTGCTGAGTTTAAATTCACCGGCCGTGAAAGCCAATACACCATCTTTTTGGAAGCCTTCATAGGGAGGTTATGGCTGCTTGAGCTTTTGGTTCTCGCAGTCAAGGAGTGCAGTTGCACTCTATATAAAGGGAGGTATCGCGCAGTTCGATACTCCTGTGGGGGTCCGGGCAGGGACACCAAGAGCCCGCCGATGAGCCTAGCTTGGTGTCCTAGGCGAAACCCCACACAAGACACGGCACAAACCTAGAAGAATTGCTGAGTTTTAATTCACCGGCCGTGAAAGCCAATACACCATCTTTTTGGAAGCCTTCATAGGGAGGTTATGGCTGCTTGAGCTTTTGGTTCTCGCAGTCAAGGAGTGCAGTTGCACTCTATATAAAGGGAGGTATCGCGCAGTTCGATACTCCTGTGGGGGTCCGGGCAGGGACACCAAGAGCCCGCCGATGAGCCTAGCTTGCTGTCCTAGGCGAAACCCCACACAAGACACGGCACAAACCTAGAAGAATTGCTGAGTTTTAATTCACCGGCCGTGAAAGCCAATACACCATCTTTTTGGAAGCCTTCATAGGGAGGTTATGGATGCTTGAGCTTTTGGTTCTCGCAGTCAAGGAGTGCAGTTGCACTCTATATAAAGGGAGGTATCGCGCAGTTCGATACTCCTGTGGGGGTCCGGGCAGGGACACCAAGAGCCCGCCGATGAGCCTAGCTTGGTGTCCTAGGCGAAACCCCACACAAGACACGGCACAAACCTAGAAGAATTGCTGAGTTTTAATTCACCGGCCGTGAAAGCCAATACACCATCTTTTTGGAAGCCTTCATAGGGAGGTTATGGCTGCTTGAGCTTTTGGTTCTCGCAGTCAAAGAGTGCAGTTGCACTCTATATAAAGGGAGGTATCGCGCAGTTCGATACACCTGTGGGGGTCCGGGCAGGGACACCAAGAGCCCGCCGATGAGCCTAGCTTGGTGTCCTAGGCGAAACCCCACACAAAACACGGCACAAACCTAGAAGAATTGCTGAGTTTTAATTCACCGGCCGTGAAAGCCAATACACCATCTTTTTGGAAGCCTTCATAGGGAGGTTATGGCTGCTTGAGCTTTTGGTTCTCGCAGTCAAGGAGTGCAGTTGCACTCTATATAAAGGGAGGTATCGCGCAGTTCGATACTCCTATGGGGGTCTGGGCAGGGACACCAAGAGCCCGCCGATGAGCCTAGATTGGTGTCCTAGGCGAAACCCCAAACAAGACACGGCACAAACCTAGAAGAATTGCTGAGTTTTAATTCACCGGCCGTGAAAGCCAATACACCATCTTTTTGGAAGCCTTCATAGGGAGGTTATGGCTGCTTGAGTTTTGGTTCTCGCAGTCAAGGAGTGCAGTTGCACTCTATATAAAGGGAGGTATCGCGCAGTTCGATACTCCTGTGGGGGTCCGGGCAGGGACACCAAGAGCCCGCCGATGAGCCTAGCTTGGTGTCCTAGGCGAAACCCCACACAAGACACGGCACAAACCTAGAAGAATTGCTGAGTTTTAATTCACCGGCCGTGAAAGCCAATACACCATCTTTTTGGAAGCCTTCATAGGGAGGTTATGGCTGCTTGAGCTTTTGGTTCTCGCAGTCAAGGAGTGCAGTTGCACTCTATATAAAGGGAGGTATCGCGCAGTTCGATACTCCTGTGGGGGTCCGGGCAGGGACACCAAGAGCCCGCCGATGAGCCTAGCTTGGTGTCCTAGGCGAAACCCCACACAAGACACGGCACAAACCAAGAAGAATTGCTGAGTTTTAATTCACCGGCCGTGAAAGCCAATACACCATCTTTTTGGAAGCCTTCATAGGGAGGTTATGGCTGCTTGAGCTTTTGGTTCTCGCAGTCAAGGAGTGCAGTTGAACTCTATATAAAGGGAGGTATCGCGCAGTTCGATACTTCTGTGGGGGTCCGGGCAGGGACACCAAGAGCCCGCCGATGAGCCTAGCTTGTTGTCCTAGGCGATACCCCACACAAGACACGGCACAAACCTAGAAGAATTGCTGAGTTTTAATTCACCGGCCGTGAAAGCCAATACACCATCTTTTTGGAAGCCTTCATAGGGAGGTTGTGGCTGCTTGAGCTTTTGGTTCTCGCAGTCAAGGAGTGCAGTTGCACTCTATATAAAGGGAGGTATCGCGCAGTTCGATACTCCTGTGGGGGTCCGGGCAGGGACACCAAGAGCCTGCCGATGAGCCTAGCTTAGTGTCCTAGGCGAAACCCCACACAAGACACGGCACAAACCTAGAAGAATTGCTGAGTTTTAATTCACCGGCCGTGAAAGCCAATACACCATCTTTTTGGAAGCCTTCATAGGGAGGTTATGGCTGCTTGAGCTTTTGGTTCTCGCAGTCAAGGAGTGCAGTTGCTCTCTATATAAAGGGAGGTATAGCGCAGTTCGATACTCCTGTGGGGGTCCGGGCAGGGACACCAAGAGCCCGCCGATGTGCCTAGCTTGGTGTCCTAGGCGAAACCCCACACAAGACACGGCACAAACCTAGAAGAATTGCTGAGTTTTAATTCACCGGCCGTGAAAGCCAATACACCATCTTATTGGAAGCCTTCATAGGGAGGTTATGGCTGCTTGAGCTTTTGGTTCTCGCAGTCAAGGAGTGCAGTTGCACTCTATATAAAGGGAGGTATCGCGCAGTTCGATACTCCTGTGGGGGTCCGGGCAGGGACACCAAGAGCCCGCCGATGAGCCTAGCTTGGTGTCCTAGGCGAAACCCCACACAAGACACGGCACAAACCTAGAAGAATTGCTGAGTTTTAATTCACCGGCCGTGAAAGCCAATACACCATCTTTTTGGAAGCCTTCATAGGGAGGTTATGGCTGCTTGAGCTTTTGGTTCTCGCAGTCAAGGAGTGCAGTTGCACTCTATATAAAGGGAGGTATCGCGCAGTTCGATACTCCTGTGGGGGTCCGGGCAGGGACACCAAGAGCCCGCCGATGAGCCTAGCTTGGTGTCCTAGGCGAAACCCCACACAAGACACGGCACAAAACTAGAAGAATTGCTGAGTTTTAATTCACCGGCCGTGAAAGCCAATACACCATCTTTTTGGAAGCCTTCATAGGGAGGTTATGGCTGCTTGAGCTTTTGGTTCTCGCAGTCAAGGAGTGCAGTTGCACTCTATATAAAGGGAGGTATCGCGCAGTTCGATACTCCTGTGGGGGTCCGGGCAGGGACACCAAGAGCCCGCCGATGAGCCTAGCTTGGTGTCCTAGGCGAAACCCCACACAAGACACGGCACAAACCTAGAAGAATTGCTGAGTTTTAATTCACCGGCCGTGAAAGCCAATACACCATCTTTTTGGAAGCCTTCATAGGAAGGTTATGGCTGCTTGAGATTTTGGTTCACGTAGTCAAGGAGTGCAGTTGCACTCTATATAAAGGGAGGTATCGCGTAGTTCGATACTCCTGTGGGGGTCCGGGCAGGAACACCAAGAGCCCGCCGATGAGCCTAGCTTGGTGTCCTAGGCGAAACCCCACACAAGACACGCACAAACCTAGAAGAATTGCTGAGTTTTAATTCACCGGCCGTGAAAGCCAATACACCATCTTTTTGGAAGCCTTCATAGGGAGGTTATGGCTGCTTGAGCTTTTGGTTCTCGCAGTCAAGGAGTGCAGTTGCACTCTATATAAAGGGAGGTATCGCGCAGTTCGATACTCCTGTGGGGGTCCGGGCAGGGACACCAAGAGCCTGCCGATTAGCCTAGCTTAGTGTCCTAGGCGAAACCCCACACAAGACACGGCACAAACCTAGAAGAATTGCTGAGTTTTAATTCACCGGCCGTGAAAGCCAATACACCATCTTTTTGGAAGCCTTCATAGGGAGGTTATGGCTGCTTGAGCTTTTGGTTCTCGCAGTCAAGGAGTGCAGTTGCACTCTATATAAAGGGAGTTATCGCGCAGTTCGATACTCCTGTGGGGGTCCGGGCAGGGACACCAAGAGCCCGCCGATGAGCCTAGCTTGGTGTCCTAGGCGAAACCCCACACAAGACACGGCACAAACCTAGAAGAATTGCTGAGTTTTAATTCACCGGCCGTGAAAGCCAATACACCATCTTTTTGGAAGCCTTCATAGGGAGGTTATGGCTGCTTGAGCTGTTGGTTCTCGCAGTCAAGGAGTGCAGTTGAACTCTATATAAAGGGAGGTATCGCGCAGTTCGATACTCCTGTGGGGGTCCGGGCAGGGACACCAAGAGCCCGCCGATGAGCCTAGATTGGTGCCCTAGGCGAAACCCCACACAAGACACGGCACAAACCTAGAAGAATTGCTGAGTTTTAATTCACCGGCCGTGAAAGCCAATACACCATCTTTTTGGAAGCCTTCATAGGGAGGTTATGGCTGTTTGAGCTTTTGGTTCTCGCAGTCAAGGAGTGCAGTTGCACTCTATATAAAGGGAGGTATCGCGCAGTTCGATACTCCTGTGGGGGTCCGGAAAGGGACACCAAGAGCCCGCCGATGAGCATAGCTTGGTGTCCTAGGCGAAACCCCACACAAGACACGGCACAAACCTAGAAGAATTGCTGAGTTTAAATTCACCGGCCGTGAAAGCCAATACACCATCTTTTTGGAAGCCTTCATAGGGAGGTTATGGCTGCTTGAGCTTTTGGTTCTCGCAGTCAAGGAGTGCAGTTGCACTCTATATAAAGGGAGGTATCGCGCAGTTCGATACTCCTGTGGGGGTCCGGGCAGGGACACCAAGAGCCCGCCGATGAGCCTAGCTTGGTGTCCTAGGCGAAACCCCACACAAGACACGGCACAAACCTAGAAGAATTGCTGAGTTTTAATTCACCGGCCGTGAAAGCCAATACACCATCTTTTTGGAAGCCTTCATAGGGAGGTTATGGCTGCTTGAGCTTTTGGTTCTCGCAGTCAAGGAGTGCAGTTGCACTCTATATAAAGGGAGGTATCGCGCAGTTCGATACTCCTGTGGGGGTCCGGGCAGGGACACCAAGAGCCCGCCGATGAGCCTAGCTTGCTGTCCTAAGCGAAACCCCACACAAGACACGGCACAAACCTAGAAGAATTGCTGAGTTTTAATTCACCGGCCGTGAAAGCCAATACACCATCTTTTTGGAAGCTTTCATAGGGAGGTTATGGATGCTTGAGCTTTTGGTTCTCGCAGTCAAGGAGTGCAGTTGCACTCTATATAAAGGGAGGTATCGCGCAGTTCGATACTCCTGTGGGGGTCCGGGCAGGGACACCAAGAGCCCGCCGATGAGCCTAGCTTGGTGTCCTAGGCGAAACCCCACACAAGACACGGCACAAACCTAGAAGAATTGCTGAGTTTTAATTCACCGGCCGTGAAAGCCAATACACCATCTTTTTGGAAGCCTTCATAGGGAGGTTATGGCTGCTTGAGCTTTTGGTTCTCGCAGTCAAAGAGTGCAGTTGCACTCTATATAAAGGGAGGTATCGCGCAGTTCGATACACCTGTGGGGGTCCGGGCAGGGACACCAAGAGCCCGCCGATGAGCCTAGCTTGGTGTCCTAGGCGAAACCCTACACAAAACACGGCACAAACCTAGAAGAATTGCTGAGTTTTAATTCACCGGCCGTGAAAGCCAATACACCATCTTTTTGGAAGCCTTCATAGGGAGGTTATGGCTGCTTGAGCTTTTGGTTCTCGCAGTCAAGGAGTGCAGTTGCACTCTATATAAAGGGAGGTATCGCGCAGTTCGATACTCCTGTGGGGGTCTGGGCAGGGACACCAAGAGCCCGCCGATGAGCCTAGATTGGTGTCCTAGGCGAAACCCCAAACAAGACACGGCACAAACCTAGAAGAATTGCTGAGTTTTAATTCACCGGCCGTGAAAGCCAATACACCATCTTTTTGGAAGCCTTCATAGGGAGGTTATGGCTGCTTGAGTTTTGGTTCTCGCAGTCAAGGAGTGCAGTTGCACTCTATATAAAGGGAGGTATCGCGCAGTTCGATACTCCTGTGGGGGTCCGGGCAGGGACACCAAGAGCCCGCCGATGAGCCTAGCTTGGTGTCCTAGGCGAAACCCCACACAAGACACGGCACAAACCTAGAAGAATTGCTGAGTTTTAATTCACCGGCCGTGAAAGCCAATACACCATCTTTTTGGAAGCCTTCATAGGGAGGTTATGGCTGCTTGAGCTTTTGGTTCTCGCAGTCAAGGAGTGCAGTTGCACTCTATATATAGAGGGAGGTATCGCGCAGTTCGATACTCCTGTGGGGGTCCGGGCAGGGACACCAAGAGCCCGCCGATGAGCCTAGCTTGGTGTCCTAGGCGAAACCCCACACAAGACACGGCACAAACCAAGAAGAATTGCTGAGTTTTAATTCACCGGCCGTGAAAGCCAATACACCATCTTTTTGGAAGCCTTCATAGGGAGGTTATGGCTGCTTGAGCTTTTGGTTCTCGCAGTCAAGGAGTGCAGTTGAACTCTATATAAAGGGAGGTATCGCGCAGTTCGATACTTCTGTGGGGGTCCGGGCAGGGACACCAAGAGCCCGCCGATGAGCCTAGCTTGTTGTCCTAGGCGATACCCCACACAAGACACGGCACAAACCTAGAAGAATTGCTGAGTTTTAATTCACCGGCCGTGAAAGCCAATACACCATCTTTTTGGAAGCCTTCATAGGGAGGTTGTGGCTGCTTGAGCTTTTGGTTCTCGCAGTCAAGGAGTGCAGTTGCACTCTATATAAAGGGAGGTATCGCGCAGTTCGATACTCCTGTGGGGGTCCGGGCAGGGACACCAAGAGCCCGCCGATGAGCCTAGATTGGTGCCCTAGGCGAAACCCCACACAAGACACGGCACAAACCTAGAAGAATTGCTGAGTTTTAATTCACCGGCCGTGAAAGCCAATACACCATCTTTTTGGAAGCCTTCATAGGGAGGTTATAGCTGTTTGAGCTTTTGGATCACGCAGTCAAGGAGTGCAGTTGCACTCTATATAAAGGGAGGTATCGCGCAGTTCGATACTCCTGTGGGGGTCCGGGCAGGGACACCAAGAGCCCGCCGATGAGCCTAGCTTGGTGTCCTAGGCGAAACCCCACACAAGACACGGCACAAACCTAGAAGAATTGCTGAGTTTAAATTCACCGGCCGTGAAAGCCAATACACCATCTTTTTGGAAGCCTTCATAGGGAGGTTATGGCTGCTTGAGCTTTTGGTTCTCGCAGTCAAGGAGTGCAGTTGCACTCTATATAAAGGGAGGTATCGCGCAGTTCGATACTCCTGTGGGGGTCCGGGCAGGGACACCAAGAGCCCGCCGATGAGCCTAGCTTGGTGTCCTAGGCGAAACCCCACACAAGACGCGGCACAAACCTAGAAGAATTGCTGAGTTTTAATTCACCGGCCGTGAAAGCCAATACACCATCTTTTTGGAAGCCTTCATAGGGAGGTTATGGCTGCTTGAGCTTTTGGTTCTCGCAGTAAAGAAGTGCAGTTGAACTCTATATAAAGGTAGGTATCGCGCAGTTCAATACTCCTGTGGGGGTCCGGGCAGGGACACCAAGAGCCCGCCGATGAGCCTAGCTTGGTGTCCTAGGCGAAACCCCAGACAAGACACGGCACAAACCTAGAAGAATTGCTGAGTTTTAATTCACCGGCCGTGAAAGCCAACACACCATCTTTTTGGAAGCCTTCATAGGGAGGTTATGGCTGCTTGAGCTTCTGGTTCTCGCAGTCAAGGAGTGCAGTTGCACTCTATATAAAGGGAGGTATAGCGCAGTTCGATACTCCTGTGGGGGTCCGGGCAGGGACACCAAGAGACCGCCGATGAGCCTAGCTTGGTGTCCTAGGCGAAACCCCACACAAGACACGGCACAAACCTAGAAGAATTGCTGAGTTTTAATTCACCGGCCGTGAAAGCCAATACACCATCTTTTTGGAAGCCTTCATAGGGAGGTTATGGCTGCTTGAGCTTTTGGTTCTCGCAGTCAAGGAGTGCAGTTGCACTCTATATAAAGGGAGGTATCGCGCAGTTCTATACTCCTGTGGGGGTCCGGGCAGGGACACCAAGAGCCCGCCGATGAGCCTAGATTGGTGTCCTAGGCGAAACCCCACACAAGACACGGCACAAACCTAGAAGAATTGCTGATTTTTAATTCACCGGCCGTGAAAGCCAATGCACCATCTTTTTGGAAGCCTTCATAGGGAGGTTATGGCTGCTTGAGCTTTTGGTTCTCGCAGTCAAGGAGTGCAGTTGCACTCTATATAAAGGGAGGTATCGCGCAGTTCGATACTCCTGTGGGGGTCCGGGCAGGGACACCAAGAGCCCGCCGATGAGCCTAGCTTGGTGTCCTAGGCGAAACCCCACACAAGACACGGCACAAACCTAGAAGAATTGCTGAGTTTTAATTCACCGGCCGTGAAAGCCAATACACCATCTTTTTGGAAGCCTTCATAGGGAGGTTATGGCTGCTTGAGCTTTTGGTTCTCGCAGTCAAGGAGTGCAGTTGCACTCTATATAAAGGGAGGTATCGCGCAGTTCGATACTCCTGTGGGGGTCCGGGCAGGGACACCAAGAGCCCGCCGATGAGCCTAGCTTGGTGTCCTAGGCGAAACCCCACACATGACACGGCACAAACCTAGAAGAATTGCTGAGTTTTAATTCACCTGCCGTGAAAGCCAATACACCATCTTTTTGGAAGCCTTCATAGGGAGGTTATGGCTGCTTGAGCTTTTGGTTCTCGCAGTCAAGGAATGCAGTTGAACTCTATATAAAGGGAGGTATCGCGCAGTTCGATACTCCTTTGGGGGTCCGGGCAGGGACACCAAGAGCCCGCCGATGAGCCTAGCTTGGTGTCCTAGGCGAAACCCCAGACAAGACACGGCACAAACCTAGAAGAATTGCTGAGTTTTAATTCACCGGCCGTGAAAGCCATTACACCATCTTTTTGGAAGCCTTCATAGGGAGGTTATGGCTGCTTGAGCTTTTGGTTCTCGCAGTCAAGGAGTGCAGTTGCACTCTATATAAAGGGAGGTATCGCGCAGTTCGATACTCCTGTGGGGGTCCGGGCAGGGACACCAAGAGCCCGCCGATGAGCCTAGATTGGTGCCCTAGGCGAAACCCCACACAAGACACTGCACAAACCTAGAAGAATTGCTGAGTTTTATTTCACCGGCCGTGAAAGCCAATACACCATCTTTTTGGAAGCCTTCATAGGGAGGTTATGGCTGCTTGAGCCTTTGGTTCTCGCAGTCAAGGAGTGCAGTTGCACTCTATATAAAGGGAGGTATCGCGCAGTTCGATACTCCTGTGGGGGTCCGGGCAGGGACACCAAGAGCCCGCCGATGAGCCTAGCTTGGTGTCCTAGGCGAAACCCCACACAAGACACGGCACAAACCTAGAAGAATTGCTGAGTTTTAATTCACCGGCCGTGAAAGCCAATACACCATCTTTTTGGAAGCCTTCATAGGGAGGTTATGGCTGCTTGAGCTTTTGGTTATCGCAGTAAAGAAGTGCAGTTGAACTCTATATAAAGGTAGGTATCGCGCAGTTCGATACTCCTGTGGGGGTCCGGGCAGGGACACCAAGAGCCCGCCGATGAGCCTAGCTTGGTGTCCTAGGCGAAACCCCAGACAAGACACGGCACAAACCTAGAAGAATTGCCGAGTTTTAATTCACCGGCCGTGAAAGCCAATACACCATCTTTTTGGAAGCCTTCATAGGGAGGTTATGGCTGCTTGAGCTTCTGGTTCTCGCAGTCAAGGAGTGCATTTGCACTCTATATAAAGGGAGGTATCGCGCAGTTCGATACTCCTGTGGGGGTCCGGGCAGGGACACCAAGAGCCCGCCGATGAGCCTAGCTTTGTGTCCTAGGCGAAACCCCACACAAGACACGGCACAAACCTAGAAGAATTGCTGAGTTTTAATTCACCGGCCGTGAAAGCCAATACACCATATTTTTGGAAGCCTTCATAGGGAGGTTATGGCTGCTTGAGCTTTTGGTTCTCGCAGTCAAGGAGTGCAGTTGCACTCTATATAAAGGGAGGTATCGCGCAGTTCGATACTCCTGTGGGGGTCCGGGCAGGGACACCAAGAGCCCGCCGATGAGCCTAGATTGGTGTCCTAGGCGAAACCCCACACAAGACACGGCACAAACCTAGAAGAATTGCTGATTTTTAATTCACCGGCCGTGAAAGCCAATGCACCATCTTTTTGGAAGCCTTCATAGGGAGGTTATGGCTGCTTGAGCTTTTGGTTCTCGCAGTCAAGGAGTGCAGTTGCACTCTATATAAAGGGAGGTATCGCGCAGTTCGATACTCCTGTGGGGGTCCGGGCAGGGACACCAAGAGCCCGCCGATGAGCCTAGCTTGGTGTCCTAGGCGAAACCCCACACAAGACACGGCACAAACCTAGAAGAATTGCTGAGTTTTAATTCACCGGCCGTGAAAGCCAATACACCATCTTTTTGGAAGCCTTCATAGGGAGGTTATGGCTGCTTGAGCTTTTGGTTCTCGCAGTCAAGGAGTGCAGTTGCACTCTATATAAAGGGAGGTATCGCGCAGTTCGATACTCCTGTGGGGGTCCGGGCAGGGACACCAAGAGCCCGCCGATGAGCCTAGCTTGGTGTCCTAGGCGAAACCCCACACAAGACACGGCACAAACCTAGAAGAATTGCTGAGTTTTAATTCACCTGCCGTGAAAGCCAATACACCATCTTTTTGGAAGCCTTCATAGGGAGGTTATGGCTGCTTGAGCTTTTGGTTCTCGCAGTCAAGGAGTGCAGTTGAACTCTATATAAAGGGAGGTATCGCGCAGTTCGATACTCCTTTGGGGGTCCGGGCAGGGACACCAAGAGCCCGCCGATGAGCCTAGCTTGGTGTCCTAGGCGAAACCCCAGACAAGACACGGCACAAACCTAGAAGAATTGCTGAGTTTTAATTCACCGGCCGTGAAAGCCATTACACCATCTTTTTGGAAGCCTTCATAGGGAGGTTATGGCTGCTTGAGCTTTTGGTTCTCGCAGTCAAGGAGTGCAGTTGCACTCTATATAAAGGGAGGTATCGCGCAGTTCGATACTCCTGTGGGGGTCCGGGCAGGGACACCAAGAGCCCGCCGATGAGCCTAGATTGGTGCCCTAGGCGAAACCCCACACAAGACACTGCACAAACCTAGAAGAATTGCTGAGTTTTATTTCACCGGCCGTGAAAGCCAATACACCATCTTTTTGGAAGCCTTCATAGGGAGGTTATGGCTGCTTGAGCTTTTGGTTCTCGCAGTCAAGGAGTGCAGTTGCACTCTATATAAAGGGAGGTATCGCGCAGTTCGATACTCCTGTGGGGGTCCGGGCAGGGACACCAAGAGCCCGCCGATGAGCCTAGCTTGGTGTCCTAGGCGAAACCCCACACAAGACACGGCACAAACCTAGAAGAATTGCTGAGTTTTAATTCACCGGCCGTGAAAGCCAATACACCATCTTTTTGGAAGCCTTCATAGGGAGGTTATGGCTGCTTGAGCTTTTGGTTATCGCAGTAAAGAAGTGCAGTTGAACTCTATATAAAGGTAGGTATCGCGCAGTTCGATACTCCTGTGGGGGTCCGGGCAGGGACACCAAGAGCCCGCCGATGAGCCTAGCTTGGTGTCCTAGGCGAAACCCCAGACAAGACACGGCACAAACCTAGAAGAATTGCCGAGTTTTAATTCACCGGCCGTGAAAGCCAATACACCATCTTTTTGGAAGCCTTCATAGGGAGGTTATGGCTGCTTGAGCTTCTGGTTCTCGCAGTCAAGGAGTGCATTTGCACTCTATATAAAGGGAGGTATCGCGCAGTTCGATACTCCTGTGGGGGTCCGGGCAGGGACACCAAGAGCCCGCCGATGAGCCTAGCTTTGTGTCCTAGGCGAAACCCCACACAAGACACGGCACAAACCTAGAAGAATTGCTGAGTTTTAATTCACCGGCCGTGAAAGCCAATACACCATATTTTTGGAAGCCTTCATAGGGAGGTTATGGCTGCTTGAGCTTTTGGTTCTCGCAGTCAAGGAGTGCAGTTGCACTCTATATAAAGGGAGGTATCGCGCAGTTCGATACTCCTGTGGGGGTCCGGGCAGGGACACCAAGAGCCCGCCGATGAGCCTAGATTGGTGTCCTAGGCGAAACCCCACACAAGACACGGCACAAACCTAGAAGAATTGCTGATTTTTAATTCACCGGCCGTGAAAGCCAATGCACCATCTTTTTGGAAGCCTTCATAGGGAGGTTATGGCTGCTTGAGCTTTTGGTTCTCGCAGTCAAGGAGTGCAGTTGCACTCTATATAAAGGGAGGTATCGCGCAGTTCGATACTCCTGTGGGGGTCCGGGCAGGGACACCAAGAGCCCGCCGATGAGCCTAGCTTGGTGTCCTAGGCGAAACCCCACACAAGACACGGCACAAACCTAGAAGAATTGCTGAGTTTTAATTCACCGGCCGTGAAAGCCAATACACCATCTTTTTGGAAGCCTTCATAGGGAGGTTATGGCTGCTTGAGCTTTTGGTTCTCGCAGTCAAGGAGTGCAGTTGCACTCTATATAAAGGGAGGTATCGCGCAGTTCGATACTCCTGTGGGGGTCCGGGCAGGGACACCAAGAGCCCGCCGATGAGCCTAGCTTGGTGTCCTAGGCGAACCCCCACACAAGACACGGCACAAACCTAGAAGAATTGCTGAGTTTTAATTCACCGGCCGTGAAAGCCAATACACCATCTTTTTGGAAGCCTTCATAGGGAGGTTATGGCTGCTTGAGCTTTTGGTTCTCGCAGTCAAGGAGTGCAGATGCACTCTATATAAAGGGAGGTATCGCGCAGTTCGATACTCCTGTGGAGGTCCGGGCAGGGACACCAAGAGCCTGCCGATGAGCCTAGCTTGGTGTCCTAGGCGAAACCCCACACAAGACACGGCACAAACCTAGAAGAATTGCTGAGTTTTAATTCACCGGCCGTAAAAGCCAATACACCATCTTTTTGGAAGCCTTCATAGGGAGGTTATGGTTGCTTGAGGTTTTCGTTCTCGCAGTCAAGGAGTGCAGTTGCACTGTATATAAAGGGAGGTATCGCGCAGTTCGATACTCCTGTGGGGGTCCGGGCAGGGACACCAAGAGTCCGCCGATGAGCCTAGCTTGGTGTCCTAGGCGAAACCCTATACAAGACACGGCACAAACCTAGAAGAATTGCTGAGTTTTAATTCACCGGCCGTGAAAGCCAATACACCATCTTTCTGGAAGCCTTCATAGGGAGGTTATGGCTGCTTGAGCTTTTGGTTCTCGCAGTCAAGGAGTGCAGTTGCACACTATATAAAGGGAGGTATCGCGCAGTTCGATACTCCTGTGGGGGTCCGGGCAGGGACACCAAGAGCCCGCCGATGAGCCTAGCTTGGTGTCCTAGGCGAAACCCCACACAAGACACGGCACAAACCTAGAAGAATTGCTGAGTTTTAATTCACTGGCCGTGAAAGCCAATACACCATCTTTTTGGAAGCCTTCATAGGGAGGTTATGGCTGCTTGAGCTTTTGGTTCTCGCAGTCAAGGAGTGCAGTTGCACTCTATATAAAGGGAGGTATCGCGCAGTTCGATACTCCTGTGGGGGTCCGGGCAGGGACACCAAGAGCCCGCCGATGAGCCTAGCTTGGTGTCCTAGGCGAAACCCCACACAAGACACGGCACAAACCTAGAAGAATTGCTGAGTTTTAATTCACCGGCCGTGAAAGCCAATACACCATCTTTTTGGAAGCCTTCATAGGGAGGTTATGGCTGCTTGAGCTTTTGGTTCTCGCAGTCAAGGAGTGCAGTTGCACTCTATATAAAGGGAGGTATCGCGCAGTTCGATACTCCTGTGGGGGTCCGGGCAGGGACACCAAGAGCCCGCCGATGAGCCTAGCTTGGTGTCCTAGGTGAAACCCCACACAAGACACGGCACAAACCTAGAAGAATTGCTTAGTTTTAATTCACCGGCCGTGAAAGCCAATACACCATCTTTTTGGTAGCCTTCATAGGGAGGTTATGGCTGCTTGAGCTTTTGGTTCTCGCAGTCAAGGAGTGCAGTTGCACTCAATATAAAGGGAGGTATCGCGCAGTTCGATACTCCTGTGGGGGTCCGGGCAGGGACACCAAGAGCCCGCCGATGAGCCTAGCTTGGTGTCCTAGGCGAAACCCCAGACAAGACACGGCACAAACCTAGAAGAATTGCTGAGTTTTAATTCACCGGCCGTGAAAGCCAATACACCATCTTTTTGGAAGCCTTCATAGGGAGGTTATGGCTGCTTGAGCTTTTGGTTCTCGCAGTCAAGGAGTGCAGTTGCACTCTATATAAAGGTAGGTATCGCGCAGTTCGATACTCCTGTTGGGGTCCGGGCAGGGACACCAAGAGCCCGCCGATGAGCCTAGCTTGGTGTCCTAGGCGAAACCCCACACAAGACACGGCACAAACCTAGAAGAATTGCTGAGTTTTAATTCACTGGCCGTGAAAGCCAATACACCATTTTTTGGAAGCCTTCATAGGGAGGTTATGGCTGCTTGAGCTTTTGGTTCTCGCAGTCAAGGAGTGCAGTTGCACTCTATATAAAGGGAGGTATCGCGCAGTTCGATACTCCTGTGGGGGTCCGGGCAGGGACACCAAGAGCCCGCCGATGAGCCTAGCTTGGTGTCCTTGGCGAAACCCCACACAAGACACGGCACAAACCTAGAAGAATTGCTGAGGTTTAATTCACCGGCCGTGAAAGCCAATACACCATCTTTTAGGAAGCCTTCATGGGGAGGTAATGGCTGCTTGAGCTTTTGGTTCTCGCAGTCAAGGAGTGCAGTTGCACTCTATATAAAGGGAGGTATCGCGCAGTTCGATACTCCTGTGGGGGTCCGGGCAGGGACACCAAGAGCCCGCCAATGAGCCTAGATTGGTGTTCTAGGCGAAACCCCACACAAGACACGGCACAAACCTAGAAGAATTGCTGAGTTTTAATTCACCGGCCGTGAAAGCCAATACACCATCTTTTTGGAAGCCTTCATAGGGAGGTTATGGCTGCTTGAGCTTTTGGTTCTCGCAGTCAAGGAGTGCAGTTGCACTCTATATAAAGGGAGGTATCGCGCAGTTCGATACTCCTGTGGGGGTCCGGGCAGGGACACCAAGAGACCGCCGATGAGCCTAGCTTGGTGTCCTAGGCGAAACCCCACACAAGACACGGCACAAACCTAGAAGAATTGCAGAGTTTTAATTCACCGGCCGTGAAAGCCAATACACCATCTTTTTGGAAGCCTTCATAGGGAGGTTATGGCTGCTTGAGCTTTTGGTTCTCGCAGTCAAGGAGTGCAGTTGCACTCTATATAAAGGGAGGTATCGCGCAGTTCGATACTCCTGTGGGGGTCCGGGCAGGGACACCAAGAGCCCGCCGATGAGCCTAGCTTGGTGTCCTAGGCGAAACCCCACACAAGGCACGGCACAAACCTAGAAGAATTGCTGAGTTTTAATTCACCGGCCGTGAAAGCCAATACACCATCGTTTTGGAAGCCTTCATAGGGAGGTTATGGCTGCTTGAGCTTTACGTTCTCGCAGTCAAGGAGTGCAGTTGCACTCTATATAAAGGGAGGTATCGCGCAGTTCGATACTCCTGTGGGGGTCCAGGCAGGGACACCAAGAGCCCGCCGATGAGCCTAGCTTTGTGTCCTAGGCGAAACCCCAGACAAGACACGGCACAAACCTAGAAGAATTCCTGAGTTTTAATTCACCGGCCGTGAAAGCCAATACACCATCTTTTTGGAAGCCTTCATAGGGAGGTTATGGCTGCTTGAGCTTTTGGTTCTCGCAGTCAAGGAGTGCAGTTGCACTCTATATAAAGGGAGGTATCGCGCAGTTCGATACTCCTGTGGGGGTCCGGGCAGGGACACCAAGAGCCCGCCGATGAGCCTAGTTTGGTGTCCCAGGCGAAACCCCACACAAGACACGGCACAAACCTAGAAGAATTGCTGAGTTTTAATTCACCGGCCGTGAAAGCCAATACACCATCTTTTTGGAAGCCTTCATAGGGAGGTTATGGCTGCTTGAGCTTTTGGTTCTCGCAGTCACGGAGTGCAGTTGCACTCTATATAAAGGGAGGTATCGCGCAGTTCGATACTCCTGTGGGGGTCCGGGCAGGGACACCAAGAGCCTGCCGATGAGCCTAGCTTGGTGTCCTAGGTGAAACCCCACACAAGACACGGCACAAACCTAGAAGAATTGCTGAGTTTTAATTCACCGGCCGTGAAAGCCAATACACCATCTTTTTGGAAGCCTTCATAGGGAGGTTATGGTTGCTTGAGCTTTCCGTTCTCGCAGTCAAGGAGTGCAGTTGCACTGTATATAAAGGGAGGTATCGCGCAGTTCGATACTCCTGTGGGGGTCCGGGCAGGGACACCAAGAGCCCGCCGATGAGCCTAGCTTGGTGTCCTAGGCGAAACCCCACACAAGACACGGCACAAACCTAGAAGAATTGCTGAGTTTTAATTCACCGGCCGTGAAAGCCATTACACCATCTTTTTGGAAGCCTTCATAGGGAGGTTATGGCTGCTTGAGCTTTTGGTTCTCGCAGTCAAGGAGTGCAGTTGCACTCTATGTAAAGGGAGGTATCGCGCAGTTGGATACTCCTGTGGGGGTCCGGGCAGGGACACCAAGAGCCCGCCGATGAGCCTAGCTTGGTGTCCTAGGCGAAACCCCACACAAGACACGGCACAAACCTAGAAGAATTGCTGAGTTTTAATTCACCGGCCGTGAAAGCCAATACACCATCTTTTTGGAAGCCTTCATAGGGAGGTTATGGCTGCTTGAGCTTTTGGTTCTCGCAGTCAAGGAGTGCAGATGCACTCTATATAAAGGGAGGTATCGCGCAGTTCGATACTCCTGTGGGGGTCAGGGCAGGGACACCAAGAGCCTGCCGATGAGCCTAGCTTGGTGTCCTAGGCGAAACCCCACACAAGACACGGCACACACCTAGAAGAATTGCTGAGTTTTAATTCACCGGCCGTAAAAGCCAATACACCATCTTTTTGGAAGCCTTCATAGGGAGGTTATGGTTGCTTGAGATTTCGTTCTCGCAGTCAAGGAGTGCAGTTGCACTGTATATAAAGGGAGGTATCGCGCAGTTCGATACTCCTGTGGGGGTCCGGGCAGGGACACCAAGAGCCCGCCGATGAGCCTAGCTTGGTGTCCTAGGCGAAACCCCACACAAGACACGGCACAAACCTAGAAGAATTGCTGAGTTTTAATTCACCGGCCGTGAAAGCCAATACACCATCTTTCTGGAAGCCTTCATAGGGAGGTTATGGCTGCTTGAGCTTTTGGTTCTCGCAGTCAAGGAGTGCAGTTGCACTCTATATAAAGGGAGGTATCGCGCAGTTCGATACTCCTGTGGGGGTCCGGGCAGGGACACCAAGAGCCCGCCGATGAGCCTAGCTTGGTGTCCGAGGCGAAACCCCAGACAAGACACGGCACAAACCTAGAAGAATTGCTGAGTTTTAATTCACCGGCCGTGAAAGCCAATACACCATCTTTTTGGAAGCCTTCATAGGGAGGTTATGGCTGCTTGAGCTTTTGGTTCTCGCAGTCAAGGAGTGCAGTTGCACTCTATATAAAGGGAGGTATCGCGCAGTTCGATACTCCTGTGGGGGTCCGGGCAGGGACACCAAGAGCCCGCCGATGAGCCTAGCTTGGTGTCCTAGGCGAAACCCCACACAAGACACGGCACAAACCTAGAAGAATTGCTGAGTTTTAATTCACCGGCCGTGAAAGCCAATACACCATCTTTTTGGAAGCCTTCATAGGGAGGTTATGGCTACTTGAGCTTTTGGTTCTCGCAGTCAAGGAGTGCAGTTGCACTCTATATAAAGGGAGGTATCGCGCAGTTCGATACTCCTGTGGGGGTCCGGGCAGGGACACCAAGAGCCCGCCGCTGAGCCTAGCTTGGTGTCCTAGGCGAAACCCCACACAAGACACGGCACAAACCTAGAAGAATTGCTGAGTTTTAATTCACCGGCCGTGAAAGCCAATACACCATCTTTTTGGAAGCCTTCATAGGGAGGTTATGGCTGCTTGAGCTTTTGGTTCTCGCAGTCAAGGAGTGCAGTTGCACTCTATATAAAGGGAGGTATCGCGCAGTTCGATACTCCTGTGGGGGTCCGGGCAGGGACACCAAGAGCCCGCCGATGAGCCTAGCTTGGTGTCCTAGGCGAAACCCCACACAAGACACGGCACAAACCTAGAAGAATTGCTGAGTTTTAATTCACCGGCCGTGAAAGCCAATACACCATCTTTTTGGAAGCCTTCATAGGGAGGTTATGGCTGCTTGAGCTTTTGGTTCTCGCAGTCAAGGAGTGCAGTTGCACTCTATATAAAGGGAGGTATCGCGCAGTTCGATACTCCTGTGGGGGTCCGGGCAGGGACACCAAGAGCCCGCCGATGAGCCTAGCTTGGTGTCCTAGGCGAAACCCCACACAAGACACGGCACAAACCTAGAAGAATTGCTGAGTTTTAATTCACCGGCCGTGAAAGCCAATACACCATCTTTTTGGAAGCCTTCATAGGGAGGTTATGGCTGCTTGAGCTTTTGGTTCTCGCAGTCAAGGAGTGCAGTTGCACTCTATATAATGGTAGGTATCGCGCAGTTCGATACTCCTGTGGGGGTCCGGGCAGGGACACCAAGAGCCCGCCGATGAGCCTAGCTTGGTGTCCTAGGCGAAACCCCACACAAGACACGGCACAAACCCAGAAGAATTGCTGAGTTTTAATTCACCGGCCGTGAAAGCCAATACACCATCTTTTTGGAAGCCTTCATAGGGAGGTTATGGCTGCTTGAGCTTTTGGTTCTCGCAGTCAAGGAGTGCAGTTGCACTCTATATAAAGGGAGGTATCACGCAGTTCGTTACTCCTGTGGGGGTCCGGGCAGGGACACCAAGAGCCCGTCGATGAGCCTAGCTTGGTGTCCTAGGCGAAACCCCACACAAGACACGGCACAAACCTAGAAGAATTGCTGAGTTTTAATTCACCGGCCGTGAAAGCCAATACACCATCTTTTTGGAAGCCTTCATAGGGAGGTAATGGCTGCTTGAGCTTTTGGTTCTCGCAGTCAAGGAGTGCAGTTGCACTCTATATAAAGGGAGGTATCGCGCAGTTCGGTACTCCTGTGGGGGTCCGGGCAGGGACACCAAGAGCCCGCCGATGAGCCTAGATTGGTGTCCTAGGCGAAACCCCACACAAGACACGGCACAAACCTAGAAGAATTGCTGAGTTTTAATTCACCGGCCGTGAAAGCCAATACACCAACTTTTTGGAAGCCTTCATAGGGAGGTTATGGCTGCTTGAGCTTTTGGTTCTCGCAGTCAAGGAGTGCAGTTGCACTCTATATAAAGGGAGGTATCGCGCAGTTCGATACTCCTGTGGGGGTCCGGGCAGGGACACCAAGAGCCCGCCGATGAGCCTAGCTTGGTGTCCTAGGCGAAACCCCACACAAGACACGGCACAAACCTAGAAGAATTGCTGAGTTTTAATTCACCGGCCGTGAAAGCCAATACACCATCTTTTTGGAAGCCTTCATAGGGAGGTTATGGCTGCTTGAGCTTTTGGTTCTCGCAGTCAAGGAGTGCAGTTGCACTCTATATAAAGGGAGGTATCGCGCAGTTCGATACTCCTGTGGGGGTCCGGGCAGGGACACCAAGAGCCCGCCGATGAGCCTAGATTGGTGTCCTAGGCGAAACCCCACACAAGACACGGCACAAACCTAGAAGAATTGCTGAGTTTTAATTCACCGGCCGTGAAAGCCAATACACCATCGTTTTGGAAGCCTTCATAGGGAGGTTATGGCTGCTTGAGCTATTCGTTCTCGCAGTCAAGGAGTGCAGTTGCACTCTATATAAAGGGAGGTATCGCGCAGTTCGATACTCCTGTGGGGGTCCGGGCAGGGACACCAAGAGACCGCCGATGAGCCTAGCTTGGTGTCCTAGGCGAAACCCCAGACAAGACACGGCACAAACCTAGAAGAATTGCTGAGTTTTAATTCACCGGCCGTGAAAGCCAATACACCATCTTTTTGGAAGCCTTCATAGGGAGGTTATGGCTGCTTGAGCTTTTGGTTCTCGCAGTCAAGGAGTGCAGTTGCACTCTATATAAAGGGAGGTATCGCGCAGTTCGATACTCCTGTGGGGGTCCGGGCAGGGACACCAAGAGCCCGCCGATGGGCCTAGCTTGGTGTCCTAGGCGAAACCCCACACAAGACACGGCACAAACCTAGAAGAATTGCTGAGTTTTAATTCACCGGCCGTAAAAGCCAATACACCATCTTTTTGGAAGCCTTCATAGGGAGGATATGGCTGCTTGAGCTTTTGGTTCTCGCAGTCAAGGAGTGCAGTTGCACTCTATATAAAGGGAGGTATCGCGCAGTTCGATACTCCTGTGGGGGTCCGGGCAGGGACACCAAGAGCTTGCCGATGAGCCTAGCTTGGTGTCCTAGGCGAAATCCCACACAAGACACGGCACAAACCTAGAAGAATTGCTGAGTTTTAATTCACCGGCCGTGAAAGCCAATACACCATCTTTTTGGAAGCCTTCATAGGGAGGTTATGGTTGCTTGAGCTTATCGTTCTCGCAGTCAAGGAGTGCAGTTGCACTGTATATAAAGGGAGGTATCGCGCAGTTCGATACTCCTGTGGGGGTCCGGGCAGGGACACCAAGAGCCCGCCGATGAGCCTAGCTTGGTGTCCTAGGCGAAACCCCACACAAGACACGGCACAAACCTAGAAGAATTGCTGAGTTTTAATTCACCGGCCGTGAAAGCCAATACACCATCTTTTTGGAAGCCTTCATAGGGAGGTTATGGCTGCTTGAGCTTTTGGTTCTCGCAGTCAAGGAGTGCAGTTGCACTCTATATAAAGGGAGGTATCGCGCAGTTCGATACTCCTGTGGGGGTCCGGGCAGGGACACCAAGAGCCCGCCGATGAGCCTAGCTTGGTGTCCTAGGCGAAACCCCAGACAAGACACGGCACAAACCTAGAAGAATTGCTGAGTTTTAATTCACCGGCCGTGAAAGCCAATACACCATCTTTTTGGAAGCCTTCATAGGGAGGTTATGGCTGCTTGAGCTTTTGGTTCTCGCAGTCCAGGAGTTCAGTTGCACTCTATATAAAGGGAGGTATCGCGCAGTTCGATACTCCTGTGGGGGTCCGGGCAGGGACACCAAGAGCCCGCCGATGAGCCTAGATTGGTGTTCTAGGCGAAACCCCACACAAGACACGGCACAAACCTAGAAGAATTGCTGAGTTTTAATTCGCCGGCCGTGAAAGCCAATACACCATCTTTTTGGAAGCCTTCATAGGGAGGTTATGGCTGCTTGAGCTTTTGGTTCTCGCAGTCAAGGAGTGCAGTTGCACTCTATATAAAGGGAGGTATCGCGCAGTTCGATACTCCTGTGGGGGTCCGGGCAGGGACACCAAGAGACCGCCGATGAGCCTAGCTTGGTGTCCTAGGCGAAACCCCACACAAGACACGGCACAAACCTAGAAGAATTGCTGAGTTTTAATTCACCGGCCGTGAAAGCCAATACAACATCTTTTTGGAAGCCTTCATAGGGAGGTTATGGCTGCTTGAGCTTTTGGTTCTCGCAGTCAAGGAGTGCAGTTGCACTCTATATAAAGGGAGGTATCGCGCAGTTCGATACTCCTGTGGGGGTCCGGGCAGGGACACCAAGAGCCCGCCGATGAGCCTAGCTTGGTGTCCTAGGCGAAACCCCACACAAGACACGGCACAAACCTAGAAGAATTGCTGAGTTTTAATTCACCGGCCGTGAAAGCCAATACACCATCGTTTTGGAAGCCTTCATAGGGAGGTTATGGCTGCTTGAGCTTTTCGTTCTCGCAGTCAAGGAGTGCAGTTGCACTCTATATAAAGGGAGGTATCGCGCAGTTCGATACTCCTGTGGGGGTCCGGGCAGGGACACCAAGAGCCCGCCGATGAGCCTAGCTTTGTGTCCTAGGCGAAACCCCAGACAAGACACGGCACAAACCTAGAAGAATTCCTGAGTTTTAATTCACCGGCCGTGAAAGCCAAAACACCATCTTTTTGGAAGCCTTCATAGGGAGGTTATGGCTGCTTGAGATTTTGGTTCTCGCAGTCAAGGAGTGCAGTTGCACTCTATATAAAGGCAGGTATCGCGCAGTTCGATACTCCTGTGGGGGTCCGGGCAGGGACACCAAGAGCCCGCCGATGAGCCTAGCTTGGTGTCCTAGGCGAAACCCCACACAAGACACGGCACAAACCTAGAGGAATTGCTGTTTTTTAATTCACCGGCCGTGAAAGCCAATACACCATCTTTTTGGAAGCCTTCATAGGGAGGTTATGGCTGCTTGAGCTTTTGGTTCTCGCAGTCAAGGAGTGCAGTTGCACTCTATATAAAGGGAGGTATCGCGCAGTTCGATACTCCTGTGGGGGTCCGGGCAGGGACACCAAGAGCCTGCCGATGAGCCTAGCTTGGTGTCCTAGGTGAAACCCCACACAAGACACGGCAAAAACCTAGAAGAATTGCTGAGTTTTAATTCACCGGCCGTGAAAGCCAATACACCATCTTTTTGGAAGCCTTCATAGGGAGGTTATGGTTGCTTGAGCTTTCCGTTCTCGCAGTCAAGGAGTGCAGTTGCACTGTATATAAAGGGAGGTATCGCGCAGTTCGATACTCCTGTGGGGGTCCGGGCAGGGACACCATGAGCCCGCCGATGAGCCTAGCTTGGTGTCCTAGGCGAAACCCCACACAAGACACGGCACAAACCTAGAAGAATTGCTGAGTTTTAATTCACCGGCCGTGAAAGCCAATACACCATCTTTTTGGAAGCCTTCATAGGGAGGTTATGGCTGCTTGAGCTTTTGGTTCTCGCAGTCAAGGAGTGCAGTTGCACTCTATATAAAGGGAGGTATCGCGCAGTTCGAAACTCCTGTGGGGGTCCGGGCAGGGACACCAAGAGCCCGCCGATGAGCCTAGCTTGGTGTCCTAGGCGAAACCCCACACAAGACACGGCACAAACCTAAAAGAATTGCTGAGTTTTAATTCACCGGCCGTGAAAGCCAATACACCATTTTTTTGGAAGCCTTCATAGGGAGGTTATGGCTGCTTGAGCTTTTCGTTCTCGCAGTCAAGGAGTGCAGTTGAACTCTATATAAAGGGAGGTATCGCGCAGTTCGATACTCCTGTGGGGGTCCGGGCAGGGACACCAAGAGCCCGCCGATGAGCCTAGCTTGGTGTCCTAGGCGAAACCCCAGACAAGACACGGCACAAACCTAGAAGAATTGCTGAGTTTTAATTCACCGGCCGTGAAAGCCATTACACCATCTTTTTGGAAGCCTTCATAAGGAGGTTATGGCTGCTTGAGCTTTTGGTTCTCGCAGTCAAGGAGTGCAGTTGCACTCTATGTAAAGGGAGGTATCGCGCAGTTGGATACTCCTGTGGGGGTCCGGGCAGGGACACCAAGAGCCCGCCGATGAGCCTAGCTTGGTGTCCTAGGCGAAACCCCACACAAGACACGGCACAAACCTAGAAGAATTGCTGAGTTTTAATTCACCGGCCGTGAAAGCCAATACACCATCTTTTTGGAAGCCTTCATAGGGAGGTTATGGCTGCTTGAGCTTTTGGTTCTCGCAGTCAAGGAGTGCAGATGCACTCTATATAAAGGGAGGTATCGCGCAGTTCGATACTCCTGTGGGGGTCAGGGCAGGGACACCAAGAGCCTGCCGATGGGCCTAGCTTGGTGTCCTAGGCGAAACCCCACACAAGACACGGCACAAACCTAGAAGAATTGCTGAGTTTTAATTCACCGGCCGTGAAAGCCAATACACCATCTTTCTGGAAGCCTTCATAGGGAGAATATGGCTGCTTGAGCTTTTGGTTCTCGCAGTCAAGGAGTGCAGTTGCACTCTATATAAAGGGAGGTATCGCGCAGTTCGATACTCCTGTGGGGGTCCGGGCAGGGACACCAAGAGCCCGCCGATGAGCCTAGCTTGGTGTCCTAGGCGAAACCCCACAAATGACACGGCACAAACCTAGAAGAATTGCTGAGTTTTAATTCACCGACCGTGAAAGCCAATACACCATCTTTTTGGAAGCCTTCATAGGGAGGTTATGGCTGCTTGAGATTTCGTTCTCGCAGTCAAGGAGTGCAGTTGCACTGTATATAAAGGGAGGTATCGCGCAGTTCGATACTCCTGTGGGGGTCCGGGCAGGGACACCAAGAGCCCGCCGATGAGCCTAGCTTGGTGTCCTAGGCGAAACCCCACACAAGACACGGCACAAACCTAGAAGAATTGCTGAGTTTTAATTCACCGGCTGTGAAAGCCAATACACCATCTTTCTGGAAGCCTTCATAGGGAGAATATGGCTGCTTGAGCTTTTGGTTCTCGCAGTCAAGGAGTGCAGTTGCACTCTATATAAAGGGAGGTATCGCGCAGTTCGATACTCCTGTGGGGGTCCGGGCAGGGACACCAAGAGTCCGCCGATGAGCCTAGCTTGGTGTCCTAGGCGAAACCCCAGACAAGACACGGCACAAACCTAGAAGAATTGCTGAGTTTTAATTCACCGGCCGTGAAAGCCAATACACCATCTTTTTGGAAGCCTTCATAGGGAGGTTATGGCTGCTTGAGCTTTTGGTTCTCGCAGTCAAGGAGTGCAGTTGCACTCTATATAAAGGGAGGTATCACGCAGTTCGTTACTCCTGTGGGGGTCCGGGCAGGGACACCAAGAGCCCGCCGATGAGCCTAGCTTGGTGTCCTAGGCGAAACCCCACACAAGACACGGCACAAACCTAGAAGAATTGCTGAGTTTTAATTCACCGGCCGTGAAAGCCAATACACCATCTTTTTGGAAGCCTTCATAGGGAGGTAATGGCTGCTTGAGCTTTTGGTTCTCGCAGTCAAGGAGTGCAGTTGCACTCTATATAAAGGGAGGTATCGCGCAGTTCGGTACTCCTGTGGGGGTCCGGGCAGGGACACCAAGAGCCCGCCGATGAGCCTAGATTGGTGTCCTAGGCGAAAACCCACACAAGACACGGCACAAACCTAGAAGAATTGCTGAGTTTTAATTCACCGGACGTGAAAGCCAATACACCATCGTTTTGGAAGCCTTCATAGGGAGGTTATGGCTGCTTGAGCTTTTGGTTCTCGCAGTCAAGGAGTGCAGTTGCACTCTATATAAAGGGAGGTATCGCGCAGTTCGATACTCCTGTGGGGGTCCGGGCAGGGACACCAAGAGCCCGCCGATGAGCCTAGCTTGGTGTCCTAGGCGAAACCCCACACAAGACACGGCACAAACCTAGAAGAATTGCTGAGTTTTAATTCACCGGCCGTGAAAGCCAATACACCATCTTTTTGGAAGCCTTCATAGGGAGGTTATGGCTGCTTGAGCTTTTGGTTCTCGCAGTCAAGGAGTGCAGTTGCACTCTATATAAAGGGAGGTATCGCGCAGTTCGATACTCCTGTGGGGGTCCGGGCAGGGACACCAAGAGCCCGCCGATGAGCCTAGCTTGGTGTCCTAGGCGAAACCCCACACAAGACACGGCACAAACCTAGAAGAATTGCTGAGTTTTAATTCACCGGCCGTGAAAGCCAATACACCATCGTTTTGGAAGCCTTCATAGGGAGGTTATGGCTGCTTGAGCTTTTCGTTCTCGCAGTCAAGGAGTGCAGTTGCACTCTATATAAAGGGAGGTATCGCGCAGTTCGATACTCCTGTGGGGGTCCGGGCAGGGACACCAAGAGACCGCCGATGAGCCTAGCTTGGTGTCCTAGGCGAAACCCCAGACAAGACACGGCACAAACCTAGAAGAATTGCTGAGTTTTAATTCACCGGCCGTGAAAGCCAATACACCATCTTTTTGGAAGCCTTCATAGGGAGGTTATGGCTGCTTGAGCTTTTGGTTCTCGCAGTCAAGGAGTGCAGTTGCACTCTATATAAAGGGAGGTATCGCGCAGTTCGATACTCCTGTGGGGGTCCGGGCAGGGACACCAAGAGCCCGCCGATGGGCCTAGCTTGGTGTCCTAGGCGAAACCCCACACAAGACACGGCACAAACCTAGAAGAATTGCTGAGTTTTAATTCACCGGCCGTGAAAGCCAATACACCATCTTTTTGGAAGCCTTCATAGGGAGGTTATGGCTGCTTGAGCTTTTGGTTCTCGCAGTCAAGGAGTGCAGTTGCACTCTATATAAAGGGAGGTATCGCGCAGTTCGATACTCCTGTGGGGGTCCGGGCAGGGACACCAAGAGCCTGCCGATGAGCCTAGCTTGGTGTCCTAGGCGAAACCCCACACAAGACACGGCACAAACCTAGAAGAATTGCTGAGTTTTAATTCACCGGCCGTGAAAGCCAATACACCATCTTTTTGGAAGCCTTCATAGGGAGGTTATGGTTGCTTGAGCTTATCGTTCTCGCAGTCAAGGAGTGCAGTTGCACTGTATATAAAGGGAGGTATCGCGCAGTTCGATACTCCTGTGGGGGTCCGGGCAGGGACACCAAGAGCCCGCCGATGAGCCTAGCTTGGTGTCCTAGGCGAAACCCCACACAAGACACGGCACAAACCTAGAAGAATTGCTGAGTTTTAATTCACCGGCCGTGAAAGCCAATACACCATCTTTTTGGAAGCCTTCATAGGGAGGTTATGGCTGCTTGAGCTTTTGGTTCTCGCAGTCAAGGAGTGCAGTTGCACTCTATATAAAGGGAGGTATCGCGCAGTTCGATACTCCTGTGGGGGTCCGGGCAGGGACACCAAGAGCCCGCCGATGAGCCTAGCTTGGTGTCCTAGGCGAAACCCCACACAAGACACGGCACAAACCTAGAAGAATTGCTGAGTTTTAATTCACCGGCCGTGAAAGCCAATACACCATCTTTTTGGAAGCCTTCATAGGGAGGTTATGGCTGCTTGAGCTTTTGGTTCTCGCAGTCAAGGAGTGCAGTTGCACTCTATATAAAGGGAGGTATCGCGCAGTTCGATACTCCTGTGGGGGTCCGGGCAGGGACACCAAGAGCCCGCCGATGAGCCTAGCTTGGTGTCCTAGGCGAGACAGCACACAAGACACGGCACAAACCTAGAAGAATTGCTGAGTTTTAATTCACCGGTCGTGAAAGCCAATACACCATCTTTTTGGAAGCCTTCATAGGGAGGTTATGGCTGCTTGAGCTTTTGGTTCTCGCAGTCAAGGAGTGCAGTTGCACTCTATATAAAGGGAGGTATCGCGCAGTTCGATACTCCTGTGGGGGTCCGGGCAGGGACACCAAGAGCCCGCCGATGAGCCTAGCTTGGTGTTAGGCGAAACCCCACACAAGACACGGCACAAACCTAGAAGAATTGCTGAGTTTTAATTCACCGGCCGTGAAAGCCAATACACCATATTTTTGGAAGCCTTCATAGGGAGGTTATGGCTGCTTGAGCTTTTGGTTCTCGCAGTCAAGGAGTGCAGTTGCACTCTATATAAAGGGAGGTATCGCGCAGTTCGATACTCCTGTGGGGGTCCGGGCAGGGACACCAAGAGCCCGCCGATGAGCCTAGCTTGTTGTCCTAGGCGAAACCCCACACAAGACATGGCACAAACCTAGAAGAATTGCTGAGTTTTAATTCACCGGCCGTGAAAGCCATTACACCATCTTTTTGGAAGCCTTCATAGGGAGGTTATGGCTGCTTGAGCTTTTGGTTCTCGCAGTCAAGGAGTGCAGTTGCACTCTATATAAAGAAAGGTATCGCGCAGTTCGATACTCCTGTGGGGGTCCGGGCAGGGACACCAAGAGCCCGCCGATGAGCCTAGCTTGGTGTCCTAGGCGAAACCCCACACAAGACACGGCATAAAACTAGAAGAATTGCTGAGTTTTAATTCACCGGCCGTGAAAGCCATTACACCATCTTTTTGGAAGCCTTCATAGGGAGGTTATGGCTGCTTGAGCTTTCGGTTCTCGCAGTCAAGGAGTGCAGTTGCACTCTATATAAAGGGAGGTATCGCGCAGTTCGATACTCCTGTGGGGGTCCGGGCAGGGACACCAAGAGCCCGCCGATGAGCTTAGCTTGGTGTCCTAGGCGAAACCCCAGACAAGACACGGCACAAACCTAGAAGAATTGCTGAGTTTTAATTCACCGGCCGTGAAAGCCAATACACCATCTTTTTGGAAGCCTTCATAGGGAGGTTATGGCTGCTTGAGCTTTTGGTTCTCGCAGTCCAGGAGTTCAGTTGCACTCTATATAAAGGGAGGTATCGCGCAGTTCGATACTCCTGTGGGGGTCCGGGCAGGGACACCAAGAGCCCGCCGATGAGCCTAGATTGGTGTTCTAGGCGAAACCCCACACAAGACACGGCACAAACCTAGAAGAATTGCTGAGTTTTAATTCGCCGGCCGTGAAAGCCAATACACCATCTTTTTGGAAGCCTTCATAGGGAGGTTATGGCTGCTTGAGCTTTTGGTTCTCGCAGTCAAGGAGTGCAGTTGCACTCTATATAAAGGGAGGTATCGCGCAGTTCGATACTCCTGTGGGGGTCCGGGCAGGGACACCAAGAGACCGCCGATGAGCCTAGCTTGGTGTCCTAGGCGAAACCCCACACAAGACACGGCACAAACCTAGAAGAATTGCTGAGTTTTAATTCACCGGCCGTGAAAGCCAATACAACATCTTTTTGGAAGCCTTCATAGGGAGGTTATGGCTGCTTGAGCTTTTGGTTCTCGCAGTCAAGGAGTGCAGTTGCACTCTATATAAAGGGAGGTATCGCGCAGTTCGATACTCCTGTGGGGGTCCGGGCAGGGACACCAAGAGCCCGCCGATGAGCCTAGCTTGGTGTCCTAGGCGAAACCCCACACAAGACACGGCACAAACCTAGAAGAATTGCTGAGTTTTAATTCACCGGCCGTGAAAGCCAATACACCATCGTTTTGGAAGCCTTCATAGGGAGGTTATGGCTGCTTGAGCTTTTCGTTCTCGCAGTCAAGGAGTGCAGTTGCACTCTATATAAAGGGAGGTATCGCGCAGTTCGATACTCCTGTGGGGGTCCGGGCAGGGACACCAAGAGCCCGCCGATGAGCCTAGCTTTGTGTCCTAGGCGAAACCCCAGACAAGACACGGCACAAACCTAGAAGAATTCCTGAGTTTTAATTCACCGGCCGTGAAAGCCAAAACACCATCTTTTTGGAAGCCTTCATAGGGAGGTTATGGCTGCTTGAGCTTTTGGTTCTCGCAGTCAAGGAGTGCAGTTGCACTCTATATAAAGGCAGGTATCGCGCAGTTCGATACTCCTGTGGGGGTCCGGGCAGGGACACCAAGAGCCCGCCGATGAGCCTAGCTTGGTGTCCTAGGCGAAACCCCACACAAGACACGGCACAAACCTAGAGGAATTGCTGTTTTTTAATTCACCGGCCGTGAAAGCCAATACACCATCTTTTTGGAAGCCTTCATAGGGAGGTTATGGCTGCTTGAGCTTTTGGTTCTCGCAGTCAAGGAGTGCAGTTGCACTCTATATAAAGGGAGGTATCGCGCAGTTCGATACTCCTGTGGGGGTCCGGGCAGGGACACCAAGAGCCTGCCGATGAGCCTAGCTTGGTGTCCTAGGTGAAACCCCACACAAGACACGGCACAAACCTAGAAGAATTGCTGAGTTTTAATTCACCGGCCGTGAAAGCCAATACACCATCTTTTTGGAAGCCTTCATAGGGAGGTTATGGTTGCTTGAGCTTTCCGTTCTCGCAGTCAAGGAGTGCAGTTGCACTGTATATAAAGGGAGGTATCGCGCAGTTCGATACTCCTGTGGGGGTCCGGGCAGGGACACCATGAGCCCGCCGATGAGCCTAGCTTGGTGTCCTAGGCGAAACCCCACACAAGACACGGCACAAACCTAGAAGAATTGCTGAGTTTTAATTCACCGGCCGTGAAAGCCAATACACCATCTTTTTGGAAGCCTTCATAGGGAGGTTATGGCTGCTTGAGCTTTTGGTTCTCGCAGTCAAGGAGTGCAGTTGCACTCTATATAAAGGGAGGTATCGCGCAGTTCGAAACTCCTGTGGGGGTCCGGGCAGGGACACCAAGAGCCCGCCGATGAGCCTAGCTTGGTGTCCTAGGCGAAACCCCACACAAGACACGGCACAAACCTAAAAGAATTGCTGAGTTTTAATTCACCGGCCGTGAAAGCCAATACACCATTTTTTTGGAAGCCTTCATAGGGAGGTTATGGCTGCTTGAGCTTTTCGTTCTCGCAGTCAAGGAGTGCAGTTGAACTCTATATAAAGGGAGGTATCGCGCAGTTCGATACTCCTGTGGGGGTCCGGGCAGGGACACCAAGAGCCCGCCGATGAGCCTAGCTTGGTGTCCTAGGCGAAACCCCAGACAAGACACGGCACAAACCTAGAAGAATTGCTGAGTTTTAATTCACCGGCCGTGAAAGCCATTACACCATCTTTTTGGAAGCCTTCATAGGGAGGTTATGGCTGCTTGAGCTTTTGGTTCTCGCAGTCAAGGAGTGCAGTTGCACTCTATGTAAAGGGAGGTATCGCGCAGTTGGATACTCCTGTGGGGGTCCGGGCAGGGACACCAAGAGCCCGCCGATGAGCCTAGCTTGGTGTCCTAGGCGAAACCCCACACAAGACACGGCACAAACCTAGAAGAATTGCTGAGTTTTAATTCACCGGCCGTGAAAGCCAATACACCATCTTTTTGGAAGCCTTCATAGGGAGGTTATGGCTGCTTGAGCTTTTGGTTCTCGCAGTCAAGGAGTGCAGATGCACTCTATATAAAGGGAGGTATCGCGCAGTTCGATACTCCTGTGGGGGTCAGGGCAGGGACACCAAGAGCCTGCCGATGGGCCTAGCTTGGTGTCCTAGGCGAAACCCCACACAAGACACGGCACAAACCTAGAAGAATTGCTGAGTTTTAATTCACCGGCCGTGAAAGCCAATACACCATCTTTCTGGAAGCCTTCATAGGGAGAATATGGCTGCTTGAGCTTTTGGTTCTCGCAGTCAAGGAGTGCAGTTGCACTCTATATAAAGGGAGGTATCGCGCAGTTCGATACTCCTGTGGGGGTCCGGGCAGGGACACCAAGAGCCCGCCGATGAGCCTAGCTTGGTGTCCTAGGCGAAACCCCACAAATGACACGGCACAAACCTAGAAGAATTGCTGAGTTTTAATTCACCGACCGTGAAAGCCAATACACCATCTTTTTGGAAGCCTTCATAGGGAGGTTATGGCTGCTTGAGATTTCGTTCTCGCAGTCAAGGAGTGCAGTTGCACTGTATATAAAGGGAGGTATCGCGCAGTTCGATACTCCTGTGGGGGTCCGGGCAGGGACACCAAGAGCCCGCCGATGAGCCTAGCTTGGTGTCCTAGGCGAAACCCCACACAAGACACGGCACAAACCTAGAAGAATTGCTGAGTTTTAATTCACCGGCTGTGAAAGCCAATACACCATCTTTCTGGAAGCCTTCATAGGGAGAATATGGCTGCTTGAGCTTTTGGTTCTCGCAGTCAAGGAGTGCAGTTGCACTCTATATAAAGGGAGGTATCGCGCAGTTCGATACTCCTGTGGGGGTCCGGGCAGGGACACCAAGAGCCCGCCGATGAGCCTAGCTTGGTGTCCTAGGCGAAACCCCAGACAAGACACGGCACAAACCTAGAAGAATTGCTGAGTTTTAATTCACCGGCCGTGAAAGCCAATACACCATCTTTTTGGAAGCCTTCATAGGGAGGTTATGGCTGCTTGAGCTTTTGGTTCTCGCAGTCAAGGAGTGCAGTTGCACTCTATATAAAGGGAGGTATCACGCAGTTCGTTACTCCTGTGGGGGTCCGGGCAGGGACACCAAGAGCCCGCCGATGAGCCTAGCTTGGTGTCCTAGGCGAAACCCCACACAAGACACGGCACAAACCTAGAAGAATTGCTGAGTTTTAATTCACCGGCCGTGAAAGCCAATACACCATCTTTTTGGAAGCCTTCATAGGGAGGTAATGGCTGCTTGAGCTTTTGGTTCTCGCAGTCAAGGAGTGCAGTTGCACTCTATATAAAGGGAGGTATCGCGCAGTTCGGTACTCCTGTGGGGGTCCGGGCAGGGACACCAAGAGCCCGCCGATGAGCCTAGATTGGTGTCCTAGGCGAAAACCCACACAAGACACGGCACAAACCTAGAAGAATTGCTGAGTTTTAATTCACCGGACGTGAAAGCCAATACACCATCGTTTTGGAAGCCTTCATAGGGAGGTTATGGCTGCTTGAGCTTTTGGTTCTCGCAGTCAAGGAGTGCAGTTGCACTCTATATAAAGGGAGGTATCGCGCAGTTCGATACTCCTGTGGGGGTCCGGGCAGGGACACCAAGAGCCCGCCGATGAGCCTAGCTTGGTGTCCTAGGCGAAACCCCACACAAGACACGGCACAAACCTAGAAGAATTGCTGAGTTTTAATTCACCGGCCGTGAAAGCCAATACACCATCTTTTTGGAAGCCTTCATAGGGAGGTTATGGCTGCTTGAGCTTTTGGTTCTCGCAGTCAAGGAGTGCAGTTGCACTCTATATAAAGGGAGGTATCGCGCAGTTCGATACTCCTGTGGGGGTCCGGGCAGGGACACCAAGAGCCCGCCGATGAGCCTAGCTTGGTGTCCTAGGCGAAACCCCACACAAGACACGGCACAAACCTAGAAGAATTGCTGAGTTTTAATTCACCGGCCGTGAAAGCCAATACACCATCGTTTTGGAAGCCTTCATAGGGAGGTTATGGCTGCTTGAGCTTTTCGTTCTCGCAGTCAAGGAGTGCAGTTGCACTCTATATAAAGGGAGGTATCGCGCAGTTCGATACTCCTGTGGGGGTCCGGGCAGGGACACCAAGAGACCGCCGATGAGCCTAGCTTGGTGTCCTAGGCGAAACCCCAGACAAGACACGGCACAAACCTAGAAGAATTGCTGAGTTTTAATTCACCGGCCGTGAAAGCCAATACACCATCTTTTTGGAAGCCTTCATAGGGAGGTTATGGCTGCTTGAGCTTTTGGTTCTCGCAGTCAAGGAGTGCAGTTGCACTCTATATAAAGGGAGGTATCGCGCAGTTCGATACTCCTGTGGGGGTCCGGGCAGGGACACCAAGAGCCCGCCGATGGGCCTAGCTTGGTGTCCTAGGCGAAACCCCACACAAGACACGGCACAAACCTAGAAGAATTGCTGAGTTTTAATTCACCGGCCGTGAAAGCCAATACACCATCTTTTTGGAAGCCTTCATAGGGAGGTTATGGCTGCTTGAGCTTTTGGTTCTCGCAGTCAAGGAGTGCAGTTGCACTCTATATAAAGGGAGGTATCGCGCAGTTCGATACTCCTGTGGGGGTCCGGGCAGGGACACCAAGAGCCTGCCGATGAGCCTAGCTTGGTGTCCTAGGCGAAACCCCACACAAGACACGGCACAAACCTAGAAGAATTGCTGAGTTTTAATTCACCGGCCGTGAAAGCCAATACACCATCTTTTTGGAAGCCTTCATAGGGAGGTTATGGTTGCTTGAGCTTATCGTTCTCGCAGTCAAGGAGTGCAGTTGCACTGTATATAAAGGGAGGTATCGCGCAGTTCGATACTCCTGTGGGGGTCCGGGCAGGGACACCAAGAGCCCGCCGATGAGCCTAGCTTGGTGTCCTAGGCGAAACCCCACACAAGACACGGCACAAACCTAGAAGAATTGCTGAGTTTTAATTCACCGGCCGTGAAAGCCAATACACCATCTTTTTGGAAGCCTTCATAGGGAGGTTATGGCTGCTTGAGCTTTTGGTTCTCGCAGTCAAGGAGTGCAGTTGCACTCTATATAAAGGGAGGTATCGCGCAGTTCGATACTCCTGTGGGGGTCCGGGCAGGGACACCAAGAGCCCGCCGATGAGCCTAGCTTGGTGTCCTAGGCGAAACCCCACACAAGACACGGCACAAACCTAGAAGAATTGCTGAGTTTTAATTCACCGGCCGTGAAAGCCAATACACCATCTTTTTGGAAGCCTTCATAGGGAGGTTATGGCTGCTTGAGCTTTTGGTTCTCGCAGTCAAGGAGTGCAGTTGCACTCTATATAAAGGGAGGTATCGCGCAGTTCGATACTCCTGTGGGGGTCCGGGCAGGGACACCAAGAGCCCGCCGATGAGCCTAGCTTGGTGTCCTAGGCGAGACAGCACACAAGACACGGCACAAACCTAGAAGAATTGCTGAGTTTTAATTCACCGGTCGTGAAAGCCAATACACCATCTTTTTGGAAGCCTTCATAGGGAGGTTATGGCTGCTTGAGCTTTTGGTTCTCGCAGTCAAGGAGTGCAGTTGCACTCTATATAAAGGGAGGTATCGCGCAGTTCGATACTCCTGTGGGGGTCCAGGCAGGGACACCAAGAGCCCGCCGATGAGCCTAGCTTGGTGTTAGGCGAAACCCCACACAAGACACGGCACAAACCTAGAAGAATTGCTGAGTTTTAATTCACCGGCCGTGAAAGCCAATACACCATATTTTTGGAAGCCTTCATAGGGAGGTTATGGCTGCTTGAGCTTTTGGTTCTCGCAGTCAAGGAGTGCAGTTGCACTCTATATAAAGGGAGGTATCGCGCAGTTCGATACTCCTGTGGGGGTCCGGGCAGGGACACCAAGAGCCCGCCGATGAGCCTAGCTTGTTGTCCTAGGCGAAACCCCACACAAGACATGGCACAAACCTAGAAGAATTGCTGAGTTTTAATTCACCGGCCGTGAAAGCCATTACACCATCTTTTTGGAAGCCTTCATAGGGAGGTTATGGCTGCTTGAGCTTTTGGTTCTCGCAGTCAAGGAGTGCAGTTGCACTCTATATAAAGAAAGGTATCGCGCAGTTCGATACTCCTGTGGGGGTCCGGGCAGGGACACCAAGAGCCCGCCGATGAGCCTAGCTTGGTGTCCTAGGCGAAACCCCACACAAGACACGGCATAAAACTAGAAGAATTGCTGAGTTTTAATTCACCGGCCGTGAAAGCCATTACACCATCTTTTTGGAAGCCTTCATAGGGAGGTTATGGCTGCTTGAGCTTTCGGTTCTCGCAGTCAAGGAGTGCAGTTGCACTCTATATAAAGGGAGGTATCGCGCAGTTCGATACTCCTGTGGGGGTCCGGGCAGGGACACCAAGAGCCCGCCGATGAGCTTAGCTTGGTGTCCTAGGCGAAACCCCAGACAAGACACGGCACAAACCTAGAAGAATTGCTGAGTTTTAATTCACCGGCCGTGAAAGCCAATACACCATCTTTTTGGAAGCCTTCATAGGGAGGTTATGGCTGCTTGAGCTTTTGGTTCTCGCAGTCAAGGAGTGCAGTTGCACTCTATATAAAGGGAGGTATCGCGCAGTTCGATACTCCTGTGGGGGTCCGGGCAGGGACACCAAGAGCCCGCCGATGAGCCTAGCTTGGTGTCCTAGGCGAAACCCCACACAAGACACGGCACAAACCTAGAAGAATTGCTGAGTTTTAATTCACCGGCCGTGAAAGCCAATACACCATCTTTTTGGAAGCCTTCATAGGGAGGTTATGGCTGCTTGAGCTTTTGGTTCTCGCAGTCAAGGAGTGCAGTTGCACTCTATATAAAGGGAGGTATCGCGCAGTTCGATACTCCTGTGGGGGTCCGGGCAGGGACACCAAGAGCCTGCCGATGAGCCTAGCTTGGTGTCCTAGGCGAAACCCCACACAAGACACGGCACAAACCTAGAAGAATTGCTGAGTTTTAATTCACCGGCCGTGAAAGCCAATACACCATCTTTTTGGAAGCCTTCATAGGGAGGTTATGGTTGCTTGAGCTTTTCGTTCGCGCAGTCAAGGAGTGCAGTTGCACTGTATATAAAGGGAGGTATCGCGCAGTTCGATACTCCTGTGGGGGTCCGGGCAGGGACACCAAGAGCCCGCCGATGAGCCTAGCTTGGTGTCCTAGGCGAAACCCCACACAAGACACGGCACAAACCTAGAAGAATTGCTGAGTTTTAATTCACCGGCCGTAAAAGCCACTACACCATCTTTTTGGAAGCCTTCATAGGGAGGTTATGGTTGCTTGAGATTTCGTTCTCGCAGTCAAGGAGTGCAGTTGCACTGTATATAAAGGGAGGTATCGCGCAGTTCGATACTCCTGTGGGGGTCCGGGCAGGGACACCAAGAGCCCGCCGATGAGCCTAGCTTGGTGTCCTAGGCGAAACCCCACACAAGACACGGCACAAACCTAGAAGAATTGCTGAGTTTTAATTCACCGGCCGTGAAAGCCAATACACCATCTTTCTGGAAGCCTTCATAGGGAGGTTATGGCTGCTTGAGCTTTTGGTTCTCGCAGTCAAGGAGTGCAGTTGCACTCTATATAAAGGGAGGTATCGCGCAGTTCGATACTCCTGTGGGGGTCCGGCAGGGACACCAAGAGCCCGCCGATGAGCCTAGCTTGGTGTCCTAGGCGAAACCCCAGACAAGACACGGCACAAACCTAGAAGAATTGCTGAGTTTTAATTAACCGGCCGTGAAAGCCAATACACCATCTTTTTGGAAGCCTTCATAGGGAGGTTATGGCTGCTTGAGCTTTTGGTTCTCGCAGTCAAGGAGTGCAGTAGCACTCGATATAAAGGGAGGTATCGCGCAGTTCGATACTCCTGTGGGGGTCCGGGCAGGGACACCAAGAGCCCGCCGATGAGCCTAGCTTGGTGTCCTAGGCGAAACCCCACACAAGACACGGCACAAACCTAGAAGAATTGCTGAGTTTTAATTCACCGGCCGTGAAAGCCAATACACCATCTTTTTGGAAGCCTTCATAGGGAGGTTATGGCTGCTTGAGCTTTTGGTTCTCGCAGTCAAGGAGTGCAGTTGCACTCTATATAAAGGGAGGTATCGCGCAGTTCGATACTCCTGTGGGGGTCCGGGCAGGGACACCAAGAGCCCGCCGATGAGCCTAGCTTGGTGTCCTAGGCGAAGCCCCAGACAAGACACGGCACAAACCTAGAAGAATTGCTGAGTTTTAATTCACCGGCCGTGAAAGCCAATACACCATCTTTTTGGAAGCCTTCATAGGGAGGTTATGGCTGCTTGAGCTTTTGGTTCTCGCAGTCAAGGAGTGCAGTTGCACTCTATATAAAGGTAGGTATCGCGCAGTTCGATACTCCTGTGGGGGTCCGGGCAGGGACACCAAGAGCCCGCCGATGAGCCTAGCTTGGTGTCCTAGGCGAAACCCCACACAAGACACGGCACAAACCTAGAAGAATTGCTGAGTTTTAATTCACCGGCCGTGAAAGCCAATACACCATCTTTTTGGAAGCCTTCATAGGGAGGTTATGGCTGCTTGAGCTTTTGGTTCTCGCAGTCAAGGAGTGCAGTTGCACTCTATATAAAGGGAGGTATCACGCAGTTCGTTACTCCTGTGGGGGACCGGGCAGGGACACCAAGAGCCCGCCGATGAGACTAGCTTGGTGTCCTAGGCGAAACCCCACACAAGACACGGCACAAACCTAGAAGAATTGCTGAGTTTTAATTCACCGGCCGTGAAAGCCAATACACCATCTTTTTGGAAGCCTTCATAGGGAGGTAATGGCTGCTTGAGCTTTTGGTTCTCGCAGTCAAGGAGTGCAGTTGCACTCTATATAAAGGGAGGTATCGCGCAGTTCGGTACTCCTGTGGGGGTCCGGGCAGGGACACCAAGAGCCCGCCGATGAGCCTAGATTGGTGTCCTAGGCGAAACCCCACACAAGACACGGCACAAACCTAGAAGAATTGCTGAGTTTTAATTCACCGGACGTGAAAGCCAATACACCATCTTTTTGGAAGCCTTCATAGGGAGGTTATGGCTGCTTGAGCTTTTGGTTCTCGCAGTCAAGGAGTGCAGTTGCACTCTATATAAAGGGAGGTATCGCGCAGTTCGATACTCCTGTGGGGGTCCGGGCAGGGACACCAAGAGCCCGCCGATGAGCCTAGCTTGGTGTCCTAGGCGAAACCCCACACAAGACACGGCACAAACCTAGAAGAATTGCTGAGTTTTAATTCACCGGCCGTGAAAGCCAATACACCATCTTTTTGGAAGCCTTCATAGGGAGGTTATGGCTGCTTGAGCTTTTAGTTCTCGCAGTCAAGGAGTGCAGTTGCACTCTATATAAAGGGAGGTATCGCGCAGTTCGATACTCCTGTGGGGGTCCGGGCAGGGACACCAAGAGCCCGCCGATGAGCCTAGCTTGGTGTCCTAGGCGAAACCCCACACAAGACACGGCACAAACCTAGAAGAATTGCTGAGTTTTAATTCACCGGCCGTGAAAGCCAATACACCATCTTTTTGGAAGCCTTCATAGGGAGGTTATGGCTGCTTGAGCTTTTGGTTCTCGCAGTCAAGGAGTGCAGTTGCACTCTATATAAAGGGAGGTATCGCGCAGTTCGATACTCCTGTGGGGGTCCGGGCAGGGACACCAAGAGCCCGCCGATGAGCCTAGCTTGGTGTCCTAGGCGAAGCCCCAGACAAGACACGGCACAAACCTAGAAGAATTGCTGAGTTTTAATTCACCGGCCGTGAAAGCCAATACACCATCTTTTTGGAAGCCTTCATAGGGAGGTTATGGCTGCTTGAGCTTTTGGTTCTCGCAGTCAAGGAGTGCAGTTGCACTCTATATAAAGGTAGGTATCGCGCAGTTCGATACTCCTGTGGGGGTCCGGGCAGGGACACCAAGAGCCCGCCGATGAGCCTAGCTTGGTGTCCTAGGCGAAACCCCACACAAGACACGGCACAGACCTAGAAGAATTGCTGAGTTTTAATTCACCGGCCGTGAAAGCCAATACACCATCTTTTTGGAAGCCTTCATAGGGAGGTTATGGCTGCTTGAGCTTTTGGTTCTCGCAGTCAAGGAGTGCAGTTGCACTCTATATAAAGGGAGGTATCACGCAGTTCGTTACTCCTGTGGGGATCCGGGCAGGGACACCAAGAGCCCGCCGATGAGACTAGCTTGGTGTCCTAGGCGAAACCCCACACAAGACACGGCACAAACCTAGAAGAATTGCTGAGTTTTAATTCACCGGCCGTGAAAGCCAATACACCATCTTTTTGGAAGCCTTCATAGGGAGGTAATGGCTGCTTGAGCTTTTGGTTCTCGCAGTCAAGGAGTGCAGTTGCACTCTATATAAAGGGAGGTATCGCGCAGTTCGGTACTCCTGTGGGGGTCCGGGCAGGGACACCAAGAGCCCGCCGATGAGCCTAGATTGGTGTCCTAGGCGAAACCCCACACAAGACACGGCACAAACCTAGAAGAATTGCTGAGTTTTAATTCACCGGACGTGAAAGCCAATACACCATCTTTTTGGAAGCCTTCATAGGGAGGTTATGGCTGCTTGAGCTTTTGGTTCTCGCAGTCAAGGAGTGCAGTTGCACTCTATATAAAGGGAGGTATCGCGCAGTTCGATACTCCTGTGGGGGTCCGGGCAGGGACACCAAGAGCCCGCCGATGAGCCTAGCTTGGTGTCCTAGGCGAAACCCCACACAAGACACGGCACAAACCTAGAAGAATTGCTGAGTTTTAATTCACCGGCCGTGAAAGCCAATACACCATCTTTTTGGAAGCCTTCATAGGGAGGTTATGGCTGCTTGAGCTTTTGGTTCTCGCAGTCAAGGAGTGCAGTTGCACTCTATATAAAGGGAGGTATCGCGCAGTTCGATACTCCTGTGGGGGTCCGGGCAGGGACACCAAGAGCCCGCCGATGAGCCTAGCTTGGTGTCCTAGGCGAAACCCCACACAAGACACGGCACAAACCTAGAAGAATTGCTGAGTTTTAATTCACCGGCCGTGAAAGCCAATACACCATCGTTTTGGAAGCCTTCATAGGGAGGTTATGGCTGCTTGAGCTTTTCGTTCTCGCAGTCAAGGAGTGCAGTTGCACTCTATATAAAGGGAGGTATCGCGCAGTTCGATACTCCTGTGGGGGTCCGGGCAGGGACACCAAGAGACCGCCGATGAGCCTAGCTTGGTGTCCTAGGCGAAACCCCAGACAAGACACGGCACAAACCTAGAAGAATTGCTGAGTTTTAATTCACCGGCCGTGAAAGCCAATACACCATCTTTTTGGAAGCCTTCATAGGGAGGTTATGGCTGCTTGAGCTTTTGGTTCTCGCAGTCAAGGAGTGCAGTTGCACTCTATATAAAGGGAGGTATCGCGCAGTTCGATACTCCTGTGGGGGTCCGGGCAGGGACACCAAGAGCCCGCCGATGAGCCTAGCTTGTTGTCCTAGGCGAAACCCCACACAAGACATGGCACAAACCTAGAAGAATTGCTGAGTTTTAATTCACCGGCCGTGAAAGCCATTACACCATCTTTTTGGAAGCCTTCATAGGGAGGTTATGGCTGCTTGAGCTTTTGGTTCTCGCAGTCAAGCAGTGCAGTTGCACTCTATATAAAGGGAGGTATCGCGCAGTTCGATACTCCTGTGGGGGTCCGGGCAGGGACACCAAGAGCCCGCCGATGAGCCTAGCTTGGTGTCCTAGGCGAAACCCCACACAAGACACGGCATAAACCTAGAAGAATTGCTGAGTTTTAATTCACCGGCCGTGAAAGCCAATACACCATCTTTTTGGAAGCCTTCATAGGGAGGTTATGGCTGCTTGAGCTTTTGGTTCTCGCAGTCAAGGAGTGCAGTTGCACTCTATATAAAGGGAGGTATCGCGCAGTTCGATACTCCTGTGGGGGTCCGGGCAGGGACACCAAGAGCCCGCCGATGAGCCTAGCTTGGTGTCCTAGGCGAAACCCCAGACAAGACACGGCACAAACCTAGAAGAATTGCTGAGTTTTAATTCACCGGCCGTGAAAGCCAATACTCCATCATTTTGGAAGCCTTCATAGGGAGGTTATGGCTGCTTGAGCTTTTGGTTCTCGCAGTCAAGGAGTGCAGTTGCACTCTATATAAAGGGAGGTATCGCGCAGTTCGATACTCCTGTGGGGGTCCGGGCAGGGACACCAAGAGCCCGCCGATGAGCCTAGCTTGGTGTCCTAGGCGAAACCCCACACAAGACACGGCACAAACCTAGAAGAATTGCTGAGTTTTAATTCACCGGCCGTGAAAGCCAATACACCATCTTTTTGGAAGCCTTCATAGGGAGGTTATGGCTGCTTGAGCTTTTGGTTCTCGCAGTCAAGGAGTGCAGTTGCACTCTATATAAAGGGAGGTATCGCGCAGTTCGATACTCCTGTGGGGGTCCGGGCAGGGACACCAAGAGCCTGCCGATGAGCCTAGCTTGGTGTCCTAGGCGAAACCCCACACAAGACACGGCACAAACCTAGAAGAATTGCTGAGTTTTAATTCACCGGCCGTGAAAGCCAATACACCATCTTTTTGGAAGCCTTCATAGGGAGGTTATGGTTGCTTGAGCTTTTCGTTCGCGCAGTCAAGGAGTGCAGTTGCACTGTATATAAAGGGAGGTATCGCGCAGTTCGATACTCCTGTGGGGGTCCGGGCAGGGACACCAAGAGCCCGCCGATGAGCCTAGCTTGGTGTCCTAGGCGAAACCCCACACAAGACACGGCACAAACCTAGAAGAATTGCTGAGTTTTAATTCACCGGCCGTGAAAGCCATTACACCATCTTTTTGGAAGCCTTCATAGGGAGGTTATGGCTGCTTGAGCTTTTGGTTCTCGCAGTCAAGGAGTGCAGTTGCACTCTATGTAAAGGGAGGTATCGCGCAGTTGGATACTCCTGTGGGGGTCCGGGCAGGGACACCAAGAGCCCGCCGATGAGCCTAGCTTGGTGTCCTAGGCGAAACCCCACACAAGACACGGCACAAACCTAGAAGAATTGCTGAGTTTTAATTCACCGGCCGTGAAAGCCAATACACCATCTTTTTGGAAGCCTTCATAGGGAGGTTATGGCTGCTTGAGCTTTTGGTTCTCGCAGTCAAGGAGTGCAGATGCACTCTATATAAAGGGAGGTATCGCGCAGTTCGATACTCCTGTGGGGGTCAGGGCAGGGACACCAAGAGCCTGCCGATGAGCCTAGCTTGGTGTCCTAGGCGAAACCCCACACAAGACACGGCACAAACCTAGAAGAATTGCTGAGTTTTAATTCACCGGCCGTAAAAGCCACTACACCATCTTTTTGGAAGCCTTCATAGGGAGGTTATGGTTGCTTGAGATTTCGTTCTCGCAGTCAAGGAGTGCAGTTGCACTGTATATAAAGGGAGGTATCGCGCAGTTCGATACTCCTGTGGGGGTCCGGGCAGGGACACCAAGAGCCCGCCGATGAGCCTAGCTTGGTGTCCTAGGCGAAACCCCACACAAGACACGGCACAAACCTAGAAGAATTGCTGAGTTTTAATTCACCGGCCGTGAAAGCCAATACACCATCTTTCTGGAAGCCTTCATAGGGAGGTTATGGCTGCTTGAGCTTTTGGTTCTCGCAGTCAAGGAGTGCAGTTGCACTCTATATAAAGGGAGGTATCGCGCAGTTCGATACTCCTGTGGGGGTCCGGGCAGGGACACCAAGAGCCCGCCGATGAGCCTAGCTTGGTGTCCTAGGCGAAACCCCAGACAAGACACGGCACAAACCTAGAAGAATTGCTGAGTTTTAATTCACCGGCCGTGAAAGCCAATACACCATCTTTTTGGAAGCCTTCATAGGGAGGTTATGGCTGCTTGAGCTTTTGGTTCTCGCAGTCAAGGAGTGCAGTTGCACTCGATATAAAGGGAGGTATCGCGCAGTTCGATACTCCTGTGGGGGTCCGGGCAGGGACACCAAGAGCCCGCCGATGAGCCTAGCTTGGTGTCCTAGGCGAAACCCCACACAAGACACGGCACAAACCTAGAAGAATTGCTGAGTTTTAATTCACCGGCCGTGAAAGCCAATACACCATCTTTTTGGAAGCCTTCATAGGGAGGTTATGGCTGCTTGAGCTTTTGGTTCTCGCAGTCAAGGAGTGCAGTTGCACTCTATATAAAGGGAGGTATCGCGCAGTTCGATACTCCTGTGGGGGTCCGGGCAGGGACACCAAGAGCCCGCCGATGAGCCTAGCTTGGTGTCCTAGGCGAAACCCCACACAAGACACGGCAAAAACCTAGAAGAATTGCTGAGTTTTAATTCACCGGCCGTGAAAGCCAATACACCATCTTTTTGGAAGCCTTCATAGGGAGGTTATGGCTGCTTGAGCTTTTGGTTCTCGCAGTCAAGGAGTGCAGTTGCACTCTATATAAAGGGAGGTATCGCGCAGTTCGATACTCCTGTGGGGGTCCGGGCAGGGACACCAAGAGCCCGCCGATGAGCCTAGCTTGGTGTCCTAGGCGAAACCCCACACAAGACACGGCACAAACCTAGAAGAATTGCTGAGTTTTAATTCACCGGCCGTGAAAGCCAATACACCATCTTTTTGGAAGCCTTCATAGGGAGGTTATGGCTGCTTGAGCTTTTGGTTCTCGCAGTCATGGAGTGCAGTTGCACTCTATATAAAGGGAGGTATCGCGCAGTTCGATACTCCTGTGGGGGTCCGGGCAGGGACACCAAGAGCCCGCCGATGAGCCTAGCTTGGTGTCCTAGGCGAAACCCCAGACAAGACACGGCACAAACCTAGAAGAATTGCTGAGTTTTAATTCACCGGCCGTGAAAGCCAATACACCATCTTTTTGGAAGCCTTCATAGGGAGGTTATGGCTGCTTGAGCTTTTGGTTCTCGCAGTCAAGGAGTGCAGTTGCACTCTATATAAAGGTAGGTATCGCGCAGTTCGATACTCCTGTGGGGGTCCGGGCAGGGACACCAAGAGCCCGCCGATGAGCCTAGCTTGGTGTCCTAGGCGAAACCCCACACAAGACACGGCACAAACCTAGAAGAATTGCTGAGTTTTAATTCACCGGCCGTGAAAGCCAATACACCATCTTTTTGGAAGCCTTCATAGGGAGGTTATGGCTGCTTGAGCTTTTGGTTCTCGCAGTCAAGGAGTGCAGTTGCACTCTATATAAAGGGAGGTATCACGCAGTTCGTTACTCCTGTGGGGGTCCGGGCAGGGACACCAAGAGCCCGCCGATGAGCCTAGCTTGGTGTCCTAGGCGAAACCCCACACAAGACACGGCACAAACCTAGAAGAATTGCTGAGTTTTAATTCACCGGCCGTGAAAGCCAATACACCATCTTTTTGGAAGCCTTCATAGGGAGGTAATGGCTGCTTGAGCTTTTGGTTCTCGCAGTCAAGGAGTGCAGTTGCACTCTATATAAAGGGAGGTATCGCGCAGTTCGGTACTCCTGTGGGGGTCCGGGCAGGGACACCAAGAGCCCGCCGATGAGCCTAGATTGGTGTCCTAGGCGAAACCCCACACAAGACACGGCACAAACCTAGAAGAATTGCTGAGTTTTAATTCACCGGACGTGAAAGCCAATACACCATCTTTTTGGAAGCCTTCATAGGGAGGTTATGGCTGCTTGAGCTTTTGGTTCTCGCAGTCAAAGAGTGCAGTTGCACTCTATATAAAGGGAGGTATCGCGCAGTTCGATACTCCTGTGGGGGTCCGGGCAGGGACACCAAGAGCCCGCCGATGAGCCTAGCTTGGTGTCCTAGGCGAAACCCCACACAAGACACGGCACAAACCTAGAAGAATTGCTGAGTTTTAATTCACCGGCCGTGAAAGCCAATACACCATCTTTTTGGAAGCCTTCATAGGGAGGTTATGGCTGCTTGAGCTTTTGGTTCTCGCAGTCAAGGAGTGCAGTTGCACTCTATATAAAGGGAGGTATCGCGCAGTTCGATACTCCTGTGGGGGTCCGGGCAGGGACACCAAGAGCCCGCCGATGAGCCTAGCTTGGTGTCCTAGGCGAAACCCCACACAAGACACGGCACAAACCTAGAAGAATTGCTGAGTTTTAATTCACCGGCCGTGAAAGCCAATACACCATCGTTTTGGAAGCCTTCATAGGGAGGTTATGGCTGTTTGAGCTTTTCGTTCTCGCAGTCAAGGAGTGCAGTTGCACTCTATATAAAGGGAGGTATCGCGCAGTTCGATACTCCTGTGGGGGTCCGGGCAGGGACACCAAGAGACCGCCGATGAGCCTATCTTGGTGTCCTAGGCGAAACCCCAGACAAGACACGGCACAAACCTAGAAGAATTGCTGAGTTTTAATTCACCGGCCGTGAAAGCCAATACACCATCTTTTTGGAAGCCTTCATAGGGAGGTTATGGCTGCTTGAGCTTTTGGTTCTCGCAGTCAAGGAGTGCAGTTTTACTCTATATAAAGGGAGGTATCGCGCAGTTCGATACTCCTGTGGGGGTCCGGGCAGGGACACCAAGAGCCCGCCGATGAGCCTAGCTTGTTGTCCTAGGCGAAACCCCACACAAGACATGGCACAAACCTAGAAGAATTGCTGAGTTTTAATTCACCGGCCGTGAAAGCCATTACACCATCTTTTTGGAAGCCTTCATAGGGAGGTTATGGCTGCTTGAGCTTTTGGTTCTCGCAGTCAAGGAGTGCAGTTGCACTCTATATAAAGGGAGGTATCGCGCAGTTCGATACTCCTGTGGGGGTCCGGGCAGGGACACCAAGAGCCCGCCGATGAGCCTAGCTTGGTGTCCTAGGCGAAACCCCACACAAGACACGGCATAAACCTAGAAGAATTGCTGAGTTTTAATTCACCGGCCGTGAAAGCCAATACACCATATTTTTGGAAGCCTTCATAGGGAGGTTATGGCTGCTTGAGCTTTTGGTTCTCGCAGTCAAGGAGTGCAGTTGCACTCTATATAAAGGGAGGTATCGCGCAGTTCGATACTCCTGTGGGGGTCCGGGCAGGGACACCAAGAGCCCGCCGATGAGCCTAGCTTGGTGTCCTAGGCGAAACCCCAGACAAGACACGGCACAAACCTAGAAGAATTGCTGAGTTTTAATTCACCGGCCGTGAAAGCCAATACTCCATCATTTTGGAAGCCTTCATAGGGAGGTTATGGCTGCTTGAGCTTTTGGTTCTCGCAGTCAAGGAGTGCAGTTGCACTCTATATAAAGGGAGGTATCGCGCAGTTCGATACTCCTGTGGGGGTCCGGGCAGGGACACCAAGAGCCCGCCGATGAGCCTAGCTTGGTGTCCTAGGCGAAACCCCACACAAGACACGGCACAAACCTAGAAGAATTGATGAGTTTTAATTCACCGGCCGTGAAAGCCAATACACCATCTTTTTGGAAGCCTTCATAGGGAGGTTATGGCTGCTTGAGCTTTTGGTTCTCGCAGTCAAGGAGTGCAGTTGCACTCTATATAAAGGGAGGTATCGCGCAGTTCGATACTCCTGTGGGGGTCCGGGCAGGGACACCAAGAGCCTGCCGATGAGCCTAGCTTGGTGTCCTAGGCGAAACCCCACACAAGACACGGCACAAACCTAGAAGAATTGCTGAGTTTTAATTCACCGGCCGTGAAAGCCAATACACCATCTTTTTGGAAGCCTTCATAGGGAGGTTATGGTTGCTTGAGCTTTTCGTTCGCGCAGTCAAGGAGTGCAGTTGCACTGTATATAAAGGGAGGTATCGCGCAGTTCGATACTCCTGTGGGGGTCCGGGCAGGGACACCAAGAGCCCGCCGATGAGCCTAGCTTGGTGTCCTAGGCGAAACCCCACACAAGACACGGCACAAACCTAGAAGAATTGCTGAGTTTTAATTCACCGGTCGTGAAAGCCAATACACCATCTTTTTGGAAGCCTTCATAGGGAGGTTATGGCTGCTTGAGCTTTTGGTTCTCGCAGTCAAGGAGTGCAGTTGCACTCTATATAAAGGGAGGTATCGCGCAGTTCGATACTCCTGTGGGGGTCCGGGCAGGGACACCAAGAGCCCGCCGATGAGCCTAGCTTGGTGTCCTAGGCGAAACCCCACACAAGACACGGCACAAACCTAGAAGAATTGCTGAGTTTTAATTCACCGGCCGTGAAAGCCAATACACCATCTTTTTGGAAGCCTTCATAGGGAGGTTATGGCTGCTTGAGCTTTTGGTTCTCGCAGTCAAGGAGTGCAGTTGCACTCTATATAAAGGGAGGTATCGCGCAGTTCGATACTCCTGTGGGGGTCCGGGCAGGGACACCAAGAACCCGCCGATGAGCCTAGCTTGTTGTCCTAGGCGAAACCCCACACAAGACACGGCACAAACCTAGAAGAATTGCTGAGTTTTAATTCACCGGCCGTGAAAGCCAATACACCATCTTTTTGGAAGCCTTCATAGGGAGGTTATGGCTGCTTGAGCTTTTGGTTCTCGCAGTCAAGGAGTGCAGTTGCACTCTATATAAAGGGAGGTATCGCGCAGTTCGATACTCCTGTGGGGGTCCGGGCAGGGACACCAAGAGCCCGCCGATGAGCCTAGCTTGGTGACCTAGGTGAAACCCCACACAAGACACGGCACAAACCTAGAAGAATTGCTGAGTTTTAATTCACCGGCCGTGAAAGCCAATACACCATCTTTTTGGAACCCTTCATAGGGAGGTTATGGCTGCTTGAGCTTTTGGTTCTCGCAGTCAAGGAGTGCAGTTGCACTCTAAATAAAGGGAGGTATCGCGCAGTTCGATACTCCTGTGGGGGTCCGGGCAGGGACACCAAGAGCCTGCCGATGAGCCTAGCTTGGTGTCCTAGGCGAAACCCCACACAAGACACGGCACAAACCTAGAAGAATTGCTGAGTTTTAATTCACCGGCCGTGAAAGCCAATACACCATCTTTTTGGAAGCCTTCATAGGGAGGTTATGGTTGCTTGAGCTTTTCGTTCTCGCAGTCAAGGAGTGCAGTTGCACTGTATATAAAGGGAGGTATCGCGCAGTTCGATGCTCCTGTGGGGGTCCGGGCAGGGACACCAAGAGCCCGCCGATGAGCCTAGCTTGGTGTCCTAGGCGAAACCCCACACAAGACACGGCACAAACCTAGAAGAATTGCTGAGTTTTAATTCACCGGCCGTGAAAGCCAATACACCATCTTTTTGGAAGCCTTCATAGGGAGGTTATGGCTGCTTGAGCTTTTGGTTCTCGCAGTCAAGGAGTGCAGTTGCACTCTATATAAAGGGAGGTATCGCGCAGTTCGATACTCCTGTGGGGGTCCGGGCAGGGACACCAAGAGCCCGCCGATGAGCCTAGCTTGGTGTCCTAGGCGAAACCCCACACAAGACACGGCACAAACCTAGAAGAATTGCTGAGTTTTAATTCACCGGCCGTGAAAGCCAATACACCATCTTTTTGGAAGCCTTCATAGGGAGGTTATGGCTGCTTGAGCTTTTGGTTCTCGCAGTCAAGGAGTGCAGTTGCACTCTATATAAAGGGAGGTATCGCGCAGTTCGATACTCCTGTGGGGGTCCGGGCAGGGACACCAAGAGCCCGCCGATGAGCCTAGCTTGGTGTCCTAGGCGAAACCCCACACAAGACACGGCACAAACCTAGAAGAATTGCTGAGTTTTAATTCACCGGCCGTGAAAGCCAATACACCATCTTTTTGGAAGCCTTCATAGGGAGGTTATGGCTGCTTGAGCTTTTGGTTCTCGCAGTCAAGGAGTGCAGTTGCACTCTATATAAAGGGAGGTATCGCGCAGTTCGATACTCCTGTGGGGGTCCGGGCAGGGACACCAGGAGCCCGCCGATGAGCCTAGCTTGGTGTCCTAGGCGAAACCCCACACAAGACACGGCACAAACCTAGAAGAATTGCTGAGTTTTAATTCACCGGCCGTGAAAGCCAATACACCATCTTTTTGGAAGCCTTCATAGGGAGGTTATGGCTGCTTGAGCTTTTGGTTCTCGCAGTCAAGGAGTGTAGTTGCACTCTATATAAAGGGAGGTATCGCGCAGTTCGATACTCCTGTGGGGGTCCGGGCAGGGACACCAAGAGCCCGCCGATGAGCCTAGCTTGGTGTCCTAGGCGAAACCCCACACAAGACACGGCACAAACCTAGAAGAATTGCTGAGTTTTAATTCACTGGCCGTGAAAGCCAATGCACCATCTTTTTGGAAGCCTTCATAGGGAGGTTATGGCTGCTTGAGCTTTTGGTTCTCGCAGTCAAGGAGTGCAGTTGCACTCTATATAAAGGGAGGTATCGCGCAGTTCGATACTCCTGTGGGGGTCCGGGCAGGGACACCAAGAGCTCGCCGATGAGCCTAGCTTGGTGTCCTAGGCGAATCCCCACACAAGACACGGCACAAACCTAGAAGAATTGCTGAGTTTTAATTCACCGGCCGTGAAAGCCAATACACCATCTTTTTGGAAGCCTTCATAGGGAGGTTATGGCTGCTTGAGCTTTTGGTTCTCTCAGTCAAGGAGTGCAGTTGCACTCTATATAAAGGGAGGTATCGCGCAGTTCGATACTCCTGTGGGGGTCCGGGCAGGGACACCAAGAGCCCGCCGATGAGCCTAGATTGGTGTCCTAGGCGAAACCCCACACAAGACACGGCACAAACCTAGAAGAATTGCTGAGTTTTAATTCACCGGCCGTGAAAGCCAATACACCATCTTTTTGGAAGCCTTCATAGGGAGGTTATGGCTGCTTGAGCTTTTGGTTCTCGCAGTCAAGGAGTGCAGTTGCACTCTATATAAAGGGAGGTATCGCGCAGTTCGATACTCCTGTGGGGGTCCGGGCAGGGACACCAAGAGCCCGCCGATGAGCCTAGCTTGGTGTCCTAGGCGAAACCCCACACAAGACACGGCAAAAACCTAGAAGAATTGCTGAGTTTTAATTCACCGGCCGTGAAAGCCAATACACCATCTTTTTGGAAGCCTTCATAGGGAGGTTATGGCTGCTTGAGCTTTTGGTTCTCGCAGTCAAGGAGTGCAGTTGCACTCTATATAAAGGGAGGTATCGCGCAGTTCGATACTCCTGTGGGGGTCCGGGCAGGGACACCAAGAGCCCGCCGATGAGCCTAGCTTGGTGTCCTAGGCGAAACCCCACACAAGACACGGCACAAACCTAGAAGAATTGCTGAGTTTTAATTCACCGGCCGTGAAAGCCAATACACCATCTTTTTGGAAGCCTTCATAGGGAGGTTATGGCTGCTTGAGCTTTTGGTTCTCGCAGTCAAGGAGTGCAGTTGCACTCTATATAAAGGGAGGTATCGCGCAGTTCGATACTCCTGTGGGGGTCCGGGCAGGGACACCAAGAGCCCGCCGATGAGCCTAGCTTGGTGTCCTAGGCGAAACCCCAGACAAGACACGGCACAAACCTAGAAGAATTGCTGAGTTTTAATTCACCGGCCGTGAAAGCCAATACACCATCTTTTTGGAAGCCTTCATAGGGAGGTTATGGCTGCTTGAGCTTTTGGTTCTCGCAGTCAAGGAGTGCAGTTGCACTCTATATAAAGGTAGGTATCGCGCAGTTCGATACTCCTGTGGGGGTCCGGGCAGGGACACCAAGAGCCCGCCGATGAGCCTAGCTTGGTGTCCTAGGCGAAACCCCACACAAGACACGGCACAAACCTAGAAGAATTGCTGAGTTTTAATTCACCGGCCGTGAAAGCCAATACACCATCTTTTTGGAAGCCTTCATAGGGAGGTTATGGCTGCTTGAGCTTTTGGTTCTCGCAGTCAAGGAGTGCAGTTGCACTCTATATAAAGGGAGGTATCACGCAGTTCGTTACTCCTGTGGGGGTCCGGGCAGGGACACCAAGAGCCCGCCGATGAGCCTAGCTTGGTGTCCTAGGCGAAACCCCACACAAGACACGGCACAAACCTAGAAGAATTGCTGAGTTTTAATTCACCGGCCGTGAAAGCCAATACACCATCTTTTTGGAAGCCTTCATAGGGAGGTAATGGCTGCTTGAGCTTTTGGTTCTCGCAGTCAAGGAGTGCAGTTGCACTCTATATAAAGGGAGGTATCGCGCAGTTCGGTACTCCTGTGGGGGTCCGGGCAGGGACACCAAGAGCCCGCCGATGAGCCTAGATTGGTGTCCTAGGCGAAACCCCACACAAGACACGGCACAAACCTAGAAGAATTGCTGAGTTTTAATTCACCGGACGTGAAAGCCAATACACCATCTTTTTGGAAGCCTTCATAGGGAGGTTATGGCTGCTTGAGCTTTTGGTTCTCGCAGTCAAAGAGTGCAGTTGCACTCTATATAAAGGGAGGTATCGCGCAGTTCGATACTCCTGTGGGGGTCCGGGCAGGGACACCAAGAGCCCGCCGATGAGCCTAGCTTGGTGTCCTAGGCGAAACCCCACACAAGACACGGCACAAACCTAGAAGAATTGCTGAGTTTTAATTCACCGGCCGTGAAAGCCAATACACCATCTTTTTGGAAGCATTCATAGGGAGGTTATGGCTGCTTGAGCTTTTGGTTCTCGCAGTCAAGGAGTGCAGTTGCACTCTATATAAAGGGAGGTATCGCGCAGTTCGATACTCCTGTGGGGGTCCGGGCAGGGACACCAAGAGCCCGCCGATGAGTCTAGCTTGGTGTCCTAGGCGAAACCCCACACAAGACACGGCACAAACCTAGAAGAATTGCTGAGTTATAATTCACCGGCCGTGAAAGCCAATACACCATCGTTTTGGAAGCCTTCATAGGGAGGTTATGGCTGCTTGAGCTTTTCGTTCTCGCAGTCAAGGAGTGCAGTTGCACTCTATATAAAGGGAGGTATCGCGCAGTTCGATACTCCTGTGGGGGTCCGGGCAGGGACACCAAGAGACAGCCGATGAGCCTAGCTTGGTGTCCTAGGCGAAACCCCAGACAAGACACGGCACAAACCTAGAAGAATTGCTGAGTTTTAATTCACCGGCCGTGAAAGCCAATACACCATCTTTTTGGAAGCCTTCATAGGGAGGTTATGGCTGCTTGAGCTTTTGGTTCTCGCAGTCAAGGAGTGCAGTTTTACTCTATATAAAGGGAGGTATCGCGCAGTTCGATACTCCTGTGGGGGTCCGGGCAGGGACACCAAGAGCCCGCCGATGAGCCTAGCTTGTTGTCCTAGGCGAAACCCCACACAAGACATGGCACAAACCTAGAAGAATTGCTGAGTTTTAATTCACCGGCCGTGAAAGCCATTACACCATCTTTTTGGAAGCCTTCATAGGGAGGTTATGGCTGCTTGAGCTTTTGGTTCTCGCAGTCAAGGAGTGCAGTTGCACTCTATATAAAGGGAGGTATCGCGCAGTTCGATACTCCTGTGGGGGTCCGGGCAGGGACACCAAGAGCCCGCCGATGAGCCTAGCTTGGTGTCCTAGGCGAAACCCCACACAAGACACGGCATAAACCTAGAAGAATTGCTGAGTTTTAATTCACCGGCCGTGAAAGCCAATACACCATATTTTTGGAAGCCTTCATAGGGAGGTTATGGCTGCTTGAGCTTTTGGTTCTCGCAGTCAAGGAGTGCAGTTGCACTCTATATAAAGGGAGGTATCGCGCAGTTCGATACTCCTGTGGGGGTCCGGGCAGGGACACCAAGAGCCCGCCGATGAGCCTAGCTTGGTGTCCTAGGCGAAACCCCAGACAAGACACGGCACAAACCTAGAAGAATTGCTGAGTTTTAATTCACCGGCCGTGAAAGCCAATACTCCATCATTTTGGAAGCCTTCATAGGGAGGTTATGGCTGCTTGAGCTTTTGGTTCTCGCAGTCAAGGAGTGCAGTTGCACTCTATATAAAGGGAGGTATCGCGCAGTTCGATACTCCTGTGGGGGTCCGGGCAGGGACACCAAGAGCCCGCCGATGAGCCTAGCTTGGTGTCCTAGGCGAAACCCCACACAAGACACGGCACAAACCTAGAAGAATTGCTGAGTTTTAATTCACCGGCCGTGAAAGCCAATACACCATCTTTTTGGAAGCCTTCATAGGGAGGTTATGGCTGCTTGAGCTTTTGGTTCTCGCAGTCAAGGAGTGCAGTTGCACTCTATATAAAGGGAGGTATCGCGCAGTTCGATACTCCTGTGGGGGTCCGGGCAGGGACACCAAGAGCCTGCCGATGAGCCTAGCTTGGTGTCCTAGGCGAAACCCCACACAAGACACGGCACAAACCTAGAAGAATTGCTGAGTTTTAATTCACCGGCCGTGAAAGCCAATACACCATCTTTTTGGAAGCCTTCATAGGGAGGTTATGGTTGCTTGAGCTTTTCGTTCGCGCAGTCAAGGAGTGCAGTTGCACTGTATATAAAGGGAGGTATCGCGCAGTTCGATACTCCTGTGGGGGTCCGGGCAGGGACACCAAGAGCCCGCCGATGAGCCTAGCTTGGTGTCCTAGGCGAAACCCCACACAAGACACGGCACAAACCTAGAAGAATTGCTGAGTTTTAATTCACCGGTCGTGAAAGCCAATACACCATCTTTTTGGAAGCCTTCATAGGGAGGTTATGGCTGCTTGAGCTTTTGGTTCTCGCAGTCAAGGAGTGCAGTTGCACTCTATATAAAGGGAGGTATCGCGCAGTTCGATACTCCTGTGGGGGTCCGGGCAGGGACACCAAGAGCCCGCCGATGAGCCTAGCTTGGTGTCCTAGGCGAAACCCCACACAAGACACGGCACAAACCTAGAAGAATTGCTGAGTTTTAATTCACCGGCCGTGAAAGCCAATACACCATCTTTTTGGAAGCCTTCATAGGGAGGTTATGGCTGCTTGAGCTTTTGGTTCTCGCAGTCAAGGAGTGCAGTTGCACTCTATATAAAGGGAGGTATCGCGCAGTTCGATACTCCTGTGGGGGTCCGGGCAGGGACACCAAGAACCCGCCGATGAGCCTAGCTTGTTGTCCTAGGCGAAACCCCACACAAGACACGGCACAAACCTAGAAGAATTGCTGAGTTTTAATTCACCGGCCGTGAAAGCCAATACACCATCTTTTTGGAAGCCTTCATAGGGAGGTTATGGCTGCTTGAGCTTTTGGTTCTCGCAGTCAAGGAGTGCAGTTGCACTCTATATAAAGGGAGGTATCGCGCAGTTCGATACTCCTGTGGGGGTCCGGGCAGGGACACCAAGAGCCCGCCGATGAGCCTAGCTTGGTGACCTAGGTGAAACCCCACACAAGACACGGCACAAACCTAGAAGAATTGCTGAGTTTTAATTCACCGGCCGTGAAAGCCAATACACCATCTTTTTGGAACCCTTCATAGGGAGGTTATGGCTGCTTGAGCTTTTGGTTCTCGCAGTCAAGGAGTGCAGTTGCACTCTAAATAAAGGGAGGTATCGCGCAGTTCGATACTCCTGTGGGGGTCCGGGCAGGGACACCAAGAGCCTGCCGATGAGCCTAGCTTGGTGTCCTAGGCGAAACCCCACACAAGACACGGCACAAACCTAGAAGAATTGCTGAGTTTTAATTCACCGGCCGTGAAAGCCAATACACCATCTTTTTGGAAGCCTTCATAGGGAGGTTATGGTTGCTTGAGCTTTTCGTTCTCGCAGTCAAGGAGTGCAGTTGCACTGTATATAAAGGGAGGTATCGCGCAGTTCGATACTCCTGTGGGGGTCCGGGCAGGGACACCAAGAGCCCGCCGATGAGCCTAGCTTGGTGTCCTAGGCGAAACCCCACACAAGACACGGCACAAACCTAGAAGAATTGCTGAGTTTTAATTCACCGGCCGTGAAAGCCAATACACCATCTTTTTGGAAGCCTTCATAGGGAGGTTATGGCTGCTTGAGCTTTTGGTTCTCGCAGTCAAGGAGTGCAGTTGCACTCTATATAAAGGGAGGTATCGCGCAGTTCGATACTCCTGTGGGGGTCCGGGCAGGGACACCAAGAGCCCGCCGATGAGCCTAGCTTGGTGTCCTAGGCGAAACCCCACACAAGACACGGCACAAACCTAGAAGAATTGCTGAGTTTTAATTCACCGGCCGTGAAAGCCAATACACCATCTTTTTGGAAGCCTTCATAGGGAGGTTATGGCTGCTTGAGCTTTTGGTTCTCGCAGTCAAGGAGTGCAGTTGCACTCTATATAAAGGGAGGTATCGCGCAGTTCGATACTCCTGTGGGGGTCCGGGCAGGGACACCAAGAGCCCGCCGATGAGCCTAGCTTGGTGTCCTAGGCGAAACCCCACACAAGACACGGCACAAACCTAGAAGAATTGCTGAGTTTTAATTCACCGGCCGTGAAAGCCAATACACCATCTTTTTGGAAGCCTTCATAGGGAGGTTATGGCTGCTTGAGCTTTTGGTTCTCGCAGTCAAGGAGTGCAGTTGCACTCTATATAAAGGGAGGTATCGCGCAGTTCGATACTCCTGTGGGGGTCCGGGCAGGGACACCAGGAGCCCGCCGATGAGCCTAGCTTGGTGTCCTAGGCGAAACCCCACACAAGACACGGCACAAACCTAGAAGAATTGCTGAGTTTTAATTCACCGGCCGTGAAAGCCAATACACCATCTTTTTGGAAGCCTTCATAGGGAGGTTATGGCTGCTTGAGCTTTTGGTTCTCGCAGTCAAGGAGTGTAGTTGCACTCTATATAAAGGGAGGTATCGCGCAGTTCGATACTCCTGTGGGGGTCCGGGCAGGGACACCAAGAGCCCGCCGATGAGCCTAGCTTGGTGTCCTAGGCGAAACCCCACACAAGACACGGCACAAACCTAGAAGAATTGCTGAGTTTTAATTCACCGGCCGTGAAAGCCAATGCACCATCTTTTTGGAAGCCTTCATAGGGAGGTTATGGCTGCTTGAGCTTTTGGTTCTCGCAGTCAAGGAGTGCAGTTGCACTCTATATAAAGGGAGGTATCGCGCAGTTCGATACTCCTGTGGGGGTCCGGGCAGGGACACCAAGAGCTCGCCGATGAGCCTAGCTTGGTGTCCTAGGCGAATCCCCACACAAGACACGGCACAAACCTAGAAGAATTGCTGAGTTTTAATTCACCGGCCGTGAAAGCCAATACACCATCTTTTTGGAAGCCTTCATAGGGAGGTTATGGCTGCTTGAGCTTTTGGTTCTCTCAGTCAAGGAGTGCAGTTGCACTCTATATAAAGGGAGGTATCGCGCAGTTCGATACTCCTGTGGGGGTCCGGGCAGGGACACCAAGAGCCCGCCGATGAGCCTAGCTTGGTGTCCTAGGCGAAACCCCACACAAGACACGGCACAAACCTAGAAGAATTGCTGAGTTTTAATTCACCGGCCGTGAAAGCCAATACACCATCTTTTTGGAAGCCTTCATAGGGAGGTTATGGCTGCTTGAGCTTTTGGTTCTCGCAGTCAAGGAGTGCAGTTGCACTCTATATAAAGGGAGGTATCGCGCAGTTCGATACTCCTGTGGGGGTCCGGGCAGGGACTCCAAGAGCCCGCCGATGAGCCTAGCTTGGTGTCCTAGGCGAAACCCCACACAAGACACTTCATAAACCTAGAAGAATTGCTTAGTTTTAATTCACCGGCCGTGAAAGCCAATACACCATCTTTTTGGAAGCCTTCATAGGGAGGTTATGGCTGCTTGAGCTTTTGGTTCTCGCAGTCAAGGAGTGCAGTTGCACTCTATATAAAGGGAGGTATCGCGCAGTTCGATACTCCTGTGGGGGTCCGGGCAGGGACACCAAGAGCCTGCCGATGAGCCTAGCTTGGTGTCCTAGGCGAAACCCCACACAAGACACGGCACACACCTAGAAGAATTGCTGAGTTTTAATTCACCGGCCGTGAAAGCCAATACACCATCTTTTTGGAAGCCTTCATAGGGAGGTTATGGCTGCTTGAGCTTTTGGTTCTCGCAGTAAAGGAGTGCAGTTGCACTCTATATAAAGGGAGGTATCGCGCAGTTCGATACTCCTGTGGGGGTCCGGGCAGGGACACCAAGAGCCCGCTGATGAGCCTAGCTTGGTGTCCTAGGCGAAACCCCACACAAGACACGGCATAAACCTAGAAGAATTGCTTAGTTTTAATTCCCCGGCCGTGAAAGCCAATACACCATCTTTTTGGAAGCCTTCATAGGGAGGTTATGGCTGCTTGAGCTTTTGGTTCTCGCAGTCAAGGAGTGCAGTTGCACTCTATATAAAGGGAGGTATCGCGCAGTTCGATACTCCTGTGGGGGTCCGGGCATGGACATCAAGAGCCCGCCGATGAGCCTAGCTTGGTGTCCTAGGCGAAACCCCAGACAAGACACGGCACAAACCTAGAAGAATTGCTGAGTTTTAATTCACCGGCCGTGAAAGCCAATACACCATCTTTTTGGAAGCCTTCATAGGGAGGTTATGGCTGCTTGAGCTTTTGGTTCTCGCAGTCAAGGAGTGCAGTTGCACTCTATTTAAAGGGAGGTATCGCGCAGTTCGATACTCCTGTGGGGGTCCGGGCAGGGACACCAAGAGCCTGCCGATGAGCCTAGCTTGGTGTCCTAGGCGAAACCCCACACAAGACACGGCTCAAACCTAGAAGAATTGCTGAGTTTTAATTCACCGGCCGTGAAAGCCAATACACCATCTTTTTGGAAGCCTTCATAGGGAGGTTATGGTTGCTTGAGCTTTTCGTTCTCGCAGTCAAGGAGTGCAGTTGCACTGTATATAAAGGGAGGTATCGCGCAGTTCGATACTCCTGTGGGGGTCCGGGCAGGGACACCAAGAGCCCGCCGATGAGCCTAGCTTGGTGTCCTAGGCGAAACCCCACACAAGACACGGCACAAACCTAGAAGAATTGCTGAGTTTTAATTCACCGGCCGTAAAAGCCAATACACCATCTTTTTGGAAGCCTTCATAGGGAGGTTATGGCTGCTTGAGCTTTTGGTTCTCGCAGTCAAGGAAAGCAGTTGCACTCTATATAAAGGGAGGTATCGCGCAGTTCGATACTCCTGTGGGGGTCCGGGCAGGGACACCAAGAGCCCGCCGATGAGCCTAGCTTGGTGTCCTAGGCGAAACCCCACACAAGACACGGCACAAACCTAGAAGAATTGCTGAGTTTTAATTCACCGGCCGTGAAAGCCAATACACCATCTTTTTGGAAGCCTTCATAGGGAGGTTATGGCTGCTTGAGCTTTTGGTTCTCGCAGTCAAGGAGTGCAGTTGCACTCTATATAAAGGGAGGTATCGCGCAGTTCGATACTCCTGTGGGGGTCCGGGCAGGGACACCAGGATCCCGCCGATGAGCCTAGCTTGGTGTCCTAGGCGAAACCCCACACAAGACACGGCACAAACCTAGAAGAATTGCTGAGTTTTAATTCACCGGCCGTGAAAGCCAATACACCATCTTTTTGGAAGCCTTCATAGGGAGGTTATGGCTGCTTGAGCTTTTGGTTCTCGCAGTCAAGGAGTGTAGTTGCACTCTATATAAAGGGAGGTATCGCGCAGTTCGATACTCCTGTGGGGGTCCGGGCAGGGACACCAAGAGCCCGCCGATGAGCCTAGCTTGGTGTCCTAGGCGAAACCCCACACAAGACACGGCACAAACCTAGAAGAATTGCTGAGTTTTAATTCACCGGCCGTGAAAGCCAATGCACCATCTTTTTGGAAGCCTTCATAGGGAGGTTATGGCTGCTTGAGCTTTTGGTTCTCGCAGTCAAGGAGTGCAGTTGCACTCTATATAAAGGGAGGTATCGCGCAGTTCGATACTCCTGTGGGGGTCCGGGCAGGGACACCAAGAGCTCGCCGATGAGCCTAGCTTGGTGTCCTAGGCGAATCCCCACACAAGACACGGCACAAACCTAGAAGAATTGCTGAGTTTTAATTCACCGGCCGTGAAAGCCAATACACCATCTTTTTGGAAGCCTTCATAGGGAGGTTATGGCTGCTTGAGCTTTTGGTTCTCTCAGTCAAGGAGTGCAGTTGCACTCTATATAAAGGGAGGTATCGCGCAGTTCGATACTCCTGTGGGGGTCCGGGCAGGGACACCAAGAGCCCGCCGATGAGCCTAGCTTGGTGTCCTAGGCGAAACCCCACACAAGACACGGCACAAACCTAGAAGAATTGCTGAGTTTTAATTCACCGGCCGTGAAAGCCAATACACCATCTTTTTGGAAGCCTTCATAGGGAGGTTATGGCTGCTTGAGCTTTTGGTTCTCGCAGTCAAGGAGTGCAGTTGCACTCTATATAAAGGGAGGTATCGCGCAGTTCGATACTCCTGTGGGGGTCCGGGCAGGGACTCCAAGAGCCCGCCGATGAGCCTAGCTTGGTGTCCCAGGCGAAACCCCACACAAGACACGGCATAAACCTAGAAGAATTGCTTAGTTTTAATTCACCGGCCGTGAAAGCCAATACACCATCTTTTTGGAAGCCTTCATAGGGAGGTTATGGCTGCTTGAGCTTTTGGTTCTCGCAGTCAAGGAGTGCAGTTGCACTCTATATAAAGGGAGGTATCGCGCAGTTCGATACTCCTGTGGGGGTCCGGGCAGGGACACCAAGAGCCTGCCGATGAGCCTAGCTTGGTGTCCTAGGCGAAACCCCACACAAGACACGGCACACACCTAGAAGAATTGCTGAGTTTTAATTCACCGGCCGTGAAAGCCAATACACCATCTTTTTGGAAGCCTTCATAGGGAGGTTATGGCTGCTTGAGCTTTTGGTTCTCGCAGTCAAGGAGTGCAGTTGCACTCTATATAAAGGGAGGTATCGCGCAGTTCGATACTCCTGTGGGGGTCCGGGCAGGGACACCAAGAGCCCGCTGATGAGCCTAGCTTGGTGTCCTAGGCGAAACCCCACACAAGACACGGCATAAACCTAGAAGAATTGCTTAGTTTTAATTCCCCGGCCGTGAAAGCCAATACACCATCTTTTTGGAAGCCTTCATAGGGAGGTTATGGCTGCTTGAGCTTTTGGTTCTCGCAGTCAAGGAGTGCAGTTGCACTCTATATAAAGGGAGGTATCGCGCAGTTCGATACTCCTGTGGGGGTCCGGGCATGGACATCAAGAGCCCGCCGATGAGCCTAGCTTGGTGTCCTAGGCGAAACCCCAGACAAGACACGGCACAAACCTAGAAGAATTGCTGAGTTTTAATTCACCGGCCGTGAAAGCCAATACACCATCTTTTTGGAAGCCTTCATAGGGAGGTTATGGCTGCTTGAGCTTTTGGTTCTCGCAGTCAAGGAGTGCAGTTGCACTCTATTTAAAGGGAGGTATCGCGCAGTTCGATACTCCTGTGGGGGTCCGGGCAGGGACACAAAGAGCCTGCCGATGAGCCTAGCTTGGTGTCCTAGGCGAAACCCCACACAAGACACGGCTCAAACCTAGAAGAATTGCTGAGTTTTAATTCACCGGCCGTGAAAGCCAATACACCATCTTTTTGGAAGCCTTCATAGGGAGGTTATGGTTGCTTGAGCTTTTCGTTCTCGCAGTCAAGGAGTGCAGTTGCACTGTATATAAAGGGAGGTATCGCGCAGTTCGATACTCCTGTGGGGGTCCGGGCAGGGACACCAAGAGCCCGCCGATGAGCCTAGCTTGGTGTCCTAGGCGAAACCCCACACAAGACACGGCACAAACCTAGAAGAATTGCTGAGTTTTAATTCACCGGCCGTAAAAGCCAATACACCATCTTTTTGGAAGCCTTCATAGGGAGGTTATGGCTGCTTGAGCTTTTGGTTCTCGCAGTCAAGGAGTGCAGTTGCACTCTATATAAAGGGAGGTATCGCGCAGTTCGATACTCCTGTGGGGGTCCGGGCAGGGACACCAAGAGCCCGCCGATGAGCCTAGCTTGGTGTCCTAGGCGAAACCCCAGACAAGACACGACACAAACCAAGAAGAATTGCTGAGTTTTAATTCACCGGCCGTGAAAGCCAATACACCATCTTTTTGGAAGCCTTCATAGGGAGGTTATGGCTGCTTGAGCTTTTGGTTCTCGCAGTCAAGGAGTGCAGTTGCACTCTATATAAAGGGAGGTATCGCGCAGTTCGATACTCCTGTGGGGGACCGGGCAGGGACACCAAGAGCCCGCCGATGAGCCTAGCTTGGTGTCCTAGGCGAAACCCCACACAAGACACGGCACAAACCTAGAAGAATTGCTGAGTTTTAATTCACCGGCCGTGAAAGCCAATACACCATCTTTTTGGAAGCCTTCATAGGGAGGTTATGGCTGCTTGAGCTTTTGGTTCTCGCAGTCAAGGAGTGCAGTTGCACTCTATATAAAGGGAGGTATCGCGCAGTTCGATACTCCTGTGGGGGTCCGGGCAGGGACACCAAGAACCTGCCGATGAGCCTAGCTTGGTGTCCTAGGCGAAACCCCACACAAGACACGGCACAAACCTAGAAGAATTGCTGAGTTTTAATTCACCGGCCGTGAAAGCCAATACACCATCTTTTTGGAAGCCTTCATAGGGAGGTTATGGTTGCTTGAGTTTTTCGTTCTCGCAGTCAAGGAGTGCAGTTGCACTGTATATAAAGGGAGGTATCGCGCAGTTCGATACTCCTGTGGGGGTCCGGGCAGGGACACCAAGAGCCCGCCGATGAGCCTAGCTTGGTGTCCTAGGCGAAACCCCACACAAGACACGGCACAAACCTAGAAGAATTGCTGAGTTTTAAATCACCGGCCGTGAAAGCCAATACACCATCTTTTTGGAAGCCTTCATAGGGAGGTTATGGCTGCTTGAGCTTTTGGTTCTCGCAGTCAAGGAGTGCAGTTGCACTCTATATAAGGGGAGGTATCGCGCAGTTCGATACTCCTGGGGGGTCCGGGCAGGGACACCAAGAGCCCGCCGATGAGCCTAGCTTGGTGTCCTAGGCGAAACCCCACACAAGACACGGCACAAACCTAGAAGAATTGCTGAGTTTTAATTCACCGGCCGTGAAAGCCAATACACCATCTTTTTGGAAGTCTTCATAGGGAGGTTATGGCTGCTTGTGCTTTTGGTTCTCGCAGTCAAGGAGTGCAGTTGCACTCTATATAAAGGGAGGTATCGCGCAGTTCGATACTCCTGTGGGGGTCCGGGCAGGGACACCAAGAGCCCGCCGATGAGCCTAGCTTGGTGTCCTAGGCGGAACCCCACACAAGACACGGCTCAAACCTAGAAGAATTGCTGAGTTTTAATTCACCGGCCGTGAAAGCCAATACACCATCTTTTTGGAAGCCTTCATAGGGAGGTTATGGCTGCTTGAGCTTTTGGTTCTCGCAGTCAAGGAGTGCAGTTGCACTCTATATAAAGGGAGGTATCGCGCAGTTCGATACTCCTGTGGGGGTCCGGGCAGGGACACCAAGAGCCCGCCGATGAGCCTAGCTTGGTGTCCTAGGCGAAACCCCACACAAGACACGGCACAAACCTAGAAGAATTGCTGAGTTTTAATTCACCGGCCGTGAAAGCCAATACACCATCTTTTTGGAAGCCTTCATAGGGAGGTTATGGCTGCTTGAGCTTTTGGTTCTCGCAGTCAAGGAGTGCAGTTGCACTCTATATAAAGGGAGGTATCGCGCAGTTCGATACTCCTGTGGGGGTCCGGGCAGGGACACCAAGAGCCCGCCGATGAGCCTAGCTTGGTGTCCTAGGCGAAACCCCACACAAGACACGGCACAAACCTAGAAGAATTGCTGAGTTTTAATTCAACGGCCGTGAAAGCCAATACACCATCTTTTTGGAAGCCTTCATTGGGAGGTTATGGCTGCTTGAGCTTTTGGTTCTCGCAGTCAAGGAGTGCAGTTGCACTCTATATAAAGGGAGGTATCGCGCAGTTCGATACTCCTGTGGGGGCCGGGCAGGGACACCAAGAGCCCGCCGATGAGCCTAGCTTGTTGTCCTAGGCGAATCCCCACACAAGACACGGCACAAACCTAGAAGAATTGCTGAGTTTTAATTCACCGGCCGTGAAAGCCAATACACCATCTTTTTGGAAGCCTTCATAGGGAGGTTATGGCTGCTTGAGCTTTTGGTTCTCGCAGTCAAGGAGTGCAGTTGCACTCTATATAAAGGGAGGTATCGCGCAGTTCGATACTCCTGTGTGGGTCCGGGCAGGGACACCAAGATCCCGCCGATGAGCCTAGCTTGGTGTCCTAGGCGAAACCCCTCACAAGACACGGCACAAACCTAGAAGAATTGCTGAGTTTTAATTCACCGGCCGTGAAAGCCAATACACCATCTTTTTGGAAGCCTTCATAGGGAGGTTATGGCTGCTTGAGCTTTTGGTTCTCGCAGTCAAGGAGTGCAGTTGCACTCTACATAAAGGGAGGTATCGCGCAGTTCGATACTCCTGTGGGGGTCCGGGCAGGGACACCAAGTGCCCGCCGATGTGCCTAGCTTGGTGTCCTAGGCGAAACCCCACACAAGACACGGCACAAACCTAGAAGAATTGCTGAGTTTTAATTCACCGGCCGTGAAAGCCAATACACCATCTTTTTGGAAGCCTTCATAGGGAGGTTATGGCTGCTTGAGCTTTTGGTTCTCGCAGTCAAGGAGTGCAGTTGCACTCTATATAAAGGGAGGTATCGCGCAGTTCGATACTCCTGTGGGGGTCCGGGCAGGGACACCAAGAGCCCGCCGATGAGCCTAGCTTGGTGTCCTAGGCGAAACCCCACACAAGACACGGCACAAACCTAGAAGAATTGCTGAGTTTTAATTCACCGGCCGTGAAAGCCAATACACCATCTTTTTGGAAGCCTTCATAGGGAGGTTATGGCTGCTTGAGCTTTTGGTTCTCGCAGTCAAGGAGTGCAGTTGCACTCTATATAAAGGGAGGTATCGCGCAGTTCGATACTCCTGTGGGGGTCCGGGCAGGGACACCAAGAGCCCGCCGATGAGCCTAGCTTGGTGTCCTAGGCGAAACCCCACACAAGACACGGCACAAACCTAGAAGAATTGCTGAGTTTTAATTCACCGGCCGTGAAAGCCAATACACCATCTTTTTGGAAGCCTTCAAAGGGAGGTTATGGCTGCTTGAGCTTTTGGTTCTCGCAGTCAAGGAGTGCAGTTGCACTCTATATAAAGGGAGGTATCGCGCAGTTCGATACTCCTGTGGGGGTCCGGGCAGGGACACCAAGAGCCCGCCGATGAGCATAGCTTGGTGTCCTAGGCGAAACCCCACACAAGACACGGCACAAACCTAGAAGAATTGCTGAGTTTTAATTCACCGGCCGTGAAAGCCAATACACCATCTTTTTGGAAGCCTTCATAGGGAGGTTATGGCTGCTTGAGCTTTTGGTTCTCGCAGTCAAGGAAAGCAGTTGCACTCTATATAAAGGGAGGTATCGCGCAGTTCGATACTCCTGTGGGGGTCCGGGCAGGGACACCAAGAGCCCGCCGATGAGCCTAGCTTGGTGTCCTAGGCGAAACCCCACACAAGACACGGCACAAACCTAGAAGAATTGCTGAGTTTTAATTCACCGGCCGTGAAAGCCAATACACCATCTTTTTGGAAGCCTTCATAGGGAGGTTATGGCTGCTTGAGCTTTTGGTTCTCGCAGTCAAGGAGTGCAGTTGCACTCTATATAAAGGGAGGTATCGCGCAGTTCGATACTCCTGTGGGGGTCCGGGCAGGGACACCAGGATCCCGCCGATGAGCCTAGCTTGGTGTCCTAGGCGAAACCCCACACAAGACACGGCACAAACCTAGAAGAATTGCTGAGTTTTAATTCACCGGCCGTGAAAGCCAATACACCATCTTTTTGGAAGCCTTCATAGGGAGGTTATGGCTGCTTGAGCTTTTGGTTCTCACAGTCAAGGAGTGTAGTTGCACTCTATATAAAGGGAGGTATCGCGCAGTTCGATACTCCTGTGGGGGTCCGGGCAGGGACACCAAGAGCCCGCCGATGAGCCTAGCTTGGTGTCCTAGGCGAAACCCCACACAAGACACGGCACAAACCTAGAAGAATTGCTGAGTTTTAATTCACCGGCCGTGAAAGCCAATGCACCATCTTTTTGGAAGCCTTCATAGGGAGGTTATGGCTGCTTGAGCTTTTGGTTCTCGCAGTCAAGGAGTGCAGTTGCACTCTATATAAAGGGAGGTATCGCGCAGTTCGATACTCCTGTGGGGGTCCGGGCAGGGACACCAAGAGCTCGCCGATGAGCCTAGCTTGGTGTCCTAGGCGAATCCCCACACAAGACACGGCACAAACCTAGAAGAATTGCTGAGTTTTAATTCACCGGCCGTGAAAGCCAATACACCATCTTTTTGGAAGCCTTCATAGGGAGGTTATGGCTGCTTGAGCTTTTGGTTCTCTCAGTCAAGGAGTGCAGTTGCACTCTATATAAAGGGAGGTATCGCGCAGTTCGATACTCCTGTGGGGGTCCGGGCAGGGACACCAAGAGCCCGCCGATGAGCCTAGCTTGGTGTCCTAGGCGAAACCCCACACAAGACACGGCACAAACCTAGAAGAATTGCTGAGTTTTAATTCACCGGCCGTGAAAGCCAATACACCATCTTTTTGGAAGCCTTCATAGGGAGGTTATGGCTGCTTGAGCTTTTGGTTCTCGCAGTCAAGGAGTGCAGTTGCACTCTATATAAAGGGAGGTATCGCGCAGTTCGATACTCCTGTGGGGGTCCGGGCAGGGACTCCAAGAGCCCGCCGATGAGCCTAGCTTGGTGTCCCAGGCGAAACCCCACACAAGACACGGCATAAACCTAGAAGAATTGCTTAGTTTTAATTCACCGGCCGTGAAAGCCAATACACCATCTTTTTGGAAGCCTTCATAGGGAGGTTATGGCTGCTTGAGCTTTTGGTTCTCGCAGTCAAGGAGTGCAGTTGCACTCTATATAAAGGGAGGTATCGCGCAGTTCGATACTCCTGTGGGGGTCCGGGCAGGGACACCAAGAGCCTGCCGATGAGCCTAGCTTGGTGTCCTAGGCGAAACCCCACACAAGACACGGCACACACCTAGAAGAATTGCTGAGTTTTAATTCACCGGCCGTGAAAGCCAATACACCATCTTTTTGGAAGCCTTCATAGGGAGGTTATGGCTGCTTGAGCTTTTGGTTCTCGCAGTCAAGGAGTGCAGTTGCACTCTATATAAAGGGAGGTATCGCGCAGTTCGATACTCCTGTGGGGGTCCGGGCAGGGACACCAAGAGCCCGCTGATGAGCCTAGCTTGGTGTCCTAGGCGAAACCCCACACAAGACACGGCATAAACCTAGAAGAATTGCTTAGTTTTAATTCCCCGGCCGTGAAAGCCAATACACCATCTTTTTGGAAGCCTTCATAGGGAGGTTATGGCTGCTTGAGCTTTTGGTTCTCGCAGTCAAGGAGTGCAGTTGCACTCTATATAAAGGGAGGTATCGCGCAGTTCGATACTCCTGTGGGGGTCCGGGCATGGACATCAAGAGCCCGCCGATGAGCCTAGCTTGGTGTCCTAGGCGAAACCCCCAGACAAGACACGGCACAAACCTAGAAGAATTGCTGAGTTTTAATTCACCGGCCGTGAAAGCCAATACACCATCTTTTTGGAAGCCTTCATAGGGAGGTTATGGCTGCTTGAGCTTTTGGTTCTCGCAGTCAAGGAGTGCAGTTGCACTCTATTTAAAGGGAGGTATCGCGCAGTTCGATACTCCTGTGGGGGTCCGGGCAGGGACACAAAGAGCCTGCCGATGAGCCTAGCTTGGTGTCCTAGGCGAAACCCCACACAAGACACGGCTCAAACCTAGAAGAATTGCTGAGTTTTAATTCACCGGCCGTGAAAGCCAATACACCATCTTTTTGGAAGCCTTCATAGGGAGGTTATGGTTGCTTGAGCTTTTCGTTCTCGCAGTCAAGGAGTGCAGTTGCACTGTATATAAAGGGAGGTATCGCGCAGTTCGATACTCCTGTGGGGGTCCGGGCAGGGACACCAAGAGCCCGCCGATGAGCCTAGCTTGGTGTCCTAGGCGAAACCCCACACAAGACACGGCACAAACCTAGAAGAATTGCTGAGTTTTAATTCACCGGCCGTAAAAGCCAATACACCATCTTTTTGGAAGCCTTCATAGGGAGGTTATGGCTGCTTGAGCTTTTGGTTCTCGCAGTCAAGGAGTGCAGTTGCACTCTATATAAAGGGAGGTATCGCGCAGTTCGATACTCCTGTGGGGGTCCGGGCAGGGACACCAAGAGCCCGCCGATGAGCCTAGCTTGGTGTCCTAGGCGAAACCCCAGACAAGACACGACACAAACCAAGAAGAATTGCTGAGTTTTAATTCACCGGCCGTGAAAGCCAATACACCATCTTTTTGGAAGCCTTCATAGGGAGGTTATGGCTGCTTGAGCTTTTGGTTCTCGCAGTCAAGGAGTGCAGTTGCACTCTATATAAAGGGAGGTATCGCGCAGTTCGATACTCCTGTGGGGGACCGGGCAGGGACACCAAGAGCCCGCCGATGAGCCTAGCTTGGTGTCCTAGGCGAAACCCCACACAAGACACGGCACAAACCTAGAAGAATTGCTGAGTTTTAATTCACCGGCCGTGAAAGCCAATACACCATCTTTTTGGAAGCCTTCATAGGGAGGTTATGGCTGCTTGAGCTTTTGGTTCTCGCAGTCAAGGAGTGCAGTTGCACTCTATATAAAGGGAGGTATCGCGCAGTTCGATACTCCTGTGGGGGTCCGGGCAGGGACACCAAGAACCTGCCGATGAGCCTAGCTTGGTGTCCTAGGCGAAACCCCACACAAGACACGGCACAAACCTAGAAGAATTGCTGAGTTTTAATTCACCGGCCGTGAAAGCCAATACACCATCTTTTTGGAAGCCTTCATAGGGAGGTTATGGTTGCTTGAGTTTTTCGTTCTCGCAGTCAAGGAGTGCAGTTGCACTGTATATAAAGGGAGGTATCGCGCAGTTCGATACTCCTGTGGGGGTCCGGGCAGGGACACCAAGAGCCCGCCGATGAGCCTAGCTTGGTGTCCTAGGCGAAACCCCACACAAGACACGGCACAAACCTAGAAGAATTGCTGAGTTTTAAATCACCGGCCGTGAAAGCCAATACACCATCTTTTTGGAAGCCTTCATAGGGAGGTTATGGCTGCTTGAGCTTTTGGTTCTCGCAGTCAAGGAGTGCAGTTGCACTCTATATAAGGGGAGGTATCGCGCAGTTCGATACTCCTGGGGGGTCCGGGCAGGGACACCAAGAGCCCGCCGATGAGCCTAGCTTGGTGTCCTAGGCGAAACCCCACACAAGACACGGCACAAACCTAGAAGAATTGCTGAGTTTTAATTCACCGGCCGTGAAAGCCAATACACCATCTTTTTGGAAGTCTTCATAGGGAGGTTATGGCTGCTTGTGCTTTTGGTTCTCGCAGTCAAGGAGTGCAGTTGCACTCTATATAAAGGGAGGTATCGCGCAGTTCGATACTCCTGTGGGGGTCCGGGCAGGGACACCAAGAGCCCGCCGATGAGCCTAGCTTGGTGTCCTAGGCGGAACCCCACACAAGACACGGCTCAAACCTAGAAGAATTGCTGAGTTTTAATTCACCGGCCGTGAAAGCCAATACACCATCTTTTTGGAAGCCTTCATAGGGAGGTTATGGCTGCTTGAGCTTTTGGTTCTCGCAGTCAAGGAGTGCAGTTGCACTCTATATAAAGGGAGGTATCGCGCAGTTCGATACTCCTGTGGGGGTCCGGGCAGGGACACCAAGAGCCCGCCGATGAGCCTAGCTTGGTGTCCTAGGCGAAACCCCACACAAGACACGGCACAAACCTAGAAGAATTGCTGAGTTTTAATTCACCGGCCGTGAAAGCCAATACACCATCTTTTTGGAAGCCTTCATAGGGAGGTTATGGCTGCTTGAGCTTTTGGTTCTCGCAGTCAAGGAGTGCAGTTGCACTCTATATAAAGGGAGGTATCGCGCAGTTCGATACTCCTGTGGGGGTCCGGGCAGGGACACCAAGAGCCCGCCGATGAGCCTAGCTTGGTGTCCTAGGCGAAACCCCACACAAGACACGGCACAAACCTAGAAGAATTGCTGAGTTTTAATTCAACGGCCGTGAAAGCCAATACACCATCTTTTTGGAAGCCTTCATTGGGAGGTTATGGCTGCTTGAGCTTTTGGTTCTCGCAGTCAAGGAGTGCAGTTGCACTCTATATAAAGGGAGGTATCGCGCAGTTCGATACTCCTGTGGGGGCCGGGCAGGGACACCAAGAGCCCGCCGATGAGCCTAGCTTGTTGTCCTAGGCGAATCCCCACACAAGACACGGCACAAACCTAGAAGAATTGCTGAGTTTTAATTCACCGGCCGTGAAAGCCAATACACCATCTTTTTGTAAGCCTTCATAGGGAGGTTATGGCTGCTTGAGCTTTTGGTTCTCGCAGTCAAGGAGTGCAGTTGCACTCTATATAAAGGGAGGTATCGCGCAGTTCGATACTCCTGTGTGGGTCCGGGCAGGGACACCAAGATCCCGCCGATGAGCCTAGCTTGGTGTCCTAGGCGAAACCCCTCACAAGACACGGCACAAACCTAGAAGAATTGCTGAGTTTTAATTCACCGGCCGTGAAAGCCAATACACCATCTTTTTGGAAGCCTTCATAGGGAGGTTATGGCTGCTTGAGCTTTTGGTTCTCGCAGTCAAGGAGTGCAGTTGCACTCTACATAAAGGGAGGTATCGCGCAGTTCGATACTCCTGTGGGGGTCCGGGCAGGGACACCAAGTGCCCGCCGATGTGCCTAGCTTGGTGTCCTAGGCGAAACCCCACACAAGACACGGCACAAACCTAGAAGAATTGCTGAGTTTTAATTCACCGGCCGTGAAAGCCAATACACCATCTTTTTGGAAGCCTTCATAGGGAGGTTATGGCTGCTTGAGCTTTTGGTTCTCGCAGTCAAGGAGTGCAGTTGCACTCTATATAAAGGGAGGTATCGCGCAGTTCGATACTCCTGTGGGGGTCCGGGCAGGGACACCAAGAGCCCGCCGATGAGCCTAGCTTGGTGTCCTAGGCGAAACCCCACACAAGACACGGCACAAACCTAGAAGAATTGCTGAGTTTTAATTCACCGGCCGTGAAAGCCAATACACCATCTTTTTGGAAGCCTTCATAGGGAGGTTATGGCTGCTTGAGCTTTTGGTTCTCGCAGTCAAGGAGTGCAGTTGCACTCTATATAAAGGGAGGTATCGCGCAGTTCGATACTCCTGTGGGGGTCCGGGCAGGGACACCAAGAGCCCGCCGATGAGCCTAGCTTGGTGTCCTAGGCGAAACCCCACACAAGACACGGCACAAACCTAGAAGAATTGCTGAGTTTTAATTCACCGGCCGTGAAAGCCAATACACCATCTTTTTGGAAGCCTTCAAAGGGAGGTTATGGCTGCTTGAGCTTTTGGTTCTCGCAGTCAAGGAGTGCAGTTGCACTCTATATAAAGGGAGGTATCGCGCAGTTCGATACTCCTGTGGGGGTCCGGGCAGGGACACCAAGAGCCCGCCGATGAGCATAGCTTGGTGTCCTAGGCGAAACCCCACACAAGACACGGCACAAACCTAGAAGAATTGCTGAGTTTTAATTCACCGGCCGTGAAAGCCAATACACCATCTTTTTGGAAGCCTTCATAGGGAGGTTATGGCTGCTTGAGTTTTGGTTCTCGCAGTCAAGGAGTGCAGTTGCACTCTATATAAAGGGAGGTATCGCGCAGTTCGATACTCCTGTGGGGGTCCGGGCAGGGACACCAAGAGCCCGCCGATGAGCCTAGCTTGGTGTCCTAGGCGAATCCCCACACAAGACACGGCACAAACCTAGAAGAATTGCTGAGTTTTAATTCACCGGCCGTGAAAGCCAATACACCATCATTTTGGAAGCCTTCATAGGGAGGTTATGGCAGCTTGAGCTTTTGGTTCTCGCAGTCAAGGAGTGCAGTTGCACTCTATATAAAGGGAGCTATCGCGCAGTTCGATACTCCTGTGGGGGTCCGGGCAGGGACACCAAGAGCCCGCCGATGAGCCTAGCTTGGTGTCCTAGGCGAAACCCCACACAAGACACGGCACAAACCTAGAAGAATTGCTGAGTTTAAATTCACCGGCCGTGAAAGCCAATACACCATCCTTTTGGAAGCCTTCATAAGGAGGTTATGGCTGCTTGAGCTTTTGGTTCTCACAGTCAAGGAGTGCAGTTGCACTCTATATAAAGGGAGGTATCGCGCAGTTCGATACTCCTGTGGGGGTCCGGGCAGGGACACCAAGAGCCTGCCGATGAGCCTAGCTTGGTGTCCTAGGCGAAACCCCACACAAGACACGGCACAAACCTAGAAGAATTGCTGAGTTTTAATTCACCGGCCGTGAAAGCCAATACACCATCTTTTTGGAAGCCTTCATAGGGAGGTTATGGTTGCTTGAGCTTTTCGTTCTCGCAGTCAAGGAGTGCAGTTGCACTGTATATAAAGGGAGGTATAGCGCAGTTCGATACTCCTGTGGGGGTCCGGGCAGGGACACCAAGAGCCCGCCGATGAGCCTAGCTTGGTGTCCTAGGCGAAACCCCACACAAGACACGGCACAAACCTAGAAGAATTGCTGAGTTTTAATTCACCGGCCGTGAAAGCCAATACACCATCTTTTTGGAAGCCTTCATAGGGAGGTTATGGCAGCTTGAGCTTTTGGTTCTCGCAGTCAAGGAGTGCAGTTGCACTCTATATAAAGGGAGGTATCGCGCAGTTCGATACTCCTGTGGGGGTCCGGGCAGGGACACCAAGAGCCCGCCGATGAGCCTAGCTTGGTGTCCTAGGCGAAACCCCACACAAGACACGGCACAAACCTAGAAGAATTGCTGAGTTTCAATTCACCGGCCGTGAAAGCCAATACACCATCTTTTTGGAAGCCTTCATAGGGAGGTTATGGCTGCTTGAGCTTTTGGTTCTCGCAGTCAAGGAGTGCAGTTGCACTCTATATAAAGGGAGGTATCGCGCAGTTCGATACTACTGTGGGGGTCCGGTCAGGGACACCAAGAGCCCGCCGATGAGCCTAGCTTGGTGTCCTAGGCGAAACCCCACACAAGACACGGCACAAACCTAGAAGAATTGCTGAGTTTTAATTCACCGGCCGTGAAAGCCAATACACCATCTTTTTGGAAGCCTTCATAGGGAGGTTATGGCTGCTTGAGCTTTTGGTTCTCGCAGTCAAGGAGTGCAGTTGCACTCTATATAAAGGGAGGTATCCCGCAGTTCGATACTCCTGTGGGGGTCCGGGCAGGGACACCATGAGCCCGCCGATGAGCCTAGCTTGGTGTCCTAGGCGAAACCCCACACAAGACACGGCACAAACCTAGAAGAATTGCTGAGTTTTAATTCACCGGCCGTGAGAGCCAATACACCATCTTTTTGGAAGCCTTCATAGGGAGGTTATGGCTGCTTGAGCTTTTGGTTCTCGCAGTCAAGGAGTGCAGTTGCACTCTATATAAAGGGAGGTATCGCGCAGTTCGATACTCCTGTGGGGGTCCGGGCAGGGACACCAAGAGCCCGCCGATGAGCCTAGCTTGGTGTCCTAGGCGAAACCCCAGACAAGACACGGCACAAACCTAGAAGAATTGCTGAGTTTTAATTCACCGGCCATGAAAGCCAATACACCATCTTTTTGGAAGCCTTCATAGGGAGGTTATGGCTGCTTGAGCTTTTGGTTCTCGCAGTCAAGGAGTGCAGTTGCACTCTATATAAAGGGAGGTATCGCGCAGTTCGATACTCCTGTGGGGGTCCGGGCAGGGACACCATGAGCCCGCCGATGAGCCTAGCTTGGTGTCCTAGGCGAAACCCCACACAAGGCACGGCACAAACTTAGGAGAATTGCTGAGTTTTAATTCACCAGCCGTGAAAGCCAATACACCATCTTTTTGGAAGCCTTCATAGGGACGTTATGGCTGCTTGAGCTTTTGGTTCTCGCAGTCAAGGAGTGCAATTGCACTCTATATAAAAGGAGGTATCGTGCAGTTCGATACTCCTGTGGGGTTCCGGGCAGGGACACCAAGAGCCCGCCGATGAGCCTAGCTTGGTGTCCTAGGCGAAACCCCACACAAGACACGGCACAAACCTAGAAGAATTGCTGAGTTTTAATTCACCGGCCGTGAAAGCCAATACACCATCTTTTTGGAAGCCTTCATAGGGAGGTTATGGCTGCTTGAGCTTTTGGTTCTCGCAGTCAAGGAGTGCAGTTGCACTCTACATAAAGGGAGGTATCGCGCAGTTCGATACTCCTGTGGGGGTCCGGGCAGGGACACCAAGTGCCCGCCGATGTGCCTAGCTTGGTGTCCTAGGCGAAACCCCACACAAGACACGGCACAAACCTAGAAGAATTGCTGAGTTTTAATTCACCGGCCGTGAAAGCCAATACACCATCTTTTTGGAAGCCTTCATAGGGAGGTTATGGCTGCTTGAGCTTTTGGTTCTCGCAGTCAAGGAGTGCAGTTGCACTCTATATAAAGGGAGGTATCGCGCAGTTCGATACTCCTGTGGGGGTCCGGGCAGGGACACCAAGAGCCCGCCGATGAGCCTAGCTTGGTGTCCTAGGCGAAACCCCACACAAGACACGGCACAAACCTAGAAGAATTGCTGAGTTTTAATTCACCGGCCGTGAAAGCCAATACACCATCTTTTTGGAAGCCTTCATAGGGAGGTTATGGCTGCTTGAGCTTTTGGTTCTCGCAGTCAAGGAGTGCAGTTGCACTCTATATAAAGGGAGGTATCGCGCAGTTCGATACTCCTGTGGGGGTCCGGGCAGGGACACCAAGAGCCCGCCGATGAGCCTAGCTTGGTGTCCTAGGCGAAACCCCACACAAGACACGGCACAAACCTAGAAGAATTGCTGAGTTTTAATTCACCGGCCGTGAAAGCCAATACACCATCTTTTTGGAAGCCTTCAAAGGGAGGTTATGGCTGCTTGAGCTTTTGGTTCTCGCAGTCAAGGAGTGCAGTTGCACTCTATATAAAGGGAGGTATCGCGCAGTTCGATACTCCTGTGGGGGTCCGGGCAGGGACACCAAGAGCCCGCCGATGAGCCTAGCTTGGTGTCCTAGGCGAAACCCCACACAAGACACGGCACAAACCTAGAAGAATTGCTGAGTTTTAATTCACCGGCCGTGAAAGCCAATACACCATCTTTTTGGAAGCCTTCATAGGGAGGTTATGGCTGCTTGAGTTTTGGTTCTCGCAGTCAAGGAGTGCAGTTGCACTCTATATAAAGGGAGGTATCGCGCAGTTCGATACTCCTGTGGGGGTCCGGGCAGGGACACCAAGAGCCCGCCGATGAGCCTAGCTTGGTGTCCTAGGCGAGTCCCCACACAAGACACGGCACAAACCTAGAAGAATTGCTGAGTTTTAATTCACCGGCCGTGAAAGCCAATACACCATCTTTTTGGAAGCCTTCATAGGGAGGTTATGGCAGCTTGAGCTTTTGGTTCTCGCAGTCAAGGAGTGCAGTTGCACTCTATATAAAGGGAGCTATCGCGCAGTTCGATACTCCTGTGGGGGTCCGGGCAGGGACACCAAGAGCCCGCCGATGAGCCTAGCTTGGTGTCCTAGGCGAAACCCCACACAAGACACGGCACAAACCTAGAAGAATTGCTGAGTTTAAATTCACCGGCCGTGAAAGCCAATACACCATCCTTTTGGAAGCCTTCATAAGGAGGTTATGGCTGCTTGAGCTTTTGGTTCTCACAGTCAAGGAGTGCAGTTGCACTCTATATAAAGGGAGGTATCGCGCAGTTCGATACGCCTGTGGGGGTCCGGGCAGGGACACCAAGAGCCTGCCGATGAGCCTAGCTTGGTGTCCTAGGCGAAACCCCACACAAGACACGGCACAAACCTAGAAGAATTGCTGAGTTTTAATTCACCGGCCGTGAAAGCCAATACACCATCTTTTTGGAAGCCTTCATAGGGAGGTTATGGTTGCTTGAGCTTTTCGTTCTCGCAGTCAAGGAGTGCAGTTGCACTGTATATAAAGGGAGGTATAGCGCAGTTCGATACTCCTGTGGGGGTCCGGGCAGGGACACCAAGAGCCCGCCGATGAGCCTAGCTCGTGTCCTAGGCGAAACCCCACACAAGACACGGCACAAACCTAGAAGAATTGCTGAGTTTTAATTCACCGGCCGTGAAAGCCAATACACCATCTTTTTGGAAGCCTTCATAGGGAGGTTATGGCTGCTTGAGCTTTTGGTTCTCGCAGTCAAGGAGTGCAGTTGCACTCTATATAAAGGGAGGTATCGCGCAGTTCGATACTCCTGTGGGGGTCCGGGCAGGGACACCAAGAGCCCGCCGATGAGCCTAGCTTGGTGTCCTAGGCGAAACCCCAGACAAGACACGGCACAAACCTAGAAGAATTGCTGAGTTTTAATTCACCGGCCATGAAAGCCAATATACCTTCTTTTTGGAAGCCTTCATAGGGAGGTTATGGCTGCTTGAGCTTTTGGTTCTCGCAGTCAAGGAGTGCAGTTGCACTCTATATAAAGGGAGGTATCGCGCAGTTCGATACTCCTGTGGGGGTCCGGGCAGGGACACCAAGAGCCCGCCGATGAGCCTAGCTTGGTGTCCTAGGCGAAACCCCACACAAGGCACGGCACAAACTTAGAAGAATTGCTGAGTTTTAATTCACCGGCCGTGAAAGCCAATACACCATCTTTTTGGAAGCCTTCATAGGGACGTTATGGCTGCTTGAGCTTTTGGTTCTCGCAGTCAAGGAGTGCAATTGCACTCTATATAAAAGGAGGTATCGTGCAGTTCGATACTCCTGTGGGGTTCCGGGCAGGGCCACCAAGAGCCCGCCGATGAGCCTAGCTTGGTGTCCTAGGCGAAACCCCACACAAGACACGGCACAAACCTAGAAGAATTGCTGAGTTTTAATTCACCGGCCCTGAAAGCCAATACACCATCTTTTTGGAAGCCTTCATAGGGAGGTTATGGCTGCTTGAGCTTTTGGTTCTCGCAGTCAAGGAGTGCAGTTGCACTCTACATAAAGGGAGGTATCGCGCAGTTCGATACTCCTGTGGGGGTCCGGGCAGGGACACCAAGAGCCCGCCGATGTGCCTAGCTTGGTGTCCTAGGCGAAACCCCACACATGACACGGCACAAACCTAGAAGAATTGCTGAGTTTTAATTCACCGGCCGTGAAAGCCAATACACCATCTTTTTGGAAGCCTTCATAGGGAGGTTATGGCTGCTTGAGCTTTTGGTTCTCGCAGTGAAGGAGTGCAGTTGCACTCTATATAAAGGGAGGTATCGCGCAGTTCGATACTCCTGTGGGGGTCCGGGCAGGGACACCAAGAGCCCGCCGATGAGCCTAGCTTGGTGTCCTAGGCGAAACCCCACACAAGACACGGCACAAACCTAGAAGAATTGCTGAGTTTTAATTCACCGGCCGTGAAAGCCAATACACCATCTTTTTGGAAGCCTTCATAGGGAGGTTATGGCTGCTTGAGCTTTTGGTTCTCGCAGTCAAGGAGTGCAGTTGCACTCTATATAAAGGGAGGTATCGCGCAGTTCGATACTCCTGTGGGGGTCCGGGCAGAGACACCAAGAGCCCGCCGATGAGCCTAGCTTGGTGTCCTAGGCGAAACCCCACACATGACACGGCACAAACCTAGAAGAATTGCTGAGTTTTAATTCACCGGCCGTGAAAGCCAATACACTATCTTTTTGGAAGCCTTCATAGGGAGGTTATGGCTGCTTGAGCTTTTGGTTCTCGCAGTCAAGGAGTGCAGTTGCACTCTATATAAAGGGAGGTATCGCGCAGTTCGATACTCCTGTGGGGGTCCGGGCAGGGACACCAAGAGCCCGCCGATGAGCCTAGCTTGGTGTCCTAGGCGAAACCCCACACAAGACACGGCACAAACCTAGAAGAATTGCTGAGTTTTAATTCACCGGCCGTGAAAGCCAATACACCATCTTTTTGGAAGCCTTCATAGGGAGGTTATGGCTGCTTGAGCTTTTGGTTCTCGCAGTCAAGGAGTGCAGTTGCACTCTATATAAAGGGAGGTATCGCGCAGTTCGATACTCCTGTGTGGGTCCGGGCAGGGACACCAAGAGCCCGCCGATGAGCCTAGCTTGGTGTCCTAGGCGAAACCCCAGACAAGACACGGCACAAACCTAGAAGAATTGCTGAGTTTAAATTCACCGGCCGTGAAAGCCAATACACCATCTTTTTGGAAGCCTTCATAGGGAGGTTATGGCTGCTTGAGCTTTTGGTTCTCGCAGTCAAGGAGTGCAGTTGCACTCTATATAAAGGGAGGTATCGCGCAGTTCGATACTCCTGTGAGGGTCCGGGCAGGAACACCAAGAGCCCGCCGATCAGCCTAGCTTGGTGTCCTAGGCGAAACCCCACACAAGACACGGCACAAACCTAGAAGAATTGCTGAGTTTTAATTCACCGGCCGTGAAAGCCAATACACCATCTTTTTGGAAGCCTTCATAGGGAGGTTATGGCTGCTTGAGCTTTTCGTTCTCGCAGACAAGGAGTGCAGTTGCACTGTATATAAAGGGAGGTATAGCGCAGTTCGATACTCCTGTGGGGGTCCGGGCAGGGACACCAAGAGCCCGCCGATGAGCCTAGCTTGGTGTCCTAGGCGAAACCCCACACAAGACACGGCACAAACCTAGAAGAATTGCTGAGTTTTAATTCACCGGCCGTGAGAGCCAATACACCATCTTTTTGGAAGCCTTCATAGGGAGGTTATGGTTGCTTGAGCTTTTCGTTCTCGCAGTCAAGGAGTGCAGTTGCACTGTATATAAAGGGAGGTATAGCGCAGTTCGATACTCCTGTGGGGGTCCGGGCAGGGACACCAAGAGCCCGCCGATGAGCCTAGCTTGGTGTCCTAGGCGAAACCCCACACAAGACACGGCACAAACCTAGAAGAATTGCTGAGTTTTAATTCACCGGCCGTGAGAGCCAATACACCATCTTTTTGGAAGCCTTCATAGGGAGGTTATGGCTGCTTGAGCTTTTGGTTCTCGCAGTCAAGGAGTGCAGTTGCACTCTATATAAAGGGAGGTATCGCGCAGTTCGATACTCCTGTGGGGGTCCGGGCAGGGACACCAAGAGCCCGCCGATGAGCCTAGCTTGGTGTCCTAGGCGAAACCCCACACAAGACACGGCACAAACCTAGAAGAATTGCTGAGTTTTAATTCACCGGCCGTGAAAACCAATACACCATCTTTTTGGAAGCCTTCATAGGGAGGTTATGGCTGCTTGAGCTTTTGGTTCTCGCAGTCAAGGAGTGCAGTTGCACTCTATATAAAGGGAGGTATCGCGCAGTTCGATACTCCTGTGGGGGTGCGGGCAGGGACACCAAGAGCCCGCCGATGAGCCTAGCTTGGTGTCCTAGGCGAAACCCCACACAAGACACGGCACAAACCTAGAAGAATTGCTGAGTTTTAATTCACCGGCCGTGAAAGCCAATACACCATCTTTTTGGAAGCCTTCATAGGGAGGATATGGCAGCTTGAGCTTTTGGTTCTCGCAGTCAAGGAGTGCAGTTGCACTCTATATAAAGGGAGGTATCGCGCAGTTCGATACTCCTGTGTGGGTCCGGGCAGGGACACCAAGAGCCCGCCGATGAGCCTAGCTTGGTGTCCTAGGCGAAACCCCACACAAGACACGGCACAAACCTAGAAGAATTGCTGAGTTTCAATTCACCGGCCGTGAAAGCCAATACACCATCTTTTTGGAAGCCTTCATAGGGAGGTTATGGCTGCTTGAGCTTTTGGTTCTCGCAGTCAAGGAATGCAGTTGCACTCTATATAAAGGGAGGTATCGCGCAGTTCGATACTCCTGTGGGGGTCCGGGCAGGGACACCAAGAGCCCGCCGATGAGCCTAGCTTGGTGTCCTAGGCGAAACCCCACACAAGACACGGCACAAACCTAGAAGAATTGCTGAGTTTTAATTCACCGGCCGTGAAAGCCAATACACCATCTTTTTGGAAGCCTTCATAGGGAGGTTATGGCTGCTTGAGCTTTTGGTTCTCGCAGTCAAGGAGTGCAGTTGCACTCTATATAAAGGGAGGTATCGCGCAGTTCGATACTCCTGTGGGGGTCCGGGCAGGGACACCAAGAGCCCGCCGATGAGCCTAGCTTGGTGTCCTAGGCGAAACCCCACACAAGGCACGGCACAAACTTAGAAGAATTGCTGAGTTTAAATTCACCGGCCGTGAAAGCCAATACACCATCTTTTTGGAAGCCTTCATAGGGACGTTATGGCTGCTTGAGCTTTTGGTTCTCGCAGTCAAGGAGTGCAATTGCACTCTATATAAAAGGAGGTATCGTGCAGTTCGATACTCCTGTGGGGTTCCGGGCAGGGACACCAAGAGCCCGCCGATGAGCCTAGCTTGGTGTCCTAGGCGAAACCCCACACAAGACACGGCACAAACCTAGAAGAATTGCTGAGTTTTAATTCACCGGCCGTGAAAGCCAATACACCATCTTTTTGGAAGCCTTCATAGGGAGGTTATGGCTGCTTGAGCTTTTGGTTCTCGCAGTCAAGGAATGCAGTTGCACTCTACATAAAGGGAGGTATCGCGCAGTTCGATACTCCTGTGGGGGTCCGAGCAGGGACACCAAGAGCCCGCCGATGTGCCTAGCTTGGTGTCCTAGGCGAAACCCCACACAAGACACGGCACAAACCTAGAAGAATTGCTGAGATTTAATTCACCGGCCGTGAAAGCCAATACACCATCTTTTTGGAAGCCTTCATAGGGAGGTTATGGCTGCTTGAGCTTTTGGTTCTCGCAGTCAAGGAGTGCAGTTGCACTCTATATAAAGGGAGGTATCGCGCAGTTCGATACTCCTGTGGGGGTCCGGGCAGGGACACCAAGAGCCCGCCGATGAGCCTAGCTTGGTGTCCTAGGCTAAACTCCACACAAGACACGGCACAAACCTAGAAGAATTGCTGAGTTTTAATTCACCGGCCGTGAAAGCCAATACACCATCTTTTTGGAAGCCTTCATAGGGAGGTTACGGCTGCTTGAGCTTTTGGTTCTCGCAGTCAAGGAGTGCAGTTGCACTCTATATAAAGGGAGGTATCGCGCAGTTCGATACTCCTGTGGGGGTCCGGGCAGGGACACCAAGAGCCCGCCGATGAGCCTAGCTTGGTGTCCTAGGCGAAACCCCACACAAGACACGGCACAAACCTAGAAGAATTGCTGAGTTTAAATTCACCGGCCGTGAAAGCCAATACACCATCCTTTTGGAAGCCTTCATAGGAAGGTTATGGCTGCTTGAGCTTTTGGTTCTCGCAGTCAAGGAGTGCAGTTGCACTCTATATAAAGGGAGGTTTCGCGCAGTTCGATACTCCTGTGGGGGTCCGGGCAGGGACACCAAGAGCCCGCCGATGAGCCTAGCTTGCTGTCCTAGGCGAAACCCCACACAAGACACGGCACAAATCTAGAAGAATTGCTGAGTTTTAATTCACCGGCCGTGAAAGCCAATACACCATCTTTTTGGAAGCCTTCATAGGGAGGTTATGACTGCTTGAGCTTTTGGTTCTCGCAGTCAAGGAGTGCAGTTGCACTCTATATAAAGGGAGGTATCGCGCAGTTCGATACTCCTGTGGGGGTCCGGGCAGGGACACCAAGAGCCCGCCGATGAGCCTAGCTTGGTGTCCTAGGCGAAACTCCACACAAGACACGGCACAAACCTAGAAGAATTGCTGAGTTTTAATTCACCGGCCGTGAATGCCAATACACCATCTTTTTGGAAGCCTTCATAGGGAGGTTATGGCTGCTTGAGCTTTTGGTTCTCGCAGTCAAGGAGTGCAGTTGCACTCTATATAAAGGGAGGTATCGCGCAGTTCGATACTCCTGTGGGGGTCCGGGCAGGGACACCAAGAGCCCGCCGATGCGCCTAGCTTGGTGTCCTAGGCGAAACCCCACACAAGACACGGCACAAACCTAGAAGAATTGCTGAGTTTTAATTCACCGGCCGTGAAAGCCAATACACCATCTTTTTGGAAGCCTTCATAGGGAGGTTATGGCTGCTTGAGCTTTTGGTTCTCGCAGTCAAGGAGTGCAGTTGCACTCTATATAAAGGGAGGTATCGCGCAACTCGATACTCCTGTGGGGGTCCGGGCAGGGACACCAAGAGCCCGCCGATGAGCCTAGCTTGGTGTCCTAGGCGAAACCCCACACAAGACACGGTACAAACCTAGAAGAATTGCTGAGTTTTAATTCACCGGCCGTGAAAGCCAATACACCATCTTTTTGGAAGCCTTCATAGGGAGGTTATGGCTGCTTGAGCTTTTGGTTCTCGCAGTCAAGGAGTGCAGTTGCACTCTATATAAAGGGAGGTATCGCGCAGTTCGATACTCCTGTGGGGGTCCGGGCAGGGACACCAAGAGCCCACCGATGAGCCTAGCTTGGTGTCCTAGGCGAAATCCCACACAAGACACGGCACAAACCTCGAAGAATTGCTGAGTTTTAATTCACCGGCCGTGAAAGCCAATACACCATCTTTTTGGAAGCCTTCATAGGGAGATTATGGCTGCTTGAGCTTTTGGTTCTCGCAGTCAAGGAGTGCAGTTGCACTCTATATAAAGGGAGGTATCGCGCAGTTCGATACTCCTGTGGGGGTCCGGGCAGGGACACCAAGAGCCCGCCGATGAGACTAGCTTGGTGTCCTAGGCGAAACCCCACACAAGACACGGCACAAACCTAGAAGAATTGCTGAGTTTTAATTCACCGGCCGTGAATGCCAATACACCATCTTTTTGGAAGCCTTCATAGGGAGGTTATGGCTGCTTGAGCTTTTGGTTCTCGCAGTCAAGGAGTGCAGTTGCACTCTATATAAAGGGTGGTATCGCGCAGTTCGATACTCCTGTGGGGGTCCGGGCAGGGACACCAAGAGCCCGCCGATGAGCCTAGCTTGGTGTCCTAGGCGAAACCCCACACAAGACACGGCACAAACCTAGAAGAATTGCTGAGTTTAAATTCACCGGCCGTGAAAGCCAATACACCATCTTTTTGGAAGCCTTCATAGGGAGGTTATGGCTGCTTGAGCTTTTGGTTCTCGCAGTCAAGGGGTGCAGTTGCACTCTATATAAAGGGAGGTATCGCGCAGTTCGATACTCCTGTGGGGGTCCGGGCAGGGACACCAAGAGCCCGCCGATGAGCCTAGCTTGGTGTCCTAGGCGAAACCCCACACAAGACACGGCACAAACCTAGAAGAATTGCTGAGTTTTAATTCACCGGCCGTGAATGCCAATACACCATCTTTTTGGAAGCCTTCATAGGGAGGTTATGGCTGCTTGAGCTTTTGGTTCTCGCAGTCAAGGAGTGCAGTTGCACTCTATATAAAGGGAGGTATCGCGCAGTTCGATACTCCTGTGGGGGTCCGGGCAGGGACACCAAGAGCCCGCCGATGAGCCTAGCTTGGTGTCCTAGGCGAAACCCCACACAAGACACGGCACAAACCTAGAAGAATTGCTGAGTTTTAATTCACCGGCCGTGAAAGCCAATACACCAACTTTTTGGAAGCCTTCATAGGGAGGTTATGGCTGCTTGAGCTTTTGGTTCTCGCAGTCAAGGAGTGCAGTTGCACTCTATATAAAGGGAGGTATCGCGCAGTTCGATACTCCTGTGGGGGTCCGGGCAGGGACACCAAGAGCCCGCCGATGAGCCTAGCTTGGTGTCCTAGGCGAAACCCCACACAAGACACGGTACAAACCTAGAAGAATTGCTGAGTTTTAATTCACCGGCCGTGAAAGCCAATACACCATCTTTTTGGAAGCCTTCATAGGGAGGTTATGGCTGCTTGAGCTTTTGGTTCTCGCAGTCAAGGAGTGCAGTTGCACTCTATATAAAGGGAGGTATCGCGCAGTTCGATACTCCTGTGGGGGTCCGGGCAGGGACACCAAGAGCCCGCCGATGAGCCTAGCTTGGTGTCCTAGGCGAAACCCCACACAAGACACGGCACAAACCTAGAAGAATTGCTGAGTTTTAATTCACCGGCCGTGAAAGCCAATTCACCATCGTTTTGGAAGCCTTCATAGGGAGGTTATGGCTGCTTGAGCTTTTGGTTCTCGCAGTCAAGTAGTGCAGTTGCACTCTATATAAAGGGAGGTATCGCGCAGTTCGATACTCCTGTGGGGGTCCGGGCAGGGACACCAAGAGCCCACCGATGAGCCTAGCTTGGTGTCCTAGGCGAAATCCCACACAAGACACGGCACAAACCTAGAAGAATTGCTGAGTTTTAATTCACCGGCCGTGAAAGCCAATACACCATCTTTTTGGAAGCCTTCATAGGGAGGTTATGGCTGCTTGAGCTTTTGGTTCTCGCAGTCAAGGGGTGCAGTTGCACTCTATATAAAGGGAGGTATCGCGCAGTTCGATACTCCTGTGGGGGTCCGGGCAGGGACACCAAGAGCCCGCCGATGAGCCTAGCTTGGTGTCCTAGGCGAAACCCCACACAAGACACGGCACAAACCTAGAAGAATTGCTGAGTTTTAATTCACCGGCCGTGAATGCCAATACACCATCTTTTTGGAAGCCTTCATAGGGAGGTTATGGCTGCTTGAGCTTTTGGTTCTCGCAGTCAAGGAGTGCAGTTGCACTCTATATAAAGGGAGGTATCGCGCAGTTCGATACTCCTGTGGGGGTCCGGGCAGGGACACCAAGAGCCCGCCGATGAGCCTAGCTTGGTGTCCTAGGCGAAACCCCACACAAGACACGGCACAAACCTAGAAGAATTGCTGAGTTTTAATTCACCGGCCGTGAAAGCCAATACACCATCTTTTTGGAAGCCTTCATAGGGAGGTATGGTTGCTTGAGCTTTTGGTTCTCGCAGTCAAGGAGTGCAGTTGCACTCTATATAAAGGGAGGTATCGCGCAGTTCGATACTCCTGTGGGGGTCCGGGCAGGGACACCAAGAGCCCACCGATGAGCCTAGCTTGGTGTCCTAGGCGAAATCCCACACAAGACACGGCACAAACCTAGAAGAATTGCTGAGTTTTAATTCACCGGCCGTGAAAGCCAATACACCATCTTTTTGGAAGCCTTCATAGGGAGGTTATGGCTGCTTGAGCTTTTGGTTCTTGCAGTCAAGGAGTGCAGTTGCACTCTATATAAAGGGAGGTATCGCGCAGTTCGATACTCCTGTGGGGGTCCGGGCAGGGACACCAAGAGCTCGCCGATGAGACTAGCTTGGTGTCCTAGGCGAAACCCCACACAAGACACGGCACAAACCTAGAAGAATTGCTGAGTTTTAATTCACCGGCCGTGAATGCCAATACACCATCTTTTTGGGAGCCTTCATAGGGAGGTTATGGCTGCTTGAGCTTTTGGTTCTCGCAGTCAAGGAGTGCAGTTGCACTCTATATAAAGGGTGGTATCGCGCAGTTCGATACTCCTGTGGGGGTCCGGGCAGGGACACCAAGAGCCCGCCGATGAGCCTAGCTTGGTGTCCTAGGCGAAACCCCACACAAGACACGGCACAAACCTAGAAGAATTGCTGAGTTTAAATTCACCGGCCGTGAAAGCCAATACACCTTCTTTTTGGAAGCCTTCATAGGGAGGTTATGGCTGCTTGAGCTTTTGGTTCTCGCAGTCAAGGAGTGCAGTTGCACTCTATATAAAGGGAGGTATCGCGCAGTTCGATACTCCTGTGGGGGTCCGGGCAGGGACACCAAGAGCCCGCCGATGAGCCTAGCTTGGTGTCCTAGGCGAAACCCCACACAAGACACGGCACAAACCTAGAAGAATTGCTGAGTTTTAATTCACCGGCCGTGAAAGCCAATACACCATCTTTTTGGAAGCCTTCATAGGGAGGTTATGGCTGCTTTAGCTTTTGGTTCTCGCAGTCAAGGAGTGCAGTTGCACTCTATATAAAGGGAGGTATCGCGCAGTTCGATACTCCTGTGGGGGTCCGGGCAGGGACACCAAGAGCCCGCCGATGAGCCTAGCTTGGTGTCATAGGCGAAACCCCACACAAGACACGGCACAAACCTAAAAGAATTGCTGAGTTTTAATTCACCGGCCGTGAATGCCAATACACCATCCTTTTGGAAGCCTTCATAGGGAGGTTATGGCTGCTTGAGCTTTTGGTTCTCGCAGTCAAGGAGTGCAGTTGCACTCTATATAAAGGGAGGTATCGCGCAGTTCGATACTCCTGTGGGGGTCCGGGCAGGGACACCAAGAGCCCGCCGATGAGCCTAGCTTGGTGTCCTAGGCGAAACCCCACACAAGACACGGCACAAACCTAGAAGAATTGCTGAGTTTTAGTTCACCGGCCGTGAAAGCCAATACACCATCTTTTTGGAAGCCTTCATAGGGAGGTTACGGCTGCTTGAGCTTTTGGTTCTCGCAGTCAAGGAGTGCAGTTGCACTCTATATAAAGGGAGGTATCGCGCAGTTCGATACTCCTGTGGGGGTCCGGGCAGGGACACCAAGAGCCCGCCGATGAGCCAAGCTTGCTGTCCTAGGCGAAACCCCACACAAGACACGGCACAAACCTAGAAGAATTGCTGAGTTTAAATTCACCTGCCGTGAAAGAAAATACACCATCTTTTTGGAAGCCTTCATAGGGAGGTTATGGCTGCTTGAGCTTTTGGTTCTCGCAGTCAAGGAGTGCAGTTGCACTCTATATAAAGGGAGGTATCGCGCAGTTCGATACTCCTGTGGGGGTCCTGGCAGGGACACCAAGAGCCCGCCGATGAGCCTAGCTTGGTGTCCTAGGCGAAACCCCATGCAAGACACGGCACAAACCTAGAAGAATTGCTGAGTTTTAATTCACCGGCCGTGAAAGCCAATACACCATTTTTTTGGAAGCCTTCATAGGGAGGTTATGACTGCTTGAGCTTTTGGTTCTCGCAGTCAAGGAGTGCAGTTGCACTCTATATAAAGGGAGGTATCGCGCAGTTCGATACTCCTGTGGGGGTCCAGGCAGGGACACCAAGAGCCCGCCGATGAGCCTAGCTTGGTGTCCTAGGCGAAACCCCACACAAGACACGGCACAAACCTAGAAGAATTGCTGAGTTTTAATTCACCGGCCGTGAAAGCCAATACACCATCTTTTTGGAAGCCTTCATAGGGAGGTTATGGCTGCTTGAGCTTTTGGTTCTCGCAGTCAAGGAGTGCAGTTGCACTCTATATAAAGGGAGGTATCGCGCAGTTCGATACTCCTGTGGGGGTCCGGGCATGGACACCAAGAGCCCGCCGATGCGCCTAGCTTGGTGTCCTAGGCGAAACCCCACACAAGACACGGCACAAACCTAGAAGAATTGCTGAGTTTTAATTCACCGGCCGTGAAAGCCAATACACCATCTTTTTGGAAGCCTTCATAGGGAGGTTATGGCTGCTTGAGCTTTTGGTTCTCGCAGTCAAGGAGTGCAGTTGCACTCTATATAAAGGGAGGTATCGCGCAGTTCGATACTCCTGTGGGGGTCCGGGCAGGGACACCAAGAGCCCGCCGATGAGCCTAGCTTGGTGTCCTAGGCGAAACCCCACACAAGACACGGTACAAACCTAGAAGAATTGCTGAGTTTTAATTCACCGGCCGTGAAAGCCAATACACCATCTTTTTGGAAACCTTCATAGGGAGGTTATGGCTGCTTGAGTTTTTGGTTCTCGCAGTCAAGGAGTGCAGTTGCACTCTATATAAAGGGAGGTATCGCGCAGTTCGATACTCCTGTGGGGGTCCGGGCAGGGACACCAAGAGCCCGCCGATGAGCCTAGCTTGGTGTCCTAGGCGAAACCCCACACAAGACACGGCACAAACCTAGAAGAATTGCTGAGTTTTAATTCACCGGCCGTGAAAGCCAATACACCATCGTTTTGGTAGCCTTCATAGGGAGGTTATGGCTGCTTGAGCTTTTGGTTCTCGCAGTCAAGGAGTGCAGTTGCTCTCTATATAAAGGGAGGTATCGCGCAGTTCGATACTCCTGTGGGGGTCCGGGCAGGGACACCAAGAGCCCACCGATGAGCCTAGCTTGGTGTCCTAGGCGAAATCCCACACAAGACACGGCACAAACCTAGAAGAATTGCTGAGTTTTAATTCACCGGCCGTGAAAGCCAATACACCATCTTTTTGGAAGCCTTCATAGGGAGGTTATGGCTGCTTGAGCTTTTGGTTCTCGCAGTCAAGGAGTGCAGTTGCACTCTATATAAAGGGAGGTATCGCGCAGTTCGATACTCCTGTGGGGGTCCGGGCAGGGACACCAAGAGCCCGCCGATGAGCCTAGCTTGGTGTCCTAGGCGAAACCCCACACAAGACACGGCACAAACCTACAAGAATTGCTGAGTTTTAATTCACCGGCCGTGAATGCCAATACACCATATTTTTGGAAGCCTTCATAGGGAGGTTATGGCTGCTTTAGCTTTTGGTTCTCGCAGTCAAGGAGTGCAGTTGCACTCTATATAAAGGGAGGTATCGCGCAGTTCGATACTCCTGTGGGGGTCCGGGCAGGGACACCAAGAGCCCGCCGATGAGCCTAGCTTGGTGTCCTAGGCGAAACCCCACACAAGACACGGCACAAACTTAGAAGAATTGCTGAGTTTTAATTCACCGGCCGTGAATGCCAATACACCATCTTTTTGGAAGCCTTCATAGGGAGGTTATGGCTGCTTGAGCTTTTGGTTCTCGCAGTCAAGGAGTGCAGTTGCACTCTATATAAAGGGAGGTATCGCGCAGTTCGATACTCCTGTGGGGGTCCGGGCAGGGACACCAAGAGCCCGCCGATGAGCCTAGCTTGGTGTCCTAGGCGAAACCCCACACAAGACACAGCACAAACCTAGAAGAATTGCTGAGTTTTAATTCACCGGCCGTGAAAGCCAATACACCATCTTTTTGGAAGACTTCATAGGGAGGTTACGGCTGCTTGAGCTTTTGGTTCTCGCAGTCATGGAGTGCAGTTGCACTCTATATAAAGGGAGGTATCGCGCAGTTCGATACTCCTGTGGGGGTCCGGGCAGGGACACCAAGAGCCCGCCGATGAGCCTAGCTTGGTGTCCTAGGCGAAACCCCACACAAGACACGGCACAAACCTAGAAGAATTGCTGAGTTGAAATTCACCGGCGGTGAAAGCCAAAACACCATCTTTTTGGAAGCCTTCATAGGGAGGTTATGGCTGCTTGAGCTTTTGGTTCTCGCAGTCAAGGAGTGCAGTTGCACTCTATATAAAGGGAGGTATCGCGCAGTTCGATACTCCTGTGGGGGTCCGGGCAGGGACACCAAGAGCCCGCCGATGAGCCTAGCTTGGTGTCCTAGGCGAAACTCCACACAAGACACGGCACAAACCTAGAAGAATTGCTGAGTTTTAATTCACCGGCCGTGAAAGCCAATACACCATCTTTTTGGAAGCCTTCATAGGGAGGTTATGGCTGCTTGAGCTTTTGGTTCTCGCAGTCAAGGAGTGCAGATGCACTCTATATAAAGGGAGGTATCGCGCAGTTCGATACTCCTGTGGGGGTCCGGGCAGGGACACCAAGAGCCCGCCGATGCGCCTAACTTGGTGTCCTAGGCGAAACCCCACACAGGACACGGCACAAACCTAGAAGAATTGCTGAGTTTTAATTCACCGGCCGTGAAAGCCAATACACCATCTTTTTGGAAGCCTTCATAGGGAGGTTATGGCTGCTTGAGCTTTTGGTTCTCGCAGTCAAGGAGTGCAGTTGCACTCTATATAAAGGGAGGTATCGCGCAGTTCGATACTCCTGTGGGGGTCCGGGCAGGGACACCAATAACCCGCCGATGAGCCTAGCTTGGTGTCCTAGGCGAAACCCCACACAAGACACGGTACAAACCTAGAAGAATTGCTGAGTTTTAATTCACCGGCCGTGAAAGCCAATACACCATCTTTTTGGAAGCCTTCATAGGGAGGTTATGGCTGCTTGAGCTTTTGGTTCTCGCAGTCAAGGAGTGCAGTTGCACTCTATATAAAGGGAGGTATCGCGCAGTTCGATACTCCTGTGGGGGTCCGGGCAGGGACACCAAGAGCCCGCCGATGAGCCTAGCTTGGTGTCCTAGGCAAAACCCCACACAAGACACGGCACAAACCTAGAAGAATTGCTGAGTTTTAATTCACCGGCCGTGAAAGCCAATACACCATCTTTTTGGAAGCCATCATAGGGAGGTTATGGCTGCTTGAGCTTTTGGTTCTCGCAGTCAAGGAGTGCAGTTGCACTCTATATAAAGGGAGGTATCGCGCAGTTCGATACTCCTGTGGGGGTCCGGGCAGGGACACCAAGAGCCCACCGATGAGCCTAGCTTGGTGTCCTAGGCGAAATCCCACACAAGACACGGCACAAACCTAGAAGAATTGCTGAGTTTTAATTCACCGGCCGTGAAAGCCAATACACCATCTTTTTGGAAGCCTTCATAGGGAGGTTATGGCTGCTTGAGATTTTGGTTCTCGCAGTCAAGGAGTGCAGTTGCACTCTATATAAAGGGAGGTGTCGCGCAGTTCGATACTCCTGTGGGGGTCCGGGCAGGGACACCAAGAGCCCGCCGATGAGACTAGCTTGGTGTCCTAGGCGAAACCCCACACAAGACACGGCACAAACCTAGAAGAATTGCTGAGTTTTAATTCACCGGCCGTGAATGCCAATACACCATCTTTTTGGAAGCCTTCATAGGGAGGTTATGGCTTCTTGAGCTTTTGGTTCTCGCAGTCAAGGAGTGCAGTTGCACTCTATATAAAGGGAGGTATCGCGCAGTTCGATACTCCTGTGGGGGTCCGGGCAGGGACACCAAGAGCCCGCCGATGAGCCTAGCTTGGTGTCCTAGGCGAAACCCCACACAAGACACGGCACAAACCTAGAAGAATTGCTGAGTTTTAATTCACCGGCCGTGAAAGCCAATACACCATATTTTTGGAAGCCTTCATAGGGAGGTTACGGCTGCTTGAGCTTTTGGTTCTCGCAGTCAAGGAGTGCAGTTGCACTCTATATAAAGGGAGGTATCGCGCAGTTCGATACTCCTGTGGGGGTCCGGGCAGGGACACCAAGAGCCCGCCGATGAGCCTAGCTTGGTGTCCTAGGCGAAACCCCACACAAGACACGGCACAAACCTAGAAGAATTGCTGAGTTAAAATTCACCGGCCGTGAAAGCCAATACACCATCTTTTTGGAAGCCTTCATAGGGAGGTTATGGCTGATTGAGATTTTGGTTCTCGCAGTCAAGGAGTGCAGTTGCACTCCATATAAAGGGAGGTATCGCGCAGTTCGATACTCCTGTGGGGGTAGGGCAGGGACACCAAGAGCCCGCCGATGAGCCTAGCTTGGTGTCCTAGGCGAAACCCCACACAAGACACGGCACAAACCTAGAAGAATTGCTGAGTTTTAATTCAACGGCCGTGAAAGCCAATACACCATCTTTTTGGAAGACTTCATAGGGAGGTTACGGCTGCTTGAGCTTTTGGTTCTCGCAGTCAAGGAGTGCAGTTGCACTCTATATAAAGAGAGGTATCGCGCAGTTCGATACTCCTGTGGGGGTCCGGGCAGGGACACCAAGAGCCCGCCGATGAGCCTAGCTTGGTGTCCTAGGCGAAACCCCACACAAGACACGGCACAAACCTAGAAGAATTGCTGAGTTTAAATTCACCGGCGGTGAAAGCCAAAACACCATCTTTTTGGAAGCCTTCATAGGGAGGTTATGGCTGTTTGAGCTTTTGGTTCTCGCAGTCAAGGAGTGCAGTTGCACTCTATATAAAGGGAGGTATCGCGCAGTTCGATACTCCTGTGGGGGTCCGGGCAGGGACACCAAGAGCCCGCCGATGAGCCTAGCTTGGTGTCCTAGGCGAAACCCCACACAAGACACGGCACAAACCTAGAAGAATTGCTGAGTTTTAATTCACCGGCCGTGAAAGCCAATACACCATCTTTTTGGAAGCCTTCATAGGGAGGTTATGACTGCTTGAGCTTTTGGTTCTCGCAGTCAAGGAGTGCAGTTGCACTCTATATAAAGGGAGGTATCGCGCAGTTCGATACTCCTGTGGGGGTCCGGGCAGGGACACCAAGAGCCCGCCGATGAGCCTAGCTTGGTGTCCTAGGCGAAACTCCACACAAGACACGGCACAAACCTAGAAGAATTGCTGAGTTTTAATTCACCGGCCGTGAAAGCCAATACACCATCTTTTTGGAAGCCTTCATAGGGAGGTTATGGCTGCTTGAGCTTTTGGTTCTCGCAGTCAAGGAGTGCAGTTGCACTCTATATAAAGGGAGGTATCGCGCAGTTCGATACTCCTGTGGGGGTCCGGGCAGGGACACCAAGAGCCCGCCGATGCGCCTAGCTTGGTGTCCTAGGCGAAACCCCACACAAGACACGGCACAAACCTAGAAGAATTGCTGAGTTTTAATTCACCGGCCGTGAAAGCCAATACACCATCTTTTTGGAAGCCTTCATAGGGAGGTTATGGCTGCTTGAGCTTTTGGTTCTCGCAGTCAAGGAGTGCAGTTGCACTCTATATAAAGGGAGGTATCGCGCAGTTCGATACTCCTGTGGGGGTCCGGGCAGGGACACCAATAACCCGCCGATGAGCCTAGCTTGGTGTCCTAGGCGAAACCCCACACAACACACGGTACAAACCTAGAAGAATTGCTGAGTTTTAATTCACCGGCCGTGAAAGCCAATACACCATCTATTTGGAAGCCTTCATAGGGAGGTTATGGCTGCTTGAGCTTTTGGTTCTCGCAGTCAAGGAGTGCAGTTGCACTCTATATAAAGGGAGGTATCGCGCAGTTCGATACTCCTGTGGGGGTCCGGGCAGGGACACCAAGAGCCCGCCGATGAGCCTAGCTTGGTGTCCTAGGCGAAACCCCACACAAGACACGGCACAAACCTAGAAGAATTGCTGAGTTTTAATTCACCGGCCGTGAAAGCCAATACACCATCTTTTTGGAAGCCTTCATAGGGAGGTTATGGCTGCTTTAGCTTTTGGTTCTCGCAGTCAAGGAGTGCAGTTGCACTCTATATAAAGGGAGGTATCGCGCAGTTCGATACTCCTGTGGGGGTCCGGGCAGGGACACCAAGAGCCCACCGATGAGCCTAGCTTGGTGTCCTAGGCGAAATCCCACACAAGACACGGCACAAACCTAGAAGAATTGCTGAGTTTTAATTCACCGGCCGTGAAAGCCAATACACCATCTTTTTGGAAGCCTTCATAGGGAGGTTACGGCTGCTTGAGTTTTGGTTCTCGCAGTCAAGGAGTGCAGTTGCACTCTATATAAAGGGAGGTATCGCGCAGTTAAATACTCCTGTGGGGGTCCGGGCAGGGACACCAAGAGCCCGCCGATGAGCCTAGCTTGGTGTCCTAGGCGAAACCCCACACAAGACACGGCACAAACCTAGAAGAATTGCTGAGTTTTAATTCACCGGCCGTGAAAGCCAATACACCATATTTTTGGAAGCCTTCATAGGGAGGTTACGGCTGCTTGAGTTTTGGTTCTCGCAGTCAAGGAGTGCAGTTGCACTCTATATAAAGGGAGGTATCGCGCAGTTCGATACTCCTGTGGGGGTCCGGGCAGGGACACCAAGAGCCCGCCGATGAGCCTAGCTTGGTGTCCTAGGCGAAACCCCACACAAGACACGGCACAAACCTAGAAGAATTGCTGAGTTAAAATTCACCGGCCGTGAAAGCCAATACACCATCTTTTTGGAAGCCTTCATAGGGAGGTTATGGCTGATTGAGATTTTGGTTCTCGCAGTCAAGGAGTGCAGTTGCACTCTATATAAAGGGAGGTATCGCGCAGTTCGATACTCCTGTGGGGGTCCGGGCAGGGACTCCAAGAGCCCGCCGATGAGCCTAGCTTGGTGTCCTAGGCGAAACCCCACACAAGACACGGCACAAACCTAGAAGAATTGCTGAGTTTTAATTCACCGGCCGTGAAAGCCAATACACCATCTTTTTGGAAGCCTTCATAGGGAGGTTATGGCTGCTTTAGCTTTTGGTTCTCGCAGTCAAGGAGTGCAGTTGCACTCTATATAAAGGGAGGTATCGCGCAGTTCGATACTCCTGTGGGGGTCCGGGCAGGGACACCAAGAGCCCGCCGATGAGCCTAGCTTGGTGTCCTAGGCGAAACCCCACACAAGACACGGCACAAACCTAGAAGAATTGCTGAGTTTTAATTCACCGGCCGTGAATGCCAATACACCATCCTTTTGGAAGCCTTCATAGGGCGGTTATGGCTGCTTGAGCTTTTGGTTCTCGCAGTCAAGGAGTGCAGTTGCACTCCATATAAAGGGAGGTATCGCGCAGTTCGATACTCCTGTGGGGGTTCGGGCAGGGACACCAAGAGCCCGCCGATGAGCCTAGCTTGGTGTCCTAGGCGAAACCCCACACAAGACACGGCACAAACCTAGAAGAATTGCTGAGTTTTAGTTCACCGGCCGTGAAAGCCAATACAATATCTTTTTGGAAGCCTTCATAGGGAGGTTACGGCTGCTTGAGCTTTTGGTTCTCGCAGTCAAGGAGTGCAGTTGCACTCTATATAAAGGGAGGTATCGCGCAGTTCGATACTCCTGTGGGGGTCCGGGCAGGGACACCAAGAGCCCGCCGATGAGCCTAGCTTGGTGTCCTAGGCGAAACCCCACACAAGAAACGCACAAACCTAGAAGAATTGCTGAGTTTAAATTCACCGGCCGTGAAAGCCAATACACCATCTTTTTGGAAGCCTTCATAGGGAGGTTATGGCTGCTTGAGCTTTTGGTTCTCGCAGTCAAGGAGTGCAGTTGCACTCTATATAAAGGGAGGTATCGCGCAGTTCGATACTCCTGTGGGGGTCCGGGCAGGGACACCAAGAGCCCGCCGATGAGCCTAGCTTGGTGTCCTAGGCGAAACCCCACACAAGACACGGCACAAACCTAGAAGAATTGCTGAGTTTTAATTCACCGGCCGTGAAAGCCAATACACCATCTTTTTGGAAGCCTTCATAGGGAGGTTATGACTGCATGAGCTTTTGGTTCTCGCAGTCAAGGAGTGCAGTTGCACTCTATATAAAGGGAGGTATCGCGCAGTTCGATACTCCTGTGGGGGTCCGGGCAGGGACACCAAGAGCCCACCGATGAGCCTAGCTTGGTGTCCTAGGCGAAACCCCACACAAGACACGGCACAAACCTAGAAGAATTGCTGAGTTTTAATTCACCGGCCGTGAAAGCCAATACACTATCTTTTTGGAAGCCTTCATAGGGAGGTTATGGCTGCTTGAGCTTTTGGTTCTCGCAGTCAAGGAGTGCAGTTGCACTCTATATAAAGGGAGGTATCGCGCAGTTCGATACTCCTGTGGGGGTCCGGGCAGGGACACCAAGAGCCCGCCGATGCGCCTAGCTTGGTGTCCTAGGCGAAACCCCACACAAGACACGGCACAAACCTAGAAGAATTGCTGAATTTTAATTCACCGGCCGTGAAAGCCAATACACCATCTTTTTGGAAGCCTTCATAGGGAGGTTATGGCTGCTTGAGCTTTTGGTTCTCGCAGTCAAGGAGTGCAGTTGCACTCTATATAAAGGGAGGTATCGCGCAGTTCGATACTCCTGTGGGGGTCCGGGCAGGGACACCAAGAGCCCGCCGATGAGCCTAGCTTGGTGTCCTAGGCGAAACCCCACACAAGACACGGTACAAACCTAGAAGAATTGCTGAGTTTTAATTCACCGGCCGTGAAAGCCAATACACCATCTTTTTGGAAGCCTTCATAGGGAGGTTATGGCTGCTTGAGCTTTTGGTTCTCGCAGTCAAGGAGTGCCGTTGCACTCTATATAAAGGGAGGTATCGCGCAGTTCGATACTCCTGTGGGGGTCCGGGCAGGGACACCAATAACCCGCCGATGAGCCTAGCTTGGTGTCCTAGGCGAAACCCCACACAACACACGGTACAAACCTAGAAGAATTGCTGAGTTTTAATTCACCGGCCGTGAAAGCCAATACACCATCTATTTGGAAGCCTTCATAGGGAGGTTATGGCTGCTTGAGCTTTTGGTTCTCGCAGTCAAGGAGTGCAGTTGCACTCTATATAAAGGGAGGTATCGCGCAGTTCGATACTCCTGTGGGGGTCCGGGCAGGGACACCAAGAGCCCGCCGATGAGACTAGCTTGGTGTCCTAGGCGAAACCCCACACAAGACACGGCACAAACCTAGAAGAATTGCTGAGTTTTAATTCACCGGCCGTGAAAGCCAATACACCATCTTTTTGGAAGCCTTCATAGGGAGGTTATGGCTGCTTTAGCTTTTGGTTCTCGCAGTCAAGGAGTGCAGTTGCACTCTATATAAAGGGAGGTATCGCGCAGTTAGATACTCCTGTGGGGGTCCGGGCAGAGACACCAAGAGCCCACCGATGAGCCTAGCTTGGTGTCCTAGGCGAAATCCCACACAAGACACGGCACAAACCTAGAAGAATTGCTGAGTTTTAATTCACCGGCCGTGAAAGCCAATACACCATCTTTTTGGAAGCCTTCATAGGGAGGTTATGGCTGCTTGAGCTTTTGGTTCTCGCAGTCAAGGAGTGCAGTTGCACTCTATATAAAGGGAGGTGTCGCGCAGTTCGATACTCCTGTGGGGGTCCGGGCAGGGACACCAAGAGCCCGCCGATGAGACTAGCTTGGTGTCCTAGGCGAAACCCCACACAAGACACGGCACAAACCTAGAAGAATTGCTGAGTTTTAATTCACCGGCCGTGAATGCCAATACACCATCTTTTTGGAAGCCTTCATAGGGAGGTTATGGCTGCTTGAGCTTTTGGTTCTCGCAGTCAAGGAGTGCAGTTGCACTCTATATAAAGGGAGGTATCGCGCAGTTCGATACTCCTGTGGGGGTCCGGGCAGGGACACCAAGAGCCCGCCGATGAGCCTAGCTTGGTGTCCTAGGCGAAACCCCACACAAGACACGGCACAAACCTAGAAGAATTGCTGAGTTTTAATTCACCGGCCGTGAAAGCCAATACACCATATTTTTGGAAGCCTTCATAGGGAGGTTACGGCTGCTTGAGTTTTGGTTCTCGCAGTCAAGGAGTGCAGTTGCACTCTATATAAAGGGAGGTATCGCGCAGTTCGATACTCCTGTGGGGGTCCGGGCAGGGACACCAAGAGCCCGCCGATGAGCCTAGCTTGGTGTCCTAGGCGAAACCCCACACAAGACACGGCACAAACCTAGAAGAATTGCTGAGTTAAAATTCACCGGCCGTGAAAGCCAATACACCATCTTTTTGGAAGCCTTCATAGGGAGGTTATGGCTGATTGAGATTTTGGTTCTCGCAGTCAAGGAGTGCAGTTGCACTCTATATAAAGGGAGGTATCGCGCAGTTCGATACTCCTGTGGGGGTCCGGGCAGGGACTCCAAGAGCCCGCCGATGAGCCTAGCTTGGTGTCCTAGGCGAAACCCCACACAAGACACGGCACAAACCTAGAAGAATTGCTGAGTTTTAATTTACCGGCCGTGAAAGCCAATACACCATCTTTTTGGAAGCCTTCATAGGGAGGTTATGGCTGCTTTAGCTTTTGGTTCTCGCAGTCAAGGAGTGCAGTTGCACTCTATATAAAGGGAGGTATCGCGCAGTTCGATACTCCTGTGGGGGTCCGGGCAGGGACACCAAGAGCCCGCCGATGAGCCTAGCTTGGTGTCCTAGGCGAAACCCCACACAAGACACGGCACAAACCTAGAAGAATTGCTGAGTTTTAATTCACCGGCCGTGAATGCCAATACACCATCCTTTTGGAAGCCTTCATAGGGCGGTTATGGCTGCTTGAGCTTTTGGTTCTCGCAGTCAAGGAGTGCAGTTGCACTCCATATAAAGGGAGGTATCGCGCAGTTCGATACTCCTGTGGGGGTCCGGGCAGGGACACCAAGAGCCCGCCGATGAGCCTAGCTTGGTGTCCTAGGCGAAACCCCACACAAGACACGGCACAAACCTAGAAGAATTGCTGAGTTTTAGTTCACCGGCCGTGAAAGCCAATACAACATCTTTTTGGAAGCCTTCATAGTGAGGTTACTGCTGCTTGAGCTTTTGGTTCTCGCAGTCAAGGAGTGCAGTTGCACTCTATATAAAGGGAGGTATCGCGCAGTTCGATACTCCTGTGGGGGTCCGGGCAGGGACACCAAGAGCCCGCCGATGAGCCTAGCTTGGTGTCCTAGGCGAAACCCCACACAAGACACGGCACAAACCTAGAAGAATTGCTGAGATTAAATTCATCGGCCGTGAAAGCCAATACACCATCTTTTTGGAAGCCTTCATAGGGAGGTTATGGCTGCTTGAGCTTTTGGTTCTCGCAGTCAAGGAGTGCAGTTGCACTCTATATAAAGGGAGGTATCGCGCAGTTCGATACTCCTGTGGGGGTCCGGGCAGGGACACCAAGAGCCCGCCGATGAGCCTAGCTTGGTGTCCTAGGCGAAACCCCACACAAGACACGGCACAAACCTAGAAGAATTGCTGAGTTTTAATTCACCGGCCGTGAAAGCCAATACACCATCTTTTTGGAAGCCTTCATAGGGAGGTTATGACTGCATGAGCTTTTGGTTCTCGCAGTCAAGGAGTGCAGTTGCACTCTATATAAAGGGAGGTATCGCGCAGTTCGATACTCCTGTGGGGGTCCGGGCAGGGACACCAAGAGCCCACCGATGAGCCTAGCTTGGTGTCCTAGGCGAAACCCCACACAAGACACGGCACAAACCTAGAAGAATTGCTGAGTTTTAATTCACCGGCCGTGAAAGCCAATACACCATCTTTTTGGAAGCCTTCATAGGGAGGTTATGGCTGCTTGAGCTTTTGGTTCTCGCAGTCAAGGAGTGCAGTTGCACTCTATATAAAGGGAGGTATCGCGCAGTTCGATACTCCTGTGGGGGTCCGGGCAGGGACACCAAGAGCCCGCCGATGCGCCTAGCTTGGTGTCCTAGGCGAAACCCCACACAAGACACGGCACAAACCTAGAAGAATTGCTGAGTTTTAATTCACCGGCCGTGAAAGCCAATACACCATCTTTTTGGAAGCCTTCATAGGGAGGTTATGGCTGCTTGAGCTTTTGGTTCTCGCAGTCAAGGAGTGCAGTTGCACTCTATATAAAGGGAGGTATCGCGCAGTTCGATACTCCTGTGGGGGTCTGGGCAGGGACACCAAGAGCCCGCCGATGAGCCTAGCTTGGTGTCCTAGGCGAAACCCCACACAAGACACGGTACAAACCTAGAAGAATTGCTGAGTTTTAATTCACCGGCCGTGAAAGCCAATACACCATCTTTTTGGAAGCCTTCATAGGGAGGTTATGGCTGCTTGAGCTTTTGGTTCTCGCAGTCAAGGAGTGCCGTTGCACTCTATATAAAGGGAGGTATCGCGCAGTTCGATACTCCTGTGGGGGTCCGGGCAGGGACACCAAGAGCCCGCCGATGAGCCTAGCTTGGTGTCCTAGGCGAAACCCCACACAAGACACGGCACAAACCTAGAAGAATTGCTGAGTTTTAATTCACCGGCCGTGAAAGCCAATACACCATCTTTTTGGAAGCCTTCATAGGGAGGTTATGGCTGCTTGAGCTTTTGGTTCTCGCAGTCAAGGAGTGCAGTTGCACTCTATATAAAGGGAGGTATCGCGCAGTTCGATACTCCTGTGGGGGTCCGGGCAGGGACACCAAGAGCCCACCGATGAGCCTAGCTTGGTGTCCTAGGCGAAATCCCACACAAGACACTGCACAAATCTAGAAGAATTGCTGAGTTTTAATTCACCGGCCGTGAAAGCCAATACACCATCTTTTAGGAAGCCTTCATAGGGAGGTTATGGCTGCTTGAGCTTTTGGTTCTCGCAGTCAAGGAGTGCAGTTGCACTCTATATAAAGGGAGGTATCGCGCAGTTCGATTCTCCTGTGGGGGTCCGGGCAGGGACACCAAGAGCCCGCCGATGAGCCTAGCTTGGTGTCCTAGGCGAAACCCCACACAAGACACGGCACAAACCTAGAAGAATTGCTGAGTTTTAATTCACCGGCCTCGAATGCCAATACACCATCTTTTTGGAAGCCTTCATAGGGAGGTTATGGCTGCTTGAGCTTTTGGTTCTCGCAGTCAAGGAGTGCAGTTGCACTCTATATAAAGGGAGGTATCGCGCAGTTCGATACTCCTGTGGGGGTCCGGGCAGGGACACCAAGAGCCCGCCGATGAGCCTAGCTTGGTGTCCTAGGCGAAACCCCACACAAGACACGGCACAAACCTAGAAGAATTGCTGAGTTTTAATTCACCGGCCGTGAAAGCCAATACACCATCTTTTTGGAAGCCTTCATAGGGAGGTTACGGCTGCTTGAGCTTTTGGTTTTCGCAGTCAAGGAGTGCAACTGCACTCTATATAAAGGGAGGTATCGCGCAGTTCGATACTCCTGTGGGGGTCCGGGCAGGGACACCAAGAGCCCGCCGATGAGCCTAGCTTGGTGTCCTAGGCGAAACCCCACACAAGACACGGCACAAACCTAGAAGAATTGCTGAGTTTAAATTCACAGGCCGTGAAAGCCAATACACCATCTTTTTGGAAGCCTTCATAGGGAGGTTATGGCTGCTTGAGCTTTTGGTTCTCGCAGTCAAGGAGTGCAGTTGCACTCTATATAAAGGGAGGTATCGCGCAGTTCGATACTCCTGTGGGGGTCCGGGCAGGGACACCAAGAGCCCGCCGATGAGCCTAGCTTGGTGTCCTAGGCGAAACCCCACACAAGACACGGCACAAACCTAGAAGAATTGCTGAGTTTTAATTCACCGGCCGTGAATGCCAATACACCATCTTTTTGGAAGCCTTCATAGGGAGGTTATGGCTGCTTTAGCTTTTGGTTCTCGCAGTCAAGGAGTGCAGTTGCACTCTATATAATGGGAGGTATCGCGCAGTTCGATACTCCTGTGGGGGTCCGGGCAGGGACACCAAGAGCCCGCCGATGAGCCTAGCTTGGTGTCCTAGGCGAAACCCCACACAAGACACGGCACAAACTTAGAAGAATTGCTGAGTTTTAATTCACCGGCCGTGAATGCCAATACACCATCTTTTTGGAAGCCTTCATAGGGAGGTTATGGATGCTTGAGCTTTTGGATCTCGCAGTCAAGGAGTGCAGTTGCACTCTATATAAAGGGAGGTATCGCGCAGTTCGATACTCCTGTGGGGGTCCGGGCAGGGACACCAAGAGCCCACCGATGAGCCTAGCTTGGTGTCCTAGGCGAAATCCCACACAAGACACTGCACAAATCTAGAAGAATTGCTGAGTTTTAATTCACCGGCCGTGAAAGCCAATACACCATCTTTTAGGAAGCCTTCATAGGGAGGTTATGGCTGCTTGAGCTTTTGGTTCTCGCAGTCAAGGAGTGCAGTTGCACTCTATATAAAGGGAGGTATCGCGCAGTTCGATTCTCCTGTGGGGGTCCGGGCAGGGACACCAAGAGCCCGCCGATGAGCCTAGCTTGGTGTCCTAGGCGAAACCCCACACAAGACACGGCACAAACCTAGAAGAATTGCTGAGTTTTAATTCACCGGCCTCGAATGCCAATACACCATCTTTTTGGAAGCCTTCATAGGGAGGTTATGGCTGCTTGAGCTTTTGGTTCTCGCAGTCAAGGAGTGCAGTTGCACTCTATATAAAGGGAGGTATCGCGCAGTTCGATACTCCTGTGGGGGTCCGGGCAGGGACACCAAGAGCCCGCCGATGAGCCTAGCTTGGTGTCCTAGGCGAAACCCCACACAAGACACGGCACAAACCTAGAAGAATTGCTGAGTTTTAATTCACCGGCCGTGAAAGCCAATACACCATCTTTTTGGAAGCCTTCATAGGGAGGTTACGGCTGCTTGAGCTTTTGGTTTTCGCAGTCAAGGAGTGCAACTGCACTCTATATAAAGGGAGGTATCGCGCAGTTCGATATTCCTGTGGGGGTCCGGGCAGGGACACCAAGAGCCCGCCGATGAGCCTAGCTTGGTGTCCTAGGCGAAACCCCACACAAGACACGGCACAAACCTAGAAGAATTGCTGAGTTTAAATTCACAGGCCGTGAAAGCCAATACACCATCTTTTTAGAAGCCTTCATAGGGAGGTTATGGCTGCTTGAGCTTTTGGTTCTCGCAGTCAAGGAGTGCAGTTGCACTCTATATAAAGGGAGGTATCGCGCAGTTCGATACTCCTGTGGGGGTCCGGGCAGGGACACCAAGAGCCCGCCGATGAGCCTAGCTTGGTGTCCTAGGCGAAACCCCACACAAGACACGGCACAAACCTAGAAGAATTGCTGAGTTTTAATTCACCGGCCGTGAATGCCAATACACCATCTTTTTGGAAGCCTTCATAGGGAGGTTATGGCTGCTTTAGCTTTTGGTTCTCGCAGTCAAGGAGTGCAGTTGCTCTCTATATAAAGGGAGGTATCGCGCAGTTCGATACTCCTGTGGGGGTCCGGGCAGGGACACCAAGAGCCCGCCGATGAGCCTAGCTTGGTGTCCTAGGCGAAACCCCACACAAGACACGGCACAAACTTAGAAGAATTGCTGAGTTTTAATTCACCGGCCGTGAATGCCAATACACCATCTTTTTGGAAGCCTTCATAGGGAGGTTATGGATGCTTGAGCTTTTGGATCTCGCAGTCAAGGAGTGCAGTTGCACTCTATATAAAGGGAGGTATCGCGCAGTTCGATACTCCTGTGGGGGTCCGGGCAGGGACACCAAGAGCCCGCCGATGAGCCTAGCTTGGTGTCCTAGGCGAAACCCCACACAAGACACGGCACAAACCTAGAAGAATTGCTGAGTTTTAATTCACCGGCCGTGAAAGCCAATACACCATCTTTTTGGAAGCCTTCATAGGGAGGTTACGGCTGCTTGAGCTTTTGGTTCTCGCAGTCAAGGAGTGCAGTTGCACTCTATATAAAGGGAGGTATCGCGCAGTTCGATACTCCTGTGGGGGTCCGGGCAGGGAGACCAATAACCCGCCGATGAGCCTAGCTTGGTGTCCTAGGCGAAACCCCACACAAGACACGGCACAAAGCTAGAAGAATTGCTGAGTTTAAATTCACCGGCGGTGAAAGCCAAAACACCATCTTTTTGGAAGCCTTCATAGGGAGGTTATGGCTGCTTGAGCTTTTGGTTCTCGCAGTCAAGGAGTGCAGTTGCACTCTATATAAAGGGAGGTATCGCGCAGTTCGATACTCCTGTGGGGGTCCGGGCAGGGACACCAAGAGCCCGCCGATGAGCCTAGCTTGGTGTCCTAGGCGAAACCCCACACAAGACACGGCACAAACCTAGAAGAATTGCTGAGTTTTAATTCACCGGCCGTGAAAGCCAATACACCATCTTTTTGGAAGCCTTCATAGGGAGGTTATGACTGCTTGAGCTTTTGGTTCTCGCAGTCAAGGAGTGCAGTTGCACTCTATATAAAGGGAGGTATCGCGCAGTTCGATACTCCTGTGGGGGTCCGGGCAGGGACACCAAGAGCCCGCCGATGAGCCTAGCTTGGTGTCCTAGGCGAAGCTCCACACAAGACACGGCACAAACCTAGAAGAATTGCTGAGTTTTAATTCACCGGCCGTGAAAGCCAATACACCATCTTTTGGAAGCCTTCATAGGGAGGTTATGGCTGCTTGAGCTTTTGGTTCTCGCAGTCAAGGAGTGCAGTTGCACTCTATATAAAGGGAGGTATCGCGCAGTTCGATACTCCTGTGGGGGTCCGGGCAGGGACACCAAGAGCCCGCCGATGCGCCTAGCTTGCTGACCTAGGCGAAACCCCACACAAGACACGGCACAAACCTATAAGAATTGCTGAGTTTTAATTCACCGGCCGTGAAAGCCAATACACCATCTTTTTGGAAGCCTTCATAGGGAGGTTATGGCTGCTTGATCTTTTGGTTCTCGCAGTCAAGGAGTGCAGTTGCACTCTATATAAAGGGAGGTATCGCGCAGTTCGATACTCCTGTGGGGGTCCGGGCAGGGACACCAAGAGCCCGCCGATGAGCCTAGCTTGGTGTCCTAGGCGAAACCCCACACAAGACACGGTACAAACCTAGAAGAATTGCTGAGTTTTAATTCACCGGCCGTGAAAGCCAATACACCATCTTTTTGGAAGCCTTCATAGGGAGGTTATGGCTGCTTGAGCTTTTGGTTCTCGCAGTCAAGGAGTGCAGTTGCACTCTATATAAAGGGAGTAATCGCGCAGTTCGATACTCCTGTGGGGGTCCGGGCAGGGACACCAAGAGCCCGCCGATGAGCCTAGCTTGGTGTCCTAGGCGAAACCCCACACAAGACACGGCACAAACCTAGAAGAATTGCTGAGTTTTAATCCACCGGCCGTGAAAGCCAATACACCATCTTTTTGGAAGCCTTCATAGGGAGGTTATGGCTGCTTGAGCTTTTGGTTCTCGCAGTCAAGGAGTGCAGTTGCACTCTATATAAAGGGAGGTATCGCGCAGTTCGATACTCCTGTGGGGGTCCGGGCAGGGACACCAAGAGCCCGCCGATGAGCCTAGCTTGGTGTCCTAGGCGAAACCCCACACAAGACACGGCACAAACCTAGAAGAATTGCTGAGTTTTAATTCACCGGCCGTGAAAGCCAATACACCATCTTTTTGGAAGCCTTCATAGGGAGGTTATGGCTGCTTTAGCTTTTGGTTCTCGCAGTCAAGGAGTGCAGTTGCACTCTATATAAAGGGAGGTATCGCGCAGTTCGATACTCCTGTGGGGGTCCGGGCAGGGACACCAAGAGCCCGCCGATGAGCCTAGCTTGGTGTCCTAGGCGAAACCCAACACAAGACACGGCACAAACCTAGAAGAATTGCTGAGTTTTAATTCACCGGCCGTGAATGCCAATACACCATCCTTTTGGAAGCCTTCATAGGGCGGTTATGGCTGCTTGAGCTTTTGGTTCTCGCAGTCAAGGAGTGCAGTTGCACTCCATATAAAGGGAAGTATCGCGCAGTTCGATACTCCTGTGGGGGTCCGGGCAGGGACACCAAGAGCCCGCCGATGAGCCTAGCTTGGTGTCCTAGGCGAAACCCCACACAAGACACGGCACAAACCTAGAAGAATTGCTGAGTTTTAGTTCACCGGCCGTGAAAGCCAATACAACATCTTTTTGGAAGCCTTCATAGGGAGGTTACGGCTGCTTGAGCTTTTGGTTCTCGCAGTCAAGGAGTGCAGTTGCACTCTATATAAAGGGAGGTATCGCGCAGTTCGATACTCCTGTGGGGGTCCGGGCAGGGACACCAAGAGCCCGCCGATGAGCCTAGCTTGGTGTCCTAGGCGAAACCCCACACAAGACACGGCACAAACCTAGAAGAATTGCTGAGTTTTAATTCACCGGCCGTGAAAGCCAATACACCATCTTTTTGGAAGCCTTAATAGGGAGGTTATGACTGCATGAGCTTTTGGTTCTCGCAGTCAAGGAGTGCAGTTGCACTCTATATAAAGGGAGGTATCGCGCAGTTCGATACTCCTGTGGGGGTCCGGGCAGGGACACCAAAATCCCGCCGATGAGCCTAGCTTGGTGTCCTAGGCGAAACCCCACACAAGACACGGCACAAACCTAGAAGAATTGCTGAGTTTTAATTCACCGGCCGTGAAAGCCAATACACCATCTTTTTGGAAGCCTTCATAGGGAGGTTATGGCTGCTTGAGCTTTTGGTTCTCGCAGTCAAGGAGTGCAGTTGCACTCTATATAAAGGGAGGTATCGCGCAGTTCGATACTCCTGTGGGGGTCCGGGCAGGGACACCAAGAGCCCGCCGATGCGCCTAGCTTGGTGTCCTAGGCGAAACCCCACACAAGACACGGCACAAACCTAGAAGAATTGCTGAGTTTTAATTCACCGGCCGTGAAAGCCAATACATCATCTTTTTGGAAGCCTTCATAGGGAGGTTATGGCTGCTTGAGCTTTTGGTTCTCGCAGTCAAGGAGTGCAGTTGCACTCTATATAAAGGGAGGTATCGCGCAGTTCGATACTCCTGTGGGGGTCCGGGCAGGGACACCAAGAGCCCGCCGATGAGCCTAGCTTGGTGTCCTAGGCGAAACCCCACACAAGACACGGTACAAACCTAGAAGAATTGCTGAGTTTTAATTCACCGGCCGTGAAAGCCAATACACCATCTTTTTGGAAGCCTTCATAGGGAGGTTATGGCTGCTTGAGCTTTTGGTTCTCGCAGTCAAGGAGTGCAGTTGCACTCTATATAAAGGGAGGTATCGCGCAGTTCGATACTCCTGTGGGGGTCCGGGCAGGGACACCAAGAGCCCGCCGATGAGCCTAGCTTGGTGTCCTAGGCGAAACCCCACACAAGACACGGCACAAACCTAGAAGAATTGCTGAGTTTTAATTCACCGGCCGTGAAAGCCAATACACCATCTTTTTGGAAGCCTTCATAGGGAGGTTATGGCTGCTTGAGCTTTTGGTTCTCGCAGTCAAGGAGTGCAGTTGCACTCTATATAAAGGGAGGTATCGCGCAGTTCGATACTCCTGTGGGGGTCCGGGCAGGGACACCAAGAGCCCGCCGATGAGCCTAGCTTGGTGTCCTAGGCGAAATCCCACACAAGACACGGCACAAATCTAGAAGAATTGCTGAGTTTTAATTCACCGGCCGTGAAAGCCAATACACCTTCTTTTTGGAAGCCTTCATAGGGAGGTTATGGCTGCTTGAGCTTTTGGTTCTCGCAGTCAAGGAGTGCAGTTGCACTCTATATAAAGGGAGGTATCGCGCAGTTCGATTCTCCTGTGGGGGTCCGGGCAGGGACACCAAGAGCCCGCCGATGAGCCTAGCTTGGTGTCCTAGGCGAAACCCCACACAAGACACGGCACAAACCTAGAAGAATTGCTTAGTTTTAATTCACCGGCCTCGAATGCCAATACACCATCTTTTTGGAAGCCTTCATAGGGAGGTTATGGCTGCTTGAGCTTTTGGTTCTCGCAGTCAAGGAGTGCAGTTGCACTCTATATAAAGGGAGGTATCGCGCAGTTCGATACTCCTGTGGGGGTCCGGGCAGGGACACCAAGAGCCCGCCGATGAGCCTAGCTTGGTGTCCTAGGCGAAACCCCACACAAGACACGGCACAAACCTAGGAGAATTGCTGAGTTTTAATTCACCGGCCGTGAAAGCCAATACACCATCTTTTTGGAAGCCTTCATAGGGAGGTTACGGCTGCTTGAGCTTTTGGTTTTCGCAGTCAAGGAGTGCAGTTGCACTCTATATAAAGGGAGGTATCGCGCAGTTCGATACTCCTGTGGGGGTCCGGGCAGGGACACCAAGAGCCCGCCGATGAGCCTAGCTTGGTGTCCTAGGCGAAACCCCACACAAGACACGGCACAAACCTAGAAGAATTGCTGAGTTTAAATTCACAGGCCGTGAAAGCCAATACACCATCTTTTTGGAAGCCTTCATAGGGAGATTTTGGCTGCTTGAGCTTTTGGTTCTCGCAGTCAAGGAGTGCAGTTGCACTCTATATAAAGGGAGGTATCGCGCAGTTCGATACTCCTGTGGGGGTCCGGGCAGGGACACCAAGAGCCCGCCGATGAGCCTAGCTTGGTGTCCTAGGCGAAACCCCACACAAGACACGGCACAAACCTAGAAGAATTGCTGAGTTTTAATTCACCGGCCGTGAATGCCAATACACCATCTTTTTGGAAGCCTTCATAGGGAGGTTATGGCTGCTTTAGCTTTTGGTTCTCGCAGTCAAGGAGTGCAGTTGCACTCTATATAAAGGGAGGTATCGCGCAGTTCGATACTCCTGTGGGGGTCCGGGCAGGGACACCAAGAGCCCGCCGATGAGCCTAGCTTGGTGTCCTAGGCGAAACCCCACAATAGACACGGCACAAACTTAGAAGAATTGCTGAGTTTTAATTCACCGGCCGTGAATGCCAATACACCATCTTTTTGGAAGCCTTCATAGGGAGGTTATGGCTGCTTGAGCTTTTGGTTCTCGCAGTCAAGGAGTGCAGTTGCACTCTATATAAAGGGAGGTATCGCGCAGTTCGATACTCCTGTGGGGGTCCGGGCAGGGACACCAAGAGCCCGCCGATGAGCCTAGCTTGGTGTCCTAGGCGAAACCCCACACAAGACACGGCACAAACCTAGAAGAATTGCTGAGTTTTAATTCACCGGCCGTGAAAGCCAATACACCATCTTTTTGGAAGCCTTCATAGGGAGGATACGGCTGCTTGAGCTTTTGGTTCTCGCAGTCAAGGAGTGCAGTTGCACTCTATATAAAGGGAGGTATCGCGCAGTTCGATACTCCTGTGGGGGTCCGGGCAGGGACACCAATAACCCGCCGATGAGCCTAGCTTGGTGTCCTAGGCGAAACCCCACACAAGACACGGCACAAAGCTAGAAGAATTGCTGAGTTTAAATTCACCGGCGGTGAAAGCCAAAACACCATCTTTTTGGAAGCCTTCATAGGGAGGTTATGGCTGCTTGAGCTTTTGGTTCTCGCAGTCAAGGAGTGCAGTTGCACTCTATATAAAGGGAGGTATCGCGCAGTTCGATACTCCTGTGGGGGTCCGGGCAGGGACACCAAGAGCCCGCCGATGAGCCTAGCTTGGTGTCCTAGGCGAAACCCCACACAAGACACGGCACAAACCTAGAAGAATTGCTGAGTTTTAATTCACCGGCCGTGAAAGCCAATACACCATCTTTTTGGAAGCCTTCATAGGGAGGTTATGACTGCTTGAGCTTTTGGTTCTCGCAGTCAAGGAGTGCAGTTGCACTCTATATAAAGGGAGGTATCGCGCAGTTCGATACTCCTGTGGGGGTCCGGGCAGGGACACCAAGAGCCCGCCGATGAGCCTAGCTTGGTGTCCTAGGCGAAACTCCACACAAGACACGGCACAAACCTAGAAGAATTGCTGAGTTTTAATTCACCGGCCGTGAAAGCCAATACACCATCTTTTGGAAGCCTTCATAGGGAGGTTATGGCTGCTTGAGCTTTTGGTTCTCGCAGTCACGGAGTGCAGTTGCACTCTATATAAAGGGAGGTATCGCGCAGTTCGATACTCCTGTGGGGGTCCGGGCAGGGACACCAAGAGCCCGCCGATGAGCCTAGCTTGGTGTCCTAGGCGAAACCCCACACAAGACACGGCACAAACCTAGAAGAATTGCTGAGTTTTAATTCACCGGCCGTGAATGCCAATACACCATCTTTTTGGAAGCCTTCATAGGGAGGTTATGGCTGCTTGAGCTTTTGGTTCTCGCAGTCAAGGAGTGCAGTTGCACTCTATATAAAGGGAGGTATCGCGCAGTTCGATACTCCTGTGGGGGTCCGGGCAGGGACACCAAGAGCCCACCGATGAGCCTAGCTTGGTGTCCTAGGCGAAATCCCACACAAGACACGGCACAAACCTAGAAGAATTGCTGAGTTTTAATTCACCGGCCGTGAAAGCCAATACACCATCTTTTTGGAAGCCTTCATAGGGAGGTTATGGCTGCTTGAGCTTTTGGTTCTCGCAGTCAAGGAGTGCAGTTGCACTCTATATAAAGGGAGGTATCGCGCAGTTCGATACTCCTGTGGGGGTCCGGGCAGGGACACCAAGAGCCCGCCGATGCGCCTAGCTTGCTGTCCTAGGCGAAACCCCACACAAGACACGGCACAAACCTAGAAGAATTGCTGAGTTTTAATTCACCGGCCGTGAAAGCCAATACACCATCTTTTTGGAAGCCTTCATAGGGAGGTTATGGCTGCTTGAGCTTTTGGTTCTCGCAGTCAAGGAGTGCAGTTGCACTCTATATAAAGGGAGGTATCGCGCAGTTCGATACTCCTGTGGGGGTCCGGGCAGGGACACCAAGAGCCCGCCGATGAGCCTAGCTTGGTGTCCTAGGCGAAACCCCACACAAGACACGGTACAAACCTAGAAGAATTGCTGAGTTTTAATTCACCGGCCGTGAAAGCCAATACACCATCTTTTTGGAAGCCTTCATAGGGAGGTTATGGCTGCTTGAGCTTTTGGTTCTCGCAGTCAAGGAGTGCAGTTGCACTCTATATAAAGGGAGGTATCGCGCAGTTCGATACTCCTGTGGGGGTCCGGGCAGGGACACCAAGAGCCCGCCGATGAGCCTAGCTTGGTGTCCTAGGCGAAACCCCACACATAACACGGCACAAACCTAGAAGAATTGCTGAGTTTTAATTCACCGGCCGTGAATGCCAATACACCATCTTTTTGGAAGCCTTCATAGGGAGGTTATGGCTGCTTGAGCTTTTGGTTCTCGCAGTCAAGGAGTGCAGTTGCACTCTATATAAAGGGAGGTATCGCGCAGTTCGATACTCCTGTGGGGGTCCGGGCAGGGACACCAAGAGCCCGCCGATGAGCCTAGCTTGGTGTCCTAGGCGAAACCCCACACAAGACACGGTACAAACCTAGAAGAATTGCTGAGTTTTAATTCACCGGCCGTGAAAGCCAATACACCATCTTTTTGGAAGCCTTCATAGGGAGGTTATGGCTGCTTGAGCTTTTGGTTCTCGCAGTCAAGGAGTGCAGTTGCACTCTATATAAAGGGAGGTATCGCGCAGATCGATACTCCTGTGGGGGTCCGGGCAGGGACACCAAGAGCCCGCCGATGAGCCTAGCTTGGTGTCCTAGGCGAAACCCCACACAAGACACGGCACAAACCTAGAAGAATTGCTGAGTTTTAATTCACCGGACGTGAAAGCCAATACACCATCTTTTTGGAAGCCTTCATAGGGAGGTTATGGCTGCTTGAGCTTTTGGTTCTCGCAGTCAAGGAGTGCAGTTGCACTCTATATAAAGGGAGGTATCGCGCAGTTCGATACTCCTGTGGGGGTCCGGGCAGGGACACCAAGAGCCCACCGATGAGCCTAGCTTGGTGTCCTAGGCGAAATCCCACACAAGACACGGCACAAACCTAGAAGAATTGTTGAGTTTTAATTCACCGGCCGTGAAAGCCAATACACCATCTTTTTGGAAGCCTTCATAGGGAGGTTATGGCTGCTTGAGCTTTTGGTTCTCGCAGTCAAGGAGTGCAGTTGCACTCTATATAAAGGGAGGTATCGCGCAGTTCGATACTCCTGTGGGGGTCCGGGCAGGGACACCAAGAGCCCACCGATGAGCCTAGCTTGGTGTCCTAGGCGAAATCCCACACAAGACACGGCACAAACCTAGAAGAATTGCTGAGTTTTAATTCACCGGCCGTGAAAGCCAATACACCATCTTTTTGGAAGCCTTCATAGGGAGGTCATGGCTGCTTGAGCTTTTGGTTCTCGCAGTCAAGGAGTGCAGTTGCACTCTATATAAAGGGAGATATCGCGCAGTTCGATACTCCTGTGGGGGTCCGGGCAGGGACACCAAGAGCCCGCCGATGAGCCTAGCTTGGTGTCCTAGGCGAAACCCCACACAAGACACGGCACAAACCTAGAAGAATTGCTGAGTTTTAATTCACCGGCCGTGAAAGCCAATACACCATCTTTTTGGAAGCCTTCATAGGGAGGTTATGGCTGCTTGAGCTTTTGGTTCTCGCAGTCAAGGAGAGCAGTTGCACTCTATATAAAGGGAGGTATCGCGCAGTTCGATACTCCTGTGGGGGTCCGGGCAGGGACACCAAGAGCCCGCCGATGAGCCTAGCTTGGTGTCCTAGGCGAAACCCCACACAAGACACGGCACAAACCTAGAAGAATTGCTGAGTTTTAATTCACCGGCCGTGAAAGCCAATACACCATCTTTTTGGAAGCCTTCATAGGGAGGTTATGGCTGCTTGAGCTTTTGGTTCTCGCAGTCAAGGAGTGCAGTTGCACTCTATATAAAGGGAGGTATCGCGCAGTTCGATACTCCTGTGGGGGTCCGGGCAGGGACACCAAGAGCCCGCCGATGAGCCTAGCTTGGTGTCCAAGCGAAACCCCACACAAGACACGGCACAAACCTAGAAGAATTGCTGAGTTTTAATTCACCGGCCGTGAAAGCCAATACACCATTTTTTGGAAGCCTTCATAGGGAGGTTATGGCTGCTTGAGCTTTTGGTTCTCGCAGTCAAGGAGTGCAGTTGCACTCTATATAAAGGGAGGTATCGCGCAGTTCGATACTCCTGTGGGGGTCCGGGCAGGGACACCAAGAGCCCGCCGATGCGCCTAGCTTGCTGACCTAGGCGAAACCCCACACAAGACACGGCACAAACCTACAAGAATTGCTGAGTTTTAATTCACCGGCCGTGAAAGCCAATACACCATCTTTTTGGAAGCCTTCATAGGGAGGTTATGGCTGCTTGAGCTTTTGGTTCTCGCAGTCAAGGAGTGCAGTTGCACTCTATATAAAGGGAGGTATAGCGCAGTTCGATAGTCCTGTGGGGGTCCGGGCAGGGACACCAAGAGCCCGCCGATGAGCCTAGCTTGGTGTCCTAGGCGAAACCCCACACAAGACACGGTACAAACCTAGAAGAATTGCTGAGTTTTAATTCACCGGCCGTGAAAGCCAATACACCATCTTTTTGGAAGCCTTCATAGGGAGGTTATGGCTGCTTGAGCTTTTGGTTCTCGCAGTCAAGGAGTGCAGTTGCACTCTATATAAAGGGAGGTATCGCGCAGTTCGATACTCCTGTGGGGGTCCGGGCAGGGACACCAAGAGCCCGCCGATGAGCCTAGCTTGGTGTCCTAGGCGAAACCCCACACAAGACACGGCACAAACCTAGAAGAATTGCTGAGTTTTAATTCACCGGCCGTGAAAGCCAATACACCATCTTTTTGGAAGCCTTCATAGGGAGGTTATGGCTGCTTGAGCTTTTGGTTCTCGCAGTCAAGGAGTGCAGTTGCACTCTATATAAAGGGAGGTATCGCGCAGTTCGATACTCCTGTGGGGGTCCGGGCAGGGACACCAAGAGCCCACCGATGAGCCTAGCTTGGTGTCCTAGGCGAAATCCCACACAAGACACGGCACAAACCTAGAAGAATTGCTGAGTTTTAATTCACCGGCCGTGAAAGCCAATACACCATTTTTTGGAAGCCTTCATAGGGAGGTTATGGCTGCTTGAGCTTTTGGTTCTCGCAGTCAAGGAGTGCAGTTGCACTCTATATAAAGGGAGGTATCGCGCAGTTCGATACTCCTGTGGGGGTCCGGGCAGGGACACCAAGAGCCCGCCGATGAGCTTAGCTTGGTGTCCTAGGCGAAATCCCACACAAGACACGGCACAAATCTAGAAGAATTGCTGAGTTTTAATTCACCGGCCGTGAAAGCCAATACACCTTCTTTTTGGAAGCCTTCATAGGGAGGTTATGGCTGCTTGAGCTTTTGGTTCTCGCAGTCAAGGAGTGCAGTTGCACTCTATATAAAGGGAGGTATCGCGCAGTTCGATTCTCCTGTGGGGGTCCGGGCAGGGACACCAAGAGCCCGCCGATGAGCCTAGCTTGGTGTCCTAGGCGAAACCCCACACAAGACACGGCACAAACCTAGAAGAATTGCTTAGTTTTAATTCACCGGCCTCGAATGCCAATACACCATCTTTTTGGAAGCCTTCATAGGGAGGTTATGGCTGCTTGAGCTTTTGGTTCTCGCAGTCAAGGAGTGCAGTTGCACTCTATATAAAGGGAGGTATCGCGCAGTTCGATACTCCTGTGGGGGTCCGGGCAGGGACACCAAGAGCCCGCCGATGAGCCTAGCTTGGTGTCCTAGGCGAAACCCCACACAAGACACGGCACAAACCTAGGAGAATTGCTGAGTTTTAATTCACCGGCCGTGAAAGCCAATACACCATCTTTTTGGAAGCCTTCATAGGGAGGTTACGGCTGCTTGAGCTTTTGGTTTTCGCAGTCAAGGAGTGCAGTTGCACTCTATATAAAGGGAGGTATCGCGCAGTTCGATACTCCTGTGGGGGTCCGGGCAGGGACACCAAGAGCCCGCCGATGAGCCTAGCTTGGTGTCCTAGGCGAAACCCCACACAAGACACGGCACAAACCTAGAAGAATTGCTGAGTTTAAATTCACAGGCCGTGAAAGCCAATACACCATCTTTTTGGAAGCCTTCATAGGGAGGTTATGGCTGCTTGAGCTTTTGGTTCTCGCAGTCAAGGAGTGCAGTTGCACTCTATATAAAGGGAGGTATCGCGCAGTTCGATACTCCTGTGGGGGTCCGGGCAGGGACACCAAGAGCCCGCCGATGAGCCTAGCTTGGTGTCCTAGGCGAAACCCCACACAAGACACGGCACAAACCTAGAAGAATTGCTGAGTTTTAATTCACCGGCCGTGAATGCCAATACACCATCTTTTTGGAAGCCTTCATAGGGAGGTTATGGCTGCTTTAGCTTTTGGTTCTCGCAGTCAAGGAGTGCAGTTGCACTCTATATAAAGGGAGGTATCGCGCAGTTCGATACTCCTGTGGGGGTCCGGGCAGGGACACCAAGAGCCCGCCGATGAGCCTAGCTTGGTGTCCTAGGCGAAACCCCACACAAGACACGGCACAAACTTAGAAGAATTGCTGAGTTTTAATTCACCGGCCGTGAATGCCAATACACCATCATTTTGGAAGCCTTCATAGGGAGGTTATGGCTGCTTGAGCTTTTGGTTCTCGCAGTCAAGGAGTGCAGTTGCACTCTATATAAAGGGAGGTATCGCGCAGTTCGATACTCCTGTGGGGGTCCGGGCAGGGACACCAAGAGCCCGCCGATGAGCCTAGCTTGGTGTCCTAGGCGAAACCCCACACAAGACACGGCACAAACCTAGAAGAATTGCTGAGTTTTAATTCACCGGCCGTGAAAGCCAATACACCATCTTTTTGGAAGCCTTCATAGGGAGGTTACGGCTGCTTGAGCTTTTGGTTCTCGCAGTCAAGGAGTGCAGTTGCACTCTATATAAAGGGAGGTATCGCGCAGTTCGATAATCCTGTGGGGGTCCGGGCAGGGACACCAATAACCCGCCGATGAGCCTAGCTTGGTGTCCTAGGCGAAACCCCACACAAGACACGGCACAAAGCTAGAAGAATTGCTGAGTTTAAATTCACCGGCGGTGAAAGCCAAAACACCATCTTTTTGGAAGCCTTCATAGGGAGGTTATGGCTGCTTGAGCTTTTGGTTCTCGCAGTCAAGGAGTGCAGTTGCACTCTATATAAAGGGAGGTATCGCGCAGTTCGATACTCCTGTGGGGGTCCGGGCAGGGACACCAAGAGCCCGCCGATGAGCCTAGCTTGGTGTCCTAGGCGAAACCCCACACAAGACACGGCACAAACCTAGAAGAATTGCTGAGTTTTAATTCACCGGCCGTGAAAGCCAATACACCATCTTTTTGGAAGCCTTCATAGGGAGGTTATGACTGCTTGAGCTTTTGGTTCTCGCAGTCAAGGAGTGCAGTTGCACTCTATATAAAGGGAGGTATCGCGCAGTTCGATACTCCTGTGGGGGTCCGGGCAGGGACACCAAGAGCCCGCCGATGAGCCTAGCTTGGTGTCCTAGGCGAAACTCCACACAAAACACGGCACAAAGCTAGAAGAATTGCTGAGTTTAAATTCACCGGCGGTGAAAGCCAAAACACCATCTTTTTGGAAGCCTTCATAGGGAGGTTATGGCTGCTTGAGCTTTTGGTTCTCGCAGTCAAGGAGTGCAGTTGCACTCTATATAAAGGGAGGTATCGCGCAGTTCGATACTCCTGTGGGGGTCCGGGCAGGGACACCAAGAGCCCGCCGATGAGCCTAGCTTGGTGTCCTAGGCGAAACCCCACACAAGACACGGCACAAACCTAGAAGAATTGCTGAGTTTTAATTCACCGGCCGTGAAAGCCAATACACCATCTTTTTGGAAGCCTTCATAGGGAGGTTATGACTGCTTGAGCTTTTGGTTCTCGCAGTCAAGGAGTGCAGTTGCACTCTATATAAAGGGAGGTATCGCGCAGTTCGATTCTCCTGTGGGGGTCCGGGCAGGGACACCAAGAGCCCGCCGATGAGCCTAGCTTGGTGTCCTAGGCGAAACTCCACACAAGACACGGCACAAACCTAGAAGAATTGCTGAGTTTTAATTCACCGGCCGTGAAAGCCAATACACCATCTTTTGGAAGCCTTCATAGGGAGGTTATGGCTGCTTGAGCTTTTGGTTCTCGCAGTCAAGGAGTGCAGTTGCACTCTATATAAAGGGAGGTATCGCGCAGTTCGATACTCCTGTGGGGGTCCGGGCAGGGACACCAAGAGCCCGCCGATGAGCTTAGCTTGGTGTCCTAGGCGAAATCCCACACAAGACACGGCACAAATCTAGAAGAATTGCTGAGTTTTAATTCACCGGCCGTGAAAGCCAATACACCTTCTTTTTGGAAGCCTTCATAGGGAGGTTATGGCTGCTTGAGCTTTTGGTTCTCGCAGTCAAGGAGTGCAGTTGCACTCTATATAAAGGGAGGTATCGCGCAGTTCGATTCTCCTGTGGGGGTCCGGGCAGGGACACCAAGAGCCCGCCGATGAGCCTAGCTTGGTGTCCTAGGCGAAACCCCACACAAGACACGGCACAAACCTAGAAGAATTGCTTAGTTTTAATTCACCGGCCTCGAATGCCAATACACCATCTTTTTGGAAGCCTTCATAGGGAGGTTATGGCTGCTTGAGCTTTTGGTTCTCGCAGTCAAGGAGTGCAGTTGCACTCTATATAAAGGGAGGTATCGCGCAGTTCGATACTCCTGTGGGGGTCCGGGCAGGGACACCAAGAGCCCGCCGATGAGCCTAGCTTGGTGTCCTAGGCGAAACCCCACACAAGACACGGCACAAACCTAGGAGAATTGCTGAGTTTTAATTCACCGGCCGTGAAAGCCAATACACCATCTTTTTGGAAGCCTTCATAGGGAGGTTACGGCTGCTTGAGCTTTTGGTTTTCGCAGTCAAGGAGTGCAGTTGCACTCTATATAAAGGGAGGTATCGCGCAGTTCGATACTCCTGTGGGGGTCCGGGCAGGGACACCAAGAGCCCGCCGATGAGCCTAGCTTGGTGTCCTAGGCGAAACCCCACACAAGACACGGCACAAACCTAGAAGAATTGCTGAGTTTAAATTCACAGGCCGTGAAAGCCAATACACCATCTTTTTGGAAGCCTTCATAGGGAGGTTATGGCTGCTTGAGCTTTTGGTTCTCGCAGTCAAGGAGTGCAGTTGCACTCTATATAAAGGGAGGTATCGCGCAGTTCGATACTCCTGTGGGGGTCCGGGCAGGGACACCAAGAGCCCGCCGATGAGCCTAGCTTGGTGTCCTAGGCGAAACCCCACACAAGACACGGCACAAACCTAGAAGAATTGCTGAGTTTTAATTCACCGGCCGTGAATGCCAATACACCATCTTTTTGGAAGCCTTCATAGGGAGGTTATGGCTGCTTTAGCTTTTGGTTCTCGCAGTCAAGGAGTGCAGTTGCACTCTATATAAAGGGAGGTATCGCGCAGTTCGATACTCCTGTGGGGGTCCAGGCAGGGACACCAATAACCCGCCGATGAGCCTAGCTTGGTGTCCTAGGCGAAACCCCACACAAGACACGGCACAAAGCTAGAAGAATTGCTGAGTTTAAATTCACCGGCGGTGAAAGCCAAAACACCATCTTTTTGGAAGCCTTCATAGGGAGGTTATGGCTGCTTGAGCTTTTGGTTCTCGCAGTCAAGGAGTGCAGTTGCACTCTATATAAAGGGAGGTATCGCGCAGTTCGATACTCCTGTGGGGGTCCGGGCAGGGACACCAAGAGCCCGCCGATGAGCCTAGCTTGGTGTCCTAGGCGAAACCCCACACAAGACACGGCACAAACCTAGAAGAATTGCTGAGTTTTAATTCACCGGCCGTGAAAGCCAATACACCATCTTTTTGGAAGCCTTCATAGGGAGGTTATGACTGCTTGAGCTTTTGGTTCTCGCAGTCAAGGAGTGCAGTTGCACTCTATATAAAGGGAGGTATCGCGCAGTTCGATACTCCTGTGGGGGTCCGGGCAGGGACACCAAGAGCCCGCCGATGAGCCTAGCTTGGTGTCCTAGGCGAAACTCCACACAAGACACGGCACAAACCTAGAAGAATTGCTGAGTTTTAATTCACCGGCCGTGAAAGCCAATACACCATCTTTTGGAAGCCTTCATAGGGAGGTTATGGCTGCTTGAGCTTTTGGTTCTCGCAGTCAAGGAGTGCAGTTGCACTCTATATAAAGGGAGGTATCGCGCAGTTCGAAACTCCTGTGGGGGTCCGGGCAGGGACACCAAGAGCCTGCCGATGAGCCTAGCTTGGTGTCCTAGGCGAAACCCCACACAAGACACGGCACAAACCTAGAAGAATTGCTGAGTTTTAATTCACCGGCCGTGAAAGCCAATACACCATCTTTTTGGAAGCCTTCATAGGGAGGTTATGGCTGCTTGAGCTTTTGGTTCTCGCAGTCAAGGAGTGCAGTTGCACTCTATATAAAGGGAGGTATCGCGCAGTTCGATACTCCTGTGGGGGTCCGGGCAGGGACACCAAGAGCCCACCGATGAGCCTAGCTTGGTGTCCTAGGCGAAATCCCACACAAGACACGGCACAAACCTAGAAGAATTGCTGAGTTTTAATTCACCGGCCGTGAAAGCCAATACACCATCTTTTTGGAAGCCTTCATAGGGAGGTTATGGCTGCTTGAGCTTTTGGTTCTCGCAGTCAAGGAGTGCAGTTGCACTCTATATAAAGGGAGGTATCGCGCAGTTCGATACTCCTGTGGGGGTCCGGGCAGGGACACCAAGAGCCCGCCGATGCGCCTAGCTTGCTGTCCTAGGCGAAACCCCACACAAGACACGGCACAAACCTAGAAGAATTGCTGAGTTTTAATTCACCGGCCGTGAAAGCCAATACACCATCTTTTTGGAAGCCTTCATAGGGAGGTTATGGCTGCTTGAGCTTTTGGTTCTCGCAGTCAAGGAGTGCAGTTGCACTCTATATAAAGGGAGGTATCGCGCAGTTCGATACTCCTGTGGGGGTAAGGGCAGGGACACCAAGAGCCCGCCGATGAGCCTAGCTTGGTGTCCTAGGCGAAACCCCACACAAGACACGGTACAAACCTAGAAGAATTGCTGAGTTTTAATTCACCGGCCGTGAAAGCCAATACACCATCTTTTTGGAAGCCTTCATAGGGAGGTTATGGCTGCTTGAGCTTTTGGTTCTCGCAGTCAAGGAGTGCAGTTGCACTCTATATAAAGGGAGGTATCGCGCAGTTCGATACTCCTGTGGGGGTCCGGGCAGGGACACCAAGAGCCCGCCGATGAGCCTAGCTTGGTGTCCTAGGCGAAACCCCACACATAACACGGCACAAACCTACAAGAATTGCTGAGTTTTAATTCACCGGCCGTGAATGCCAATACACCATCTTTTTGGAAGCCTTCATAGGGAGGTTATGGCTGCTTGAGCTTTTGGTTCTCGCAGTCAAGGACTGCAGTTGCACTCTATATAAAGGGAGGTATCGCGCAGTTCGATACTCCTGTGGGGGTCCGGGCAGGGACACCAAGAGCCCGCCGATGAGCCTAGCTTGGTGTCCTAGGCGAAACCCCACACAAGACACGGTACAAACCTAGAAGAATTGCTGAGTTTTAATTCACCGGCCGTGAAAGCCAATACACCATCTTTTTGGAAGCCTTCATAGGGAGGTTATGGCTGCTTGAGCTTTTGGTTCTCGCAGTCAAGGAGTGCAGTTGCACTCTATATAAAGGGAGGTATCGCGCAGTTCGATACTCCTGTGGGGGTCCGGGCAGGGACACCAAGAGCCCGCCGATGAGCCTAGCTTGGTGTCCTAGGCGAAACCCCACACAAGACACGGCACAAACCTAGAAGAATTGCTGAGTTTTAATTCACCGGCCGTGAAAGCCAATACACCATCTTTTTGGAAGCCTTCATAGGGAGGTTATGGCTGCTTGAGCTTTTGGTTCTCGCAGTCAAGGAGTGCAGTTGCACTCTATATAAAGGGAGGTATCGCGCAGTTCGATACTCCTGTGGGGGTCCGGGCAGGGACACCAAGAGCCCACCGATGAGCCTAGCTTGGTGTCCTAGGCGAAATCCCACACAAGACACGGCACAAACCTAGAAGAATTGCTGAGTTTTAATTCACCGGCCGTGAAAGCCAATACACCATCTTTTTGGAAGCCTTCATAGGGAGGTTATGGCTGCTTGAGCTTTTGGTTCTCGCAGTCAAGGAGTGCAGTTGCACTCTATATAAAGGGAGGTATCGCGCAGTTCGATACTCCTGTGGGGGTCCGGGCAGGGACACCAAGAGCCCACCGATGAGCCTAGCTTGGTGTCCTAGGCGAAATCCCACACAAGACACGGCACAAACCTAGAAGAATTGCTGAGTTTTAATTCACCGGCCGTGAAAGCCAATACACCATCTTTTTGGAAGCCTTCATAGGGAGGTCATGGCTGCTTGAGCTTTTGGTTCTCGCAGTCAAGGAGTGCAGTTGCACTCTATATAAAGGGAGATATCGCGCAGTTCGATACTCCTGTGGGGGTCCGGGCAGGGACACCAAGAGCCCGCCGATGAGCCTAGCTTGGTGTCCTAGGCGAAACCCCACACAAGACACGGCACAAACCTAGAAGAATTGCTGAGTTTTAATTCACCGGCCGTGAAAGCCAATACACCATCTTTTTGGAAGCCTTCATAGGGAGGTTATGGCTGCTTGAGCTTTTGGTTCTCGCAGTCAAGGAGAGCAGTTGCACTCTATATAAAGGGAGGTATCGCGCAGTTCGATACTCCTGTGGGGGTCCGGGCAGGGACACCAAGAGCCCGCCGATGAGGCCTAGCTTGGTGTCCTAGGCGAAACCCCACACAAGACACGGCACAAACCTAGAAGAATTGCTGAGTTTTAATTCACCGGCCGTGAAAGCCAATACACCATCTTTTTGGAAGCCTTCATAGGGAGGTTATGGCTGCTTGAGCTTTTGGTTCTCGCAGTCATGGAGTGCAGTTGCACTCTATATAAAGGGAGGTATCGCGCAGTTCGATACTCCTGTGGGGGTCCGGGCAGGGACACCAAGAGCCCGCCGATGAGCCTAGCTTGGTGTCCAAGCGAAACCCCACACAAGACACGGCACAAACCTAGAAGAATTGCTGAGTTTTAATTCACCGGCCGTGAAAGCCAATACACCATTTTTTGGAAGCCTTCATAGGGAGGTTATGGCTGCTTGAGCTTTTGGTTCTCGCAGTCAAGGAGTGCAGTTGCACTCTATATAAAGGGAGGTATCGCGCAGTTCGATACTCCTGTGGGGGTCCGGGCAGGGACACCAAGAGCCCGCCGATGCGCCTAGCTTGCTGACCTAGGCGAAACCCCACACAAGACACGGCACAAACCTACAAGAATTGCTGAGTTTTAATTCACCGGCCGTGAAAGCCAATACACCATCTTTTTGGAAGCCTTCATAGGGAGGTTATGGCTGCTTGAGCTTTTGGTTCTCGCAGTCAAGGAGTGCAGTTGCACTCTATATAAAGGGAGGTATCGCGCAGTTCGATACTCCTGTGGGGGTCCGGGCAGGGACACCAAGAGCCCGCCGATGAGCCTAGCTTGGTGTCCTAGGCGAAACCCCACACAAGACACGGCACAAACCTAGAAGAATTGCTGAGTTTTAATTCACCGGCCGTGAAAGCCAATACACCATCTTTTTGGAAGCCTTCATAGGGAGGTTATGGCTGCTTGAGCTTTTGGTTCTCGCAGTCAAGGAGTGCAGTTGCACTCTATATAAAGGGAGGTATCGCGCAGTTCGATACTCCTGTGGGGGTCCGGGCAGGGACACCAAGAGCCCACCGATGAGCCTAGCTTGGTGTCCTAGGCGAAATCCCACACAAGACACGGCACAAACCTAGAAGAATTGCTGAGTTTTAATTCACCGGCCGTGAAAGCCAATACACCATCTTTTTGGAAGCCTTCATAGGGAGGTTATGGCTGCTTGAGCTTTTGGTTCTCGCAGTCAAGGAGTGCAGTTGCACTCTATATAAAGGGAGGTATCGCGCAGTTCGATACTCCTGTGGGGGTCCGGGCAGGGACACCAAGAGCCCGCCGATGCGCCTAGCTTGCTGTCCTAGGCGAAACCCCACACAAGACACGGCACAAACCTAGAAGAATTGCTGAGTTTTAATTCACCGGCCGTGAAAGCCAATACACCATCTTTTTGGAAGCCTTCATAGGGAGGTTATGGCTGCTTGAGCTTTTGGTTCTCGCAGTCAAGGAGTGCAGTTGCACTCTATATAAAGGGAGGTATCGCGCAGTTCGATACTCCTGTGGGGGTCCGGGCAGGGACACCAAGAGCCCGCCGATGAGCCTAGCTTGGTGTCCTAGGCGAAACCCCACACAAGACACGGTACAAACCTAGAAGAATTGCTGAGTTTTAATTCACCGGCCGTGAAAGCCAATACACCATCTTTTTGGAAGCCTTCATAGGGAGGTTATGGCTGCTTGAGCTTTTGGTTCTCGCAGTCAAGGAGTGCAGTTGCACTCTATATAAAGGGAGGTATCGCGCAGTTCGATACTCCTGTGGGGGTCCGGGCAGGGACACCAAGAGCCCGCCGATGAGCCTAGCTTGGTGTCCTAGGCGAAACCCCACACATGACACGGCACAAACCTAGAAGAATTGCTGAGTTTTAATTCACCGGCCGTGAAAGCCAATACACCATCTTTTTGGAAGCCTTCATAGGGAGGTTATGGCTGCTTGAGCTTTTGGTTCTCGCAGTCAAGGAGTGCAGTTGCACTCTATATAAAGGGAGGTATCGCGCAGTTCGATACTCCTGTGGGGGTCCGGGCAGGGACACCAAGAGCCCGCCGATGAGCCTAGCTTGGTGTCCTAGGCGAAACCCCACACAAGACACGGCACAAACCTAGAAGAATTGCTGAGTTTTAATTCACCGGCCGTGAAAGCCAATACACCATCTTTTTGGAAGCCTTCATAGGGAGGTTATGGCTGCTTGAGCTTTTGGTTCTCGCAGTCAAGGAGTGCAGTTGCACTCTATATAAAGGGAGGTATCGCGCAGTTCGATACTCCTGTGGGGGTCCGGGCAGGGACACCAAGAGCCCACCGATGAGCCTAGCTTGGTGTCCTAGGCGAAATCCCACACAAGACACGGCACAAACCTAGAAGAATTGCTGAGTTTTAATTCACCGGCCGTGAAAGCCAATACACCATCTTTTTGGAAGCCTTCATAGGGAGGTTAAGGCTGCTTGAGTTTTGGTTCTCGCAGTCAAGGAGTGCAGTTGCACTCTATATAAAGGGAGGTATCGCGCAGTTCGATACTCCTGTGGGGGTCCGGGCAGGGACACCAAGAGCCCACCGATGAGTCTAGCTTGGTGTCCTAGGCGAAATCCCACACAAGACACGGCACAAACCTAGAAGAATTGCTGAGTTTTAATTCACCGGCCGTGAAAGCCAATACACCATCTTTTTGGAAGCCTTCATAGGGAGGTTATGGCTGCTTGAGCTTTTGGTTCTCGCAGTCAAGGAGTGCAGTTGCACTCTATATAAAGGGAGATATCGCGCAGTTCGATACTCCTGTGGGGGTCCGGGCAGGGACACCAAGAGCCCGCCGATGAGCCTAGCTTGGTGTCCTAGGCGAAACCCCACACAAGACACGGCACAAACCTAGAAGAATTGCTGAGTTTTAATTCACCGGCCGTGAAAGCCAATACACCATCTTTTTGGAAGCCTTCATAGGGAGTTTATGGCTGCTTGAGCTTTTGGTTCTCGCAGTCAAGGAGTGCAGTTGCACTCTATATAAAGGGAGGTATCGCGCAGTTCGATACTCCTGTGGGGGTCCGGGCAGGGACACCAAGAGCCCGCCGATGAGCCTAGCTTGGTGTCCTAGGCGAAACCCCTCACAAGACACGGCACAAACCTAGAAGAATTGCTGAGTTTTAATTCACCGGCCGTGAAAGCCAATACACCATCTTTTTGGAAGCCTTCATAGGGAGGTTATGGCTGCTTGAGCTTTTGGTTCTCGCAGTCAAGGAGTGCAGTTGCACTCTATATAAAGGGAGGTATCGCGCAGTTCGATACTCCTGTGGGGGTCCGGGCAGGGACACCAAGAGCCCGCCGATGAGCCTAGCTTGGTGTCCAAGCGAAACCCCACACAAGACACGGCACAAACCTAGAAGAATTGCTGATTTTTAATTCACCGGCCGTGAAAGCCAATACACCATCTTTTTGGGAAGCCTTCATAGGGAGGTTATGGCTGCTTGAGCTTTTGGTTCTCGCAGTCAAGGAGTGCAGTTGCACTCTATATAAAGGGAGGTATCGCGCAGTTCGATACTCCTGTGGGGGTCCGGGCAGGGACACCAAGAGCCCACCGATGAGCCTAGCTTGGTGTCCTAGGCGAAATCCCACACAAGACACGGCACAAACCTAGAAGAATTGCTGAGTTTTAATTCACCGGCCGTGAAAGCCAATACACCATCTTTTTGGAAGCCTTCATAGGGAGGTTATGGCTGCTTGAGCTTTTGGTTCTCGCAGTCAAGGAGTGCAGTTGCACTCTATATAAAGGGAGGTATCGCGCAGTTCGATACTCCTGTGGGGGTCCGGGCAGGGACACCAAGAGCCCGCCGATGCGCCTAGCTTGCTGTCCTAGGCGAAACCCCACACAAGACACGGCACAAACCTAGAAGAATTGCTGAGTTTTAATTCACCGGCCGTGAAAGCCAATACACCATCTTTTTGGAAGCCTTCATAGGGAGGTTATGGCTGCTTGAGCTTTTGGTTCTCGCAGTCAAGGAGTGCAGTTGCACTCTATATAAAGGGAGGTATCGCGCAGTTCGATACTCCTGTGGGGGTCCGGGCAGGGACACCAAGAGCCCGCCGATGAGCCTAGCTTGGTGTCCTAGGCGAAACCCCACACAAGACACGGTACAAACCTAGAAGAATTGCTGAGTTTTAATTCACCGGCCGTGAAAGCCAATACACCATCTTTTTGGAAGCCTTCATAGGGAGGTTATGGCTGCTTGAGCTTTTGGTTCTCGCAGTCAAGGAGTGCAGTTGCACTCTATATAAAGGGAGGTATCGCGCAGTTCGATACTCCTGTGGGGGTCCGGGCAGGGACACCAAGAGCCCGCCGATGAGCCTAGCTTGGTGTCCTAGGCGAAACCCCACACATAACACGGCACAAACCTAGAAGAATTGCTGAGTTTTAATTCACCGGCCGTGAATGCCAATACACCATCTTTTTGGAAGCCTTCATAGGGAGGTTATGGCTGCTTGAGCTTTTGGTTCTCGCAGTCAAGGAGTGCAGTTGCACTCTATATAAAGGGAGGTATCGCGCAGTTCGATACTCCTGTGGGGGTCCGGGCAGGGACACCAAGAGCCCGCCGATGAGCCTAGCTTGGTGTCCTAGGCGAAACCCCACACAAGACACGGTACAAACCTAGAAGAATTGCTGAGTTTTAATTCACCGGCCGTGAAAGCCAATACACCATCTTTTTGGAAGCCTTCATAGGGAGGTTATGGCTGCTTGAGCTTTTGGTTCTCGCAGTCAAGGAGTGCAGTTGCACTCTATATAAAGGGAGGTATCGCGCAGTTCGATACTCCTGTGGGGGTCCGGGCAGGGACACCAAGAGCCCGCCGATGAGCCTAGCTTGGTGTCCTAGGCGAAACCCCACACAAGACACGGCACAAACCTAGAAGAATTGCTGAGTTTTAATTCACCGGCCGTGAAAGCCAATACACCATCTTTTTGGAAGCCTTCATAGGGAGGTTATGGCTGCTTGAGCTTTTGGTTCTCGCAGTCAAGGAGTGCAGTTGCACTCTATATAAAGGGAGGTATCGCGCAGTTCGATACTCCTGTGGGGGTCCGGGCAGGGACACCAAGAGCCCACCGATGAGCCTAGCTTGGTGTCCTAGGCGAAATCCCACACAAGACACGGCACAAACCTAGAAGAATTGCTGAGTTTTAATTCACCGGCCGTGAAAGCCAATACACCATCTTTTTGGAAGCCTTCATAGGGAGGTTATGGCTGCTTGAGCTTTTGGTTCTCGCAGTCAAGGAGTGCAGTTGCACTCTATATAAAGGGAGGTATCGCGCAGTTCGATACTCCTGTGGGGGTCCGGGCAGGGACACCAAGAGCCCACCGATGAGCCTAGCTTGGTGTCCTAGGCGAAATCCCACACAAGACACGGCACAAACCTAGAAGAATTGCTGAGTTTTAATTCACCGGCCGTGAAAGCCAATACACCATCTTTTTGGAAGCCTTCATAGGGAGGTCATGGCTGCTTGAGCTTTTGGTTCTCGCAGTCAAGGAGTGCAGTTGCACTCTATATAAAGGGAGATATCGCGCAGTTCGATACTCCTGTGGGGGTCCGGGCAGGGACACCAAGAGCCCGCCGATGAGCCTAGCTTGGTGTCCTAGGCGAAACCCCACACAAGACACGGCACAAACCTAGAAGAATTGCTGAGTTTTAATTCACCGGCCGTGAAAGCCAATACACCATCTTTTTGGAAGCCTTCATAGGGAGGTTATGGCTGCTTGAGCTTTTGGTTCTCGCAGTCAAGGAGAGCAGTTGCACTCTATATAAAGGGAGGTATCGCGCAGTTCGATACTCCTGTGGGGGTCCGGGCAGGGACACCAAGAGCCCGCCGATGAGCCTAGCTTGGTGTCCTAGGCGAAACCCCACACAAGACACGGCACAAACCTAGAAGAATTGCTGAGTTTTAATTCACCGGCCGTGAAAGCCAATACACCATCTTTTTGGAAGCCTTCATAGGGAGGTTATGGCTGCTTGAGCTTTTGGTTCTCGCAGTCAAGGAGTGCAGTTGCACTCTATATAAAGGGAGGTATCGCGCAGTTCGATACTCCTGTGGGGGTCCGGGCAGGGACACCAAGAGCCCGCCGATGAGCCTAGCTTGGTGTCCAAGCGAAACCCCACACAAGACACGGCACAAACCTAGAAGAATTGCTGAGTTTTAATTCACCGGCCGTGAAAGCCAATACACCATTTTTTGGAAGCCTTCATAGGGAGGTTATGGCTGCTTGAGCTTTTGGTTCTCGCAGTCAAGGAGTGCAGTTGCACTCTATATAAAGGGAGGTATCGCGCAGTTCGATACTCCTGTGGGGGTCCGGGCAGGGACACCAAGAGCCCGCCGATGCGCCTAGCTTGCTGACCTAGGCGAAACCCCACACAAGACACGGCACAAACCTACAAGAATTGCTGAGTTTTAATTCACCGGCCGTGAAAGCCAATACACCATCTTTTTGGAAGCCTTCATAGGGAGGTTATGGCTGCTTGAGCTTTTGGTTCTCGCAGTCAAGGAGTGCAGTTGCACTCTATATAAAGGGAGGTATCGCGCAGTTCGATACTCCTGTGGGGGTCCGGGCAGGGACACCAAGAGCCCGCCGATGAGCCTAGCTTGGTGTCCTAGGCGAAACCCCACACAAGACACGGTACAAACCTAGAAGAATTGCTGAGTTTTAATTCACCGGCCGTGAAAGCCAATACACCATCTTTTTGGAAGCCTTCATAGGGAGGTTATGGCTGCTTGAGCTTTTGGTTCTCGCAGTCAAGGAGTGCAGTTGCACTCTATATAAAGGGAGGTATCGCGCAGTTCGATACTCCTGTGGGGGTCCGGGCAGGGACACCAAGAGCCCGCCGATGAGCCTAGCTTGGTGTCCTAGGCGAAACCCCACACAAGACACGGCACAAACCTAGAAGAATTGCTGAGTTTTAATTCACCGGCCGTGAAAGCCAATACACCATCTTTTTGGAAGCCTTCATAGGGAGGTTATGGCTGCTTGAGCTTTTGGTTCTCGCAGTCAAGGAGTGCAGTTGCACTCTATATAAAGGGAGGTATCGCGCAGTTCGATACTCCTGTGGGGGTCCGGGCAGGGACACCAAGAGCCCACCGATGAGCCTAGCTTGGTGTCCTAGGCGAAATCCCACACAGGACACGGCACAAACCTAGAAGAATTGCTGAGTTTTAATTCACCGGCCGTGAAAGCCAATACACCATCTTTTTGGAAGCCTTCATAGGGAGGTTATGGCTGCTTGAGCTTTTGGTTCTCGCAGTCAAGGAGTGCAGTTGCACTCTATATAAAGGGAGGTATCGCGCAGTTCGATACTCCTGTGGGGGTCCGGGCAGGGACACCAAGAGCCCGCCGATGCGCCTAGCTTGCTGTCCTAGGCGAAACCCCACACAAGACACGGCACAAACCTAGAAGAATTGCTGAGTTTTAATTCACCGGCCGTGAAAGCCAATACACCATCTTTTTGGAAGTCTTCATAGGGAGGTTATGGCTGCTTGAGCTTTTGGTTCTCGCAGTCAAGGAGTGCAGTTGCACTCTATATAAAGGGAGGTATCGCGCAGTTCGATACTCCTGTGGGGGTCCGGGCAGGGACACCAAGAGCCCGCCGATGAGCCTAGCTTGGTGTCCTAGGCGAAACCCCACACAAGACACGGTACAAACCTAGAAGAATTGCTGAGTTTTAATTCACCGGCCGTGAAAGCCAATACACCATCTTTTTGGAAGCCTTCATAGGGAGGTTATGGCTGCTTGAGCTTTTGGTTCTCGCAGTCAAGGAGTGCAGTTGCACTCTATATAAAGGGAGGTATCGCGCAGTTCGATACTCCTGTGGGGGTCCGGGCAGGGACACCAAGAGCCCGCCGATGAGCCTAGCTTGGTGTCCTAGGCGAAACCCCACACATGACACGGCACAAACCTAGAAGAATTGCTGAGTTTTAATTCACCGGCCGTGAAAGCCAATACACCATCTTTTTGGAAGCCTTCATAGGGAGGTTATGGCTGCTTGAGCTTTTGGTTCTCGCAGTCAAGGAGTGCAGTTGCACTCTATATAAAGGGAGGTATCGCGCAGTTCGATACTCCTGTGGGGGTCCGGGCAGGGACACCAAGAGCCCGCCGATGAGCCTAGCTTGGTGTCCTAGGCGAAACCCCACACAAGACACGGTACAAACCTAGAAGAATTGCTGAGTTTTAATTCACCGGCCGTGAAAGCCAATACACCATCTTTTTGGAAGCCTTCATAGGGAGGTTATGGCTGCTTGAGCTTTTGGTTCTCGCAGTCAAGGAGTGCAGTTGCACTCTATATAAAGGGAGGTATCGCGCAGTTCGATACTCCTGTGGGGGTCCGGGCAGGGACACCAAGAGCCCGCCGATGAGCCTAGCTTGGTGTCCTAGGCGAAACCCCACACAAGACACGGCACAAACCTAGAAGAATTGCTGAGTTTTAATTCACCGGCCGTGAAAGCCAATACACCATCTTTTTGGAAGCCTTCATAGGGAGGTTATGGCTGCTTGAGCTTTTGGTTCTCGCAGTCAAGGAGTGCAGTTGCACTCTATATAAAGGGAGGTATCGCGCAGTTCGATACTCCTGTGGGGGTCCGGGCAGGGACACCAAGAGCCCGCCGATGAGCCTAGCTTGGTGTCCTAGGCGAAACCCCACACAAGACACGGTACAAACCTAGAAGAATTGCTGAGTTTTAATTCACCGGCCGTGAAAGCCAATACACCATCTTTTTGGAAGCCTTCATAGGGAGGTTATGGCTGCTTGAGCTTTTGGTTCTCGCAGTCAAGGAGTGCAGTTGCACTCTATATAAAGGGAGGTATCGCGCAGTTCGATACTCCTGTGGGGGTCCGGGCAGGGACACCAAGAGCCCGCCGATGAGCCTAGCTTGGTGTCCTAGGCGAAACCCCACACAAGACACGGCACAAACCTAGAAGAATTGCTGAGTTTTAATTCACCGGCCGTGAAAGCCAATACACCATCTTTTTGGAAGCCTTCATAGGGAGGTTATGGCTGCTTGAGCTTTTGGTTCTCGCAGTCAAGGAGTGCAGTTGCACTCTATATAAAGGGAGGTATCGCGCAGTTCGATACTCCTGTGGGGGTCCGGGCAGGGACACCAAGAGCCCACCGATGAGCCTAGCTTGGTGTCCTAGGCGAAATCCCACACAAGACACGGCACAAACCTAGAAGAATTGCTGAGTTTTAATTCACCGGCCGTGAAAGCCAATACACCATCTTTTTGGAAGCCTTCATAGGGAGGTTATGGCTGCTTGAGCTTTTGGTTCTCGCAGTCAAGGAGTGCAGTTGCACTCTATATAAAGGGAGGTATCGCGCAGTTCGATACTCCTGTGGGGGTCCGGGCAGGGACACCAAGAGCCCGCCGATGCGCCTAGCTTGCTGTCCTAGGCGAAACCCCACACAAGACACGGCACAAACCTAGAAGAATTGCTGAGTTTTAATTCACCGGCCGTGAAAGCCAATACACCATCTTTTTGGAAGCCTTCATAGGGAGGTTATGGCTGCTTGAGCTTTTGGTTCTCGCAGTCAAGGAGTGCAGTTGCACTCTATATAAAGGGAGGTATCGCGCAGTTCGATACTCCTGTGGGGGTCCGGGCAGGGACACCAAGAGCCCGCCGATGAGCCTAGCTTGGTGTCCTAGGCGAAACCCCACACAAGACACGGTACAAACCTAGAAGAATTGCTGAGTTTTAATTCACCGGCCGTGAAAGCCAATACACCATCTTTTTGGAAGCCTTCATAGGGAGGTTATGGCTGCTTGAGCTTTTGGTTCTCGCAGTCAAGGAGTGCAGTTGCACTCTATATAAAGGGAGGTATCGCGCAGTTCGATACTCCTGTGGGGGTCCGGGCAGGGACACCAAGAGCCCGCCGATGAGCCTAGCTTGGTGTCCTAGGCGAAACCCCACACATGACACGGCACAAACCTAGAAGAATTGCTGAGTTTTAATTCACCGGCCGTGAAAGCCAATACACCATCTTTTTGGAAGCCTTCATAGGGAGGTTATGGCTGCTTGAGCTTTTGGTTCTCGCAGTCAAGGAGTGCAGTTGCACTCTATATAAAGGGAGGTATCGCGCAGTTCGATACTCCTGTGGGGGTCCGGGCAGGGACACCAAGAGCCCGCCGATGAGCCTAGCTTGGTGTCCTAGGCGAAACCCCACACAAGACACGGTACAAACCTAGAAGAATTGCTGAGTTTTAATTCACCGGCCGTGAAAGCCAATACACCATCTTTTTGGAAGCCTTCATAGGGAGGTTATGGCTGCTTGAGCTTTTGGTTCTCGCAGTCAAGGAGTGCAGTTGCACTCTATATAAAGGGAGGTATCGCGCAGTTCGATACTCCTGTGGGGGTCCGGGCAGGGACACCAAGAGCCCGCCGATGAGCCTAGCTTGGTGTCCTAGGCGAAACCCCACACAAGACACGGCACAAACCTAGAAGAATTGCTGAGTTTTAATTCACCGGCCGTGAAAGCCAATACACCATCTTTTTGGAAGCCTTCATAGGGAGGTTATGGCTGCTTGAGCTTTTGGTTCTCGCAGTCAAGGAGTGCAGTTGCACTCTATATAAAGGGAGGTATCGCGCAGTTCGATACTCCTGTGGGGGTCCGGGCAGGGACACCAAGAGCCCACCGATGAGCCTAGCTTGGTGTCCTAGGCGAAATCCCACACAAGACACGGCACAAACCTAGAAGAATTGCTGAGTTTTAATTCACCGGCCGTGAAAGCCAATACACCATCTTTTTGGAAGCCTTCATAGGGAGGTTAAGGCTGCTTGAGCTTTTGGTTCTCGCAGTCAAGGAGTGCAGTTGCACTCTATATAAAGGGAGGTATCGCGCAGTTCGATACTCCTGTGGGGGTCCGGGCAGGGACACCAAGAGCCCACCGATGAGTCTAGCTTGGTGTCCTAGGCGAAATCCCACACAAGACACGGCACAAACCTAGAAGAATTGCTGAGTTTTAATTCACCGGCCGTGAAAGCCAATACACCATCTTTTTGGAAGCCTTCATAGGGAGGTTATGGCTGCTTGAGCTTTTGGTTCTCGCAGTCAAGGAGTGCAGTTGCACTCTATATAAAGGGAGATATCGCGCAGTTCGATACTCCTGTGGGGGTCCGGGCAGGGACACCAAGAGCCCGCCGATGAGCCTAGCTTGGTGTCCTAGGCGAAACCCCACACAAGACACGGCACAAACCTAGAAGAATTGCTGAGTTTTAATTCACCGGCCGTGAAAGCCAATACACCATCTTTTTGGAAGCCTTCATAGGGAGTTTATGGCTGCTTGAGCTTTTGGTTCTCGCAGTCAAGGAGTGCAGTTGCACTCTATATAAAGGGAGGTATCGCGCAGTTCGATACTCCTGTGGGGGTCCGGGCAGGGACACCAAGAGCCCGCCGATGAGCCTAGCTTGGTGTCCTAGGCGAAACCCCACACAAGACACGGCACAAACCTAGAAGAATTGCTGAGTTTTAATTCACCGGCCGTGAAAGCCAATACACCATCTTTTTGGAAGCCTTCATAGGGAGGTTATGGCTGCTTGAGCTTTTGGTTCTCGCAGTCAAGGAGTGCAGTTGCACTCTATATAAAGGGAGGTATCGCGCAGTTCGATACTCCTGTGGGGGTCCGGGCAGGGACACCAAGAGCCCGCCGATGAGCCTAGCTTGGTGTCCAAGCGAAACCCCACACAAGACACGGCACAAACCTAGAAGAATTGCTGATTTTTAATTCACCGGCCGTGAAAGCCAATACACCATTTTTTGGAAGCCTTCATAGGGAGGTTATGGCTGCTTGAGCTTTTGGTTCTCGCAGTCAAGGAGTGCAGTTGCACTCTATATAAAGGGAGGTATCGCGCAGTTCGATACTCCTGTGGGGGTCCGGGCAGGGACACCAAGAGCCCGCCGATGAGCCTAGCTTGGTGTCCTAGGCGAAACCCCACACAAGACACGGCACAAACCTAGAAGAATTGCTGAGTTTTAATTCACCGGCCGTGAAAGCCAATACACCATCTTTTTGGAAGCCTTCATAGGGAGGTTATGGCTGCTTGAGCTTTTGGTTCTCGCAGTCAAGGAGTGCAGTTGCACTCTATATAAAGGGAGGTATCGCGCAGTTCGATACTCCTGTGGGGGTCCGGGCAGGGACACCAAGAGCCCACCGATGAGCCTAGCTTGGTGTCCTAGGCGAAACCCCACACAAGACACGGCACAAACCTAGAAGAATTGCTGAGTTTTAATTCACCGGCCGTGAAAGCCAATACACCATCTTTTTGGAAGCATTCATAGGGAGGTTATGGCTGCTTGAGCTTTTGGTTCTCGCAGTCAAGGAGTGCAGTTGCACTCTATATAAAGGGAGGTATCGCGCAGTTCGATACTCCTGTTGGGGTCCGGGCAGGGACACCAAGAGCCCGCCGATGAGCCTAGCTTGGTGTCCTAGGCGAAACCCCACACAAGACACGGCACAAACCTAGAAGAATTGCTGAGTTTTAATTCACCGGCCGTGAAAGCCAATACACCATCTTTTTGGAAGCCTTCATAGGGAGGTTATGGCTGCTTGAGCTTTTGGTTCTCGCAGTCAAGGAGTGCAGTTGCACTCTATATAAAGGGAGGTATCGCGCAGTTCGATACTCCTCTGGGGGTCCGGGCAGGGACACCAAGAGCCCGCCGATGAGCCTAGCTTGGTGTCCTAGGCGAAACCCCACACAAGACACGGCACAAACCTAGAAGAATTGCTGATTTTTAATTCACCGGCCGTGAAAGCCAATACACCATCTTATACACTTCTTACGCATTCTAGTGGCAAGATATTACGTCAGCGCACTGACTTCATTGTTCTACATTACTGGTAAAGTATTGAAATAATTATATCTGGATTCCAACAACATGTTTCATAGTATTCTCAACTGTCGCAACCGAACTGAACCAAACATCTGTAAAGCGTGTGTTCATTATCATAAATTGTCTCGTCGATGAACTCTTCTGAAGATTTAAACTAACGCTATTGAGTGTTGTATTGTTAATAAGACTTTTTACATCATTTTGTGTTAGTTTAGTCGTTTAATTTCAATCTATCTTTATGGTGCTCCATGTAAGATTTGGTGATAAGGGACTTTTTAGTGCTACGCTAAACAATTATCTTGTGTTGTATTTATTCATATCGGCTGATGAAGTGGCCAAAACTAATAATTAGGCCATGAAACATGTCCCACCAATGAGCACACTGTGATCATATTTAATAAAAGTTTTGATCAGGCGGAGCCTTTAACCTGTTTATAGCTAAAATATGATATTTAATATGCTTCACCCAATCAAATGAAAACGAACTTCCTCAAACCATGAAGAAATAAACTAGACTCAATTAAATAAAACTCACTTCTGGATCTAACCTGCTGTGCCCTGGGTTTAAGGGGTAATCAAAGAAAATGTTTAAATTACCTACAATACGAAGATAAACTACTACTAGCGATCATCATCGCTATCACAATAACCAACCTTGCATCTATACAGAAAGACTCCTAATTCCTAATTAATCCCTACTCTAAATAAAAATGAAATAATAGATATAATTAACATATATCTTAATATACTATCTTAATTCTCTCTTACTTTTCTTCAAAATGTTCACAACATCCCCAGTAACTGGGTCGAACTCAGTAATATTCGTCATATATCAGAATCCAGGATCAGTACACCTAACACCTCTCAGATCTCTCGCATAATAATGAATAATAATAAAAATACAACTCTCCTAGCTTTAAATAATTACCAGTATTCAAGACTTTTCATTAATATTGAACCATATGATCCATCAGTAACTTTCACTTTCTCTCCGATCAGCTGTTCTTTACTGCTGCATCGGGTCTCACATATTTGCCTTAAAATACTACTCATATCTATCGAACTGACTTCATAAAGACAATAACATCTTTATACAACCAGTATTCTTTCATAATATGCATTCCTATTCTCACAGACTATCTGTCCTCGCAGATATCGAAATATTTCAACCTTCAGTGAAACAATTTAAAGAACACATTGCCACTATCGCGTAACTAAGCAAATATTTCCTCCATTATATAGGAATACTTTTACAACCTGTTTACATAACACATATCCACATTGACTTCGTATAAAATCCTTACTTATCCTTTTATGTGATCCTTCCTTCAATCCTAGAACAATATCTGCCACTAGATATTTCAAATTCGAAGCTCTAAATGCTTGCAAATATTTCAACAACAACTCTACTTTAGTTACCGGTTCAAACTCTTCACAAATAAATATCTGGTAATGCAATTCTTGCTTAGCATATAAATAGCACTACTTCGTCATCAATCCTTCTCACAAATTTTTGGCTGGCAAAAATGCAACATGTCCATATGACATCATTCCACCAAATAATTTTCATTACAATGCTTTATACATCCTGAGTGTTTGTAGAAATCTTTCCAAACTGTCAATAAGATTTCCCACAACGCTTTAATATTTATCAATATTCTCTCATATTATTCAAATATATCACATTTCTACGAAAAATTTCCTTCATCAGCCTTGTTAATCTGTCAGCTTACCATAAGAAATATCCTGACATCGTTCAAAGTAGCGATCGTAAGCCAAAAATTCTAATGAGAAATCAAAAACGTATAAAATTATCGATAATGCTAATTAAAAATCCGAAAACGTTAAAAATAAGATCTGAGACCTCAAATCTAAAATTATCCTATCTCATAGTCGAAATTATAAAAATCCTGATAAATGCAAAAATTCCAATTCCTATGAGACTACTTCTCGAAATTTTACTAAGTGTCTCTCTATTGCTGCTAGTTGAAAATATATCAAGTTTTTACGTAAAATCTATCACAGGAGCGCGAACACAGACATTCACTTCGCCCGATGTGTTGCCCTACTTCCCAATATCAATTATATTATTCCCGTCGCACTGTTTAGACCGCGGAATAGCACGTCCGATCACCTCGATGTCTCAGATATAAGAAGCCTCGAATCATATGCGCAATCTCCTACCTTCGACTCATATTTCGCGTCAGCAGAAAAAACTCGCGCATAAATTAGGCGCGATACTCTAATTATCCATATTTTGCTCTATTGAGTCTTCTATCTCGTTAAACAAATAAATGGAAAACTCTGTAGAAAAATTTTGTATCATACTGTATAAGAATACTACCATAATGCCCAGTAATTAGTAATGAGAAGCTTTCAAAATTACTGAAAAGTCATTTTTTTATTGGTTGCAGACCTTCACGTGCTTTAGATTGTCGTGCTTCTCATTCATGGCTTAAAAACTGGCTTGTGGCTAGTCGACCTTCCATCGGAAATGACCAGTGGGAAATATGAAAATAGGCTAATTATTTCTGCTTGTTTCTACTTCTTAATCTTGCTCAATATATCAATTTCATGCATTCTCTGAGCAGTTGTGCAGCATCAAGGCAAGGGTCGGCTTATTCATTTTCACATTGCTGATTTTGTACAATCCCATTGACCATAAAATTATCACTCTCATTTCCATTTTCAATCAGTTTCCAGGGTTTAGTCTCATAGGAGAATTATTTATATAGCGCACGTATTTCCCCAATATACCACAGAGCCAAAGGCAAAAGGCAACCCTCGTGAAATCCCTTCAGAAACGCATACCACCACAGACATAGCCATTGGCTAGTCACAGCATGATAATGTTACTCTCAGTGCATCAGGTAAGGATTGGGTGGAGTTTGCTCAAAAAACACATTAATTAATGAAAAGGAAAGTTCCAATGCACTGCAAATCACCATCTATTTCAGATAATGTATTCTTCAAAGTTCCCTAGCCTACATTTTATTGGGATAAATGAATTGATTTAAGTAATTATGAGGATTAAAAGTATATTTAGCTGAAAATAACTTTACTATAATACATGTTTCATTTAAAGAGAGACTTAAAATAACCTAGATAGTCTTCATTATAAGGACTATATATTTACAAACCATTTCACCTACTTATCCTCTCTCTAGCATTACAAGGTTGCATTTCAAAACAGTATATAAAGGAACTCTTAACTCCTGCACCTCAAACAAGTTTTCACGGTCACTGCAACACCGTCGACTGGATTATACTCAACATCTGTTATATCTCAATTCAGCATTTCCATCTCCAGTAGCCTGTCCTTCGCATTTTGGTTGAACTCACCTTCCAGGCTTTGAATTGGATTTGCCACAATGACTTCATTCCTCTTATGTTGAATTGAGTGGCTCATGGTGTAGGTTGAAATCATCTTATCTATCGTATGAAATTTTATAATATTTGTATCTCATCTTCTACACTTGAAGTAAATAAATGCTCTGCTCTCAGATTTATCACAGAATCTGGCAATGGAGCACTTGGAATAATTTCTCTCGCTCACGTCTATCACCTGCCCAACTTCATGTTTAATTCTCTATCACATATATCTCATTTTATTTGAATAATCGTGCTTTCAAAGCGTCCTACAATTAATTTTCGTAGTACAGCAAATACATCTGAACAATATTTGAGCTCTATCTTGCCGGTGTAGCACTCTCCAGTTTTATGACACGTACTCAAACTATCGCACATTGATCTTGCACTTGACAGGTCGCGAAATTCAATAAATACACAAATCTTTGTTTCAAATCTTCGATCGCGTATTTTTAGTATATTCCACACTCAATAAGAAATATTTACACTCTCTGTCACCAATACTCAAATCTATACACCGTAGATTACCATGGGGTTCGATGCTAGTATCCACCCTCTCTGTCGTTCGAAAAGTTCTATTTAGTGCGTAGAGTAGCATTTTGGCCTCTCCGTTCAGTAGCCAATCAGGGTCCGCCTCTTCCTATTTTTCTCCGGGTTGTTCCAAGCAATTCCATACGATGTACGGTATGTGTCTAACTGAATTTATTGTATTGTCCGTTTCTTCAATCTTTAAAATATTAATTTTGATATCGTTTTTCCAATGAATTACACGGCTCGTTCGATACTTTCACAGCTTTCACAAGTATATTTTTCCTTGCCCCGTCTTCCTAATTGTACTCATCTCGGAGAGTGACAAAGTGTTGTCACGTGGTCTTTCATTAATTCAGATGAATGAGTGAACGGGGACAATAAATAAATATATGGAGGTCAATAGGCGAAGTTACCCAAGTCTGGGATGTTAACTCAAAAAAGAACTACCATTCTGTTCATAATTTTTGATCTACTGTAGGTCTTGTTTGTCGCATTATATTTGGAAGGTATTCATATATATGGAAACCTGTGTAATATTTAATTCAACCTATGCAAAGGAACATATATGTGAAACAAGTAATTTCTCTGCAGGATGAGGTTGGTCTCACTGAGCATATTAAGATGGAAGATTTCTCCACACCAGAGTTTGTTCCATGCATCAAAACAGAAACTCCATCTTTAGCGAATGGTGGAGATTTCAAAGAGGTAAGAACCTCATTGGGTTACTACTTGTTGCCTCTTCTTCTTCTCACCAATCTCATTTAGGGATTACTGAACTGTGAATTCAGTTCGTAGTGATGATGAATGGAAGCTGTCTGGTGTCAGTTTGTGTAGGGTACGGAATGTTCAAGATGCTTAAACTCGGGTCAGTGGGGAAGGCGGCCGGCTCTTCGGGAACTGTGCATAGAGAGACAGAGATACATGTCCACTGTTGCAACAGGTCCTCCATGTCCGAGTCCCCTGCTGCCATGAGTTCCTCATCGAGTCCGTCTCTTTCACGCTGCTTTACACTTTTATAGCATTCGTGCACTTTTTTATTTCTTGGCACAACCCTCTGCTTCCACTGCATCTTTAAATATTACGATATTATCACTGACAACACATTAGCTCAGAGTCTCAAGACAGACGGACTGTGATTGGTGGGATGGAAGTGAGGCATGACGTAAAGGTAGCGTTGTGTTCTGCGCACCACCTTCCGGACTGACTCCAGCTCTAGATTGATGGTAAAGCATTATATTATCCGACTAGTGCTGGACTCAAGCCAATGGCCTCCCGGATGTCAAGGAGGATATCTTAATTCTCATAGGTGAAGGGTACCTTATAGGAAGCCAATCACGTTGTATTTGTTGCCTCTCGTGAAGTTTGTATTTTTGTAGGAAGAAGTTACAGTATTCTCATGGACGAGATTGATGGGCTATTATGTAACCATTATCCAATGACACTAAATTATGTAGCTTGCTTTTCATAACTCATACGGCATGAAAATGAGTTTCCAATACAGAAAGATGCCAAGTCATTGGATGAGCCTTAATCAGCTATACTGAAAGTAATATTTACAGCACATTATTTCTCAAATTAATGGTATTCGTGGAGACAGGTCGTGTACAAAAAGCTATTTAGTACATAAAATGGAATATTTTCTTTTTGTGGACAGGAGAGCTTTCAATGGAAAAGATCAGTGGGATATATGAAAACCGCTAATTACTTCTACTTGTTCAGAGTTGCCCTCATAATCTTGCTCAATATATTATTTGCGGTGCATTCTCTGAGCAGTTGTCCTGCATCAAGGCAAGGATCATATTTTTCTTTTTCCCGCAATGAGCTGATTTTGTACATTCCTATTGACCATAAAAATATCCCTCTCTTCGATTTTCATTCAGCCTTCAGGGCTTATTCTTATAGGCTAATTATTGATGTTGTGCCCGTATTTCTCTGAGTTGCCACAGGGCTGAATGCCAAAATCAACTCTCGTGAAATCCCATTACAAACAAACACGTACCACCGCAGACATAGACTCTAGCTAGTCACAACATGAGAATGTTACTCTCAGGGCATCAGGTAAGGATTGGGTGGAGACAGCTCAAAATACACGTTAATTAATGAAAAGGAAAGTTCTAACGTACTGCAAATCGCCAACCATTTCAGATAAAAACGTGTCCTCAAATAATGTACTTATCAAAGATCCCTAGCCTACACTTTATTGGGGGGAAAATGAAATTATATTAATTTAATTACAAGTAGGATAACAAAGACCCTGTAGCTGCAATTAATTGCCACTTAAACACTTGTTCCCTTTTAGAATTAACCTAACTTATTATTATTATTATTATCAGCCACTGGTAAATCCCATAAAAGGCAAAGGCCTCCTGCTAGCAGGGTAGCTCTGAGATATTTCAGCAGATGAGCTAGGCTGATGAACATTTACTTTAAGAGTAACTTAAAACTAATTGTCCTGACTATTTACACTCTTATTCATCTTTCTCACAAATGATTGCATTATGTTCAACATTTTCACTCATAAAACTTGGACGTAGTTCATATTATCTTGAAGTTTTATCTAAGCTGACGATGAGTCTAGGGATGTTTCAAACAAACTGTTTCGACGACAGTCCTCCACAAATTCCGTTGACCTGCCGCTCTTATCCACTGCTTCCCGATCGTCGACTGGAACTCGTATGAACACCTCTGGGCTCCCACACTGTAGTTAAGTAGGCCCACCTTGCGTGATCCATTCTCAATACATGGCCTGCCCATGTCCATTTCAGTTTCTTGGCCCTCGTGCAGACATTCTCTAGTCCTGTCCTCCTCCTGATTTCCTCGTTTCTAATTCTGTTCCTTAATGTAATGTTTAGAAGTTTTCTCTCCATTTTCCTCTGGCACAATTCCAACTTCGAAGGTTGCTTCTTAGTTATTCACCACGTTTGTGCTCCATAGAGGAGAGTAGGTACACACGAGTCCGTCACTCGCCTTTTTGGTCTCTGCTGTTCAATATGAAGGACAGGCTCGAGAATGTTTGCCATGCTGACAATATCCGCCTGTTGATTTCCTTATCCATATTTAGCCGAAAAGATAGTGACTGGCCCAGATAATCAAAGTTTGACACATATTCTACTTCTTTTCCTTTCACCATGAGTTTCTTTGCTTCGTGATTTGTCATAACTGTTGTTTTTCTGGGATTGAGGCTCAAGCCCACTTTGTTGCTCTCCTCATGCAGATCTTTTAACCTTTCTTCCAGCCTCGAACTCGATTTTGCAAACAGGATCACATCATCGGTGAATCGTAAGTTCGTCCGTCTATTTCCATTGATTGTGATTCGGTAATTGTGCCCCCATTTTAACTTCCAAAATATGTCCTCTAAAACGCTCGTGAACAGTTTAGGTGATAATGGATCGCCTTGTCTTACGCCTCGCCGTAGATAGAACTTATCTTCTTCTTTTTCCATTCGGACTTTTGCCCAGCTGTTTAAATACTGTTTGGAAAGCACCCGCAAGTACTTCGTGGGGATCCCTTAGATGTGTATTGCTTTCATGACGCTTGTTTGGTCCACCAAATCGAAGGCTTTCGCATAATCTACGAATGTTATGCACAACTTCAGATTATACTCTTCGGCCTTCTCTATTATTTGCGTCATGGTTTGCAGGTGATCTGCTGTCGAGTGTCCTTCTCGGAATCCAGCTTACTCTGTGGGTTGATTTTCATCCAGAGTTCTCGTAATTTGGCGAAGTATTATTTTTGAGAATAGCTTGTTTAGCTTGGACATGAGACTCACCAGTCTGTAGTTGTCTAGTCTATCTCTGTTGCCTTTCTTATGTAATAAGATGATGGTGTTCGCTGTCCACTGCTCTAGGATTTCTTGCCTTGGATAAAATGTTATTAAATATTTCTGTAACTGGTGAAATATGTTCCTCTATTCCTATTAGCGTTGCTTCACGTCCGTAGGTTTAACCTTAAAGTACCCTACACGTGTCCCCTGGGTGGTGCTAAGAAAGCAACAGTGATTCAGATGCCGCCGTACTGCCCTTCAGGGCCTCACGGCCACAACTCCGTAACACCTAATAGTCCTTTTAAGGACGTACAGTTTCAAACACAGACAATTGGCTCACAACTAACAATATGCCAATTAAACATCGAAGGCATCAGTAGAGCTAAGAGTGAATACCTTGCTAAGATCTTAGAGGACAACGCAGTTGACATTGTAGTATTGCAGGAAACGCACACGGAAAATGACGAACAGTTGTTAGCTCGAGGAAGAATACCTGGATACAAACCGATAGCAATGCAACACCATGCTCAGTATTGTATCGCCACTTACATTAAGAGCGATATATACCAGTACACTGTCCATCCAATCAGTGATTGTCACACTTTCTTCTCCACATCAGTACAAATAGAGAATACTGTGGTCACAAATATATATAAACCTCCATCCACATCCTGGCCTGACCCTATATCTATAGTCCCTACTAACGAAAATATTATCATAGGGGATTTCAACAGTCATCATACATCTTGGGGCTACTGTCAGAATGACGAAAATGGGACTAAACTGACGGAATGGGCTGAAGTACATAACCTTACCCAGATGTATGACCCTAAAGACAGAGGCACATTTCACTCAGCTCGATGGAACCAAGATTACTCACCTGATTTATGCTTTGTTTCCAATAGCCTTACAACTCCCGTACCTCGCATTCGGCGACAAGTGCTTCAAGACTTTCCCCATGGTCAGCATAGGCCAGTAATATACAAAATTGGAGTACAGATTCCTGTTATTCATTCCACACCTCGTCCTCGCTGGAACTTTCTGAAGGCAGATTGGGAAACCTATGCAAAATACTCAGATGCCAACATTAGACGGATTCAAGCGGTACCTGAAAACTACTTAAGGTTCATAGGTCTAATAAAAGCAGCAGCCAAACGATCTATTCCGAGAGGCTTCAGGAAGGAGTATATACCAGGATGGAATGAGGAGTCCAACAGACTGAAAGAAGAGTATAATGAAAATAGCAGCAGGGAGAAAGCTACTGAACTTCTACAATCACTTGACAGAGGTAGAAGAGAGAGATGGATAAATACTGTTGAAGGCTTAAACTTCACCCATTCCAGCAGGAAGGCGTGGTCTCTGATACGGAAACTAAATTCCGCTTCCATACCATCGAAAACACCTACATCTATTAATGTAAATGCGATAGCTAACCATATTGTCCAAACCTCTAGAACAGCAAAGAACAAGAAGTTCAACCGGTTGGTGAAAACAAAGCTTAGGCAAGCCATACGCTCAGCTCAGCCACATGATACATATTCGAGACCCTTCTCTGTACAGGAAGTGGAAGAAGGTTTAATCTCTCTTCAAAATGGAAAAGCTGCAGGATTAGATGGGATTTATCCAGAATTATTAAAGAACTGTGGTCCAGCTACAAAACGATGGTTGGCTATGTTTTTCAGCTGTATACTAGAATCAGGAAAGTTACCTGCAATCTTCAAGAAGACCAAAATCATTGCCCTTTTAAAACCAGGGAAAGACCCGAACTTACCTCAAAGTTACCGTCCAATAGCATTGCTATCTGTGACATTCAAGCTCCTGGAAAGATTGATCCTGAATAGAATAGCGCCAGCGATTGAGGCACTGATCCCAATTGAACAAGCAGGATTCCGACCTGGCCGTGATTGCAGTGACCAAGTTCTTTCCTTGACCACCTTTGTGGAAGCTGGGTTTGAGAAGAAACTAAAGAGCGTATCAGCCTTTCTGGATCTCACAGCAGCATATGATACTGTTTGGAAGGAGGGATTGCTATTGAAATTGATCAAGGCTGTTCCTTGTTTAAAGATTATGAACTTGTTAGACAACATGCTAAGTAACAGATTGTTCCAAGTCTACTCTGAGCAGAACAAAAGCCGATTCCGTAAACTGAATAATGGCCTGCCGCAAGGTTCTGTTCTCTCACCCATTCTTTTTAATCTGTACACCCATGATCTTCCGAAAACAGTAGCCCGCAAGTTCATGTATGCGGACGATATCAACCTCACTGTTCAACATGCTAATTTCGCAGAAGCTGAGGCCGTTCTCACCCAAGACCTCAAAGTCCTGGATGACTTTTTCACAAAATGGCGCTTACAACCAAATCCTCAGAAAAGTGAGATAACTGCTTTCCATCTGGACAACAGGCATGCAAATTACCATCCTAGAGTCAATTTTTGAGGTAAAGAATTACAGTATAATAGCACCCCTAAATATCTGGGAATGACTTTGGATAGATCTCTGACCTACAAAACCCATCTGTGTAAATCTGCTGCGAAATTGAAGAGCCGCAATAACCTCCTTCAGCGCCTGGCTGGAACATCATGGGGAGCGGATGCCAACACTCTGAGAACAACTGCTCTTGCGCTAATCTATTCTTCAGCCGAGTTTTGCTCTGGGGTATGGCTTAATAGCTGCCACACTCAACGGGTGGATGTTCAGCTCCGACAGAGCATGCGTATTGTATCTGGAACACTACTTCCTACTCCAGTCCAGTGGTTACCAGTGCTGAGTAATATCGCACCTCCTCATATCAGAAGGCAGAAAAATCTGGTTCATCTTTGGTCGAGAGTGAAAAATAACAAGGCCATCCCAATACATGAAACATCTTGGCCCATCTAGATTGATATCCCGTAAACCTGCATGGAAAACTGCCTTGGATTTAACGAGCAGAAATTTTAAACCTAATGAAAATTGGCGGGTTGAGTGGACAACATCTACACCACCAGGCATCGTGAACGTTGAGGATCCTCACATAAAACTTACTGGCTTCAATCTGCCCAGACATACCTGGACTAGACTCAATCGTATTAGATGTGGCTTGGGAAGATGTGCTTCTGTTCTCCACAAATGGGGTTGGAAAGACTCACCGAATTGCGATTGCGCTGACATTCCACAGACAATGGAGCACTTAGTACTGGAATGTCCTCTCCGAGTTTTTCCAGGAAGTCTGGAGGACCTGCATTCTGCTACAACTGAGGCTGTCAAATGGATCAACGAGTTGGACGTTGATTTATAATTTTTTTTATCTGCTTTATAATTTATATAATTTGTTAGTATTATTGCTGTGTTATATGAATCTGTATTTATGTAAGTGATGGTGTTGTGTTAACATCATACGATAAATAAATAAATAATTCCTATTTTAACGAGTTCGTTGTAAATATCATCATCTCCAGGGCTCTTTTCATGTTTCAAGTCCGAGATCGCAGCTCTCACTTCACTCGAAAGAATGGGCAACACTTCGTCTGTTTCGGCATCCGTGTGATTCAGATGACTTTCGGCAAGTTCTTGTAACTATTTTGTTGACATGGAATATAAGGATCTGTATAAATCAGTTGCACATTCCACCAAATCATCTCTTTTTGTCACTTTTTCTCCTCTCTTATTTTGCATACTTGGTTTCCAATTTCTCCCTTCACACAGTTCGTTTCTAGCTCTTTTCACCGATTGTTTTGAGTCGATAACGTCCTCTATAAGTTTCCGCTTGTAGTGACTCAAATCATTTCTGATTTATTTTTAGTTAGTTTATTGAACTCTGCATATTGCGTTCTCTTCAGGCGGGATTTGTCTCTTGATTGCAACAGTTTCGCTCTTTCATCCAAGAGTCATAGTGTTCTATTCAGTTTACTTCTCCTCGTGGACGTTCTGCCGTGAGGAACTGATGCCGTAAATTAACACAGTCTAAATACTAAGGAAGAATTATTTCCAAACCATTTAACCGCTTTATCGGCTCTCCCTAGCCCTTACATGGTTTCATTTCAAAACAGTATCAAAGAACTGTTAACACCTGCTCCTCAAACATATTTCATGGTCAATGGAGCACCGACTCCTGGATTATACTTGACATCTGATACATCTCAATTCAGCATTTCCATCTCTTGAAGTCAGTTCTTGGAATTTTGGTTGAACTCACCTTCCAGGTTTGAATAGGATTTTCGAGAAATTCCAGGAAATCTCCTTCTCTCTTCCTCTAATGTTGAATTTAGTTGCTCAAAATGTTGGATGGAATTATCTTCTCTATAGCGTGAGATTTCATAATAATTGTAACAGAGCTTCTTTTGTTTCAATTGTAGCATATAAATTCACTGCTTTCAGATTTAGCACGGATTCTACTAATTTAGCACTGTGAATAATTCTTATCGTGGATTTCAAACACGTGCTCAACTTCACGTTCAAATCACTGTTATGTATACCTTATTTTATCGGAGTAATAGTGTTTTTAAAGGCTCCTACAATTAATTTACGGAGTACAAAAATATTCTGAACAATATTTGAGCTCTCTCGTGTTGGTACAGAACTTTTCAGTTAAAATGAAATGTGCTCAAACTATCGCGCAAACTCCACAGTTCGCAAAATTCAATAAATACACATTGTTCTTCAACACTCAATAAGAAATAATCTGCAATCTATTTCACAACTTACATTCAATTCTATACACTGTGGATTACCCCGGGGTTCGATGCTCGAATCTCTGTATCCGCCATCTCAGGCGTTCGACAAGTTCAGTTTTGAGCGTAGTGTAGCAATTCCGGCTTCTGTGCTCTGTAAGCAAACAGCGTCTTCCTACATACTTCCGGTTTGTTCAAAGTATTTCCATACAATGTACGGTAAATATCGACTCAATTTATTGTATTGTCTGTTTCTTCAATACCTATACTTTTAATTTTGATCTCGATTTTTCCAATGAAAATGAATCCCACGATTCGCTGGATTCATTCACAGCCTTCACAAATATCTTTTTCATGCCTGTCTTCATAATTGTACTCAGTTTACAAAGTCGGAGATAGACTCGGTGTTGTCTCGTGGTCTGACATAGAATTCAGTTCTTCGTGTGGTTTATAAAGAAGTGAATGGGGCTAATAAATATATATTGAGATCAGCTGGCGACGTTGTCCAACTCTGGGATGTTTACTCTGGAAAAGGAACTTCCATTCTGTACAAAATTTCTTATCTAGGTTTCGTACTGTATGTCGTATGTTTGTAAGGAATTCGAAGTATTGGAAACCTGTATAAGTTTTAATTCCACCTATGAAAAGGAACAAGGTCATACATTTGTGACTACCAAGAGAACTGGAAGCGTCATGTCCAAAGGATGGAACCTGGAAGATTACCAAAGGAGATCCTTCGCTACCAGCCACGGGGAAATAGATCGATAGGACGTCCGATGAAGAGATGGAGGGAAAGTGCAAGACCGTAACGGGACATTTGGCCCAATACTTGGAAGGAAGATGATGATGAAAAGGAACAAGTTTGTGAAACAAGTAATTTCCCTGCAGGATGATACTGATCACACTGAGGATATTAAGACAGAAGAATTCTTCATACAAGAGTTTGGTCCATTCCCCAGAACAGAAACTCAATCTCTAGCGGGTGGTGGAGATTTCAGAGTTGTAAGTACCTTATAATATAATAATATATTTAATGCAGCCAAATAGCCATAACTTAAATTATAGGTTACATTGATGGGTTACATATTTGCATAATCACTTATAGACATTGTTCTTCTTGTACAGAATTCTATGTGGTACCGTTCACACATTTTTCCACATAATGTACACTCACAGTCTATACTTGTGTCATGGAAGTGTTTTGATTTGCAGAGTAGGTGGTGAAAACCGTGAACTGCCAACCTCGTAATGACATGTCTCAGTTCGAAATTAGCTTTTGTCCACGAGCGGTCTATCATGGCCCCTGTGCCATAGAAGTCTGGTTGTACTTCATATCTCTTCTCCGTCAACATTGCCAGAAGTTTCTCTGATGCACTGGTGCTCGATAGGGGTTTGCTTGTCCTGAGGTCATCTACGAGGAACGAATCCTATGCCATGAGATAAACAAGTCTAGATCGTGTCGCTTTTGATACTCCTATCACCTTCTTTATGCAGTTCGCTTTCACCCTTTCCAAGGTGGATAGGTTCCTCGTTGTTAAATGTGTCCAGATGATTTCAATGCCATAGGTCATTATTGGAAGAATGTTTACTCTGAATAGCAACATTGCTGTCTCCAGACTGAGTGATCTGATGTCTTTTATTTCGTGCATTGCCATCATTGCTTGGGTTACCTTATCTGTGACATGTTTTGTGAAACAATATGCACTCGATTGCAGTGCGATGCCGAAATATTTAAAGTCTGGAACTATCTTTAATTTTATATCCCGAATGAAAATCTCTGCTGAGGCGGGTATTCTTTCTCCTTTTCGGAAGATCATGGTGTCTGTTTTTGAGATGTTGATGTCCAGCTTGTGTTCGGAGCACCACTTTTGCACGTCATTTAGAGTTTCCTGGAGTTTTGTTAAAGCTCTGGAACCAATTACAATGTCATCAGCATATGCGCAAGAGAATACTGCCTCCTTTTGGGCTATTTTTAGGATATCTGTGGTTGATATTATAAACAGCAAGGGCCTCAGCGGGTCTCCCTGTAGGACTCCGTTTGATTGGGCAATCGGTTCTGATAGAGTGAGGTTGTCCGAAATTCGTACTTCGTTCCACTGCAGTATTGATGTGATGAGATTGGCCCATATGCTGTTCATGCCTAGCATCTCCTTTAGCTTTTATGTCAGTAGCTTCCTATTTATCAGGTCGAAAGCCTTTGTGAAATCTATAAAAATGGTGTAATATTTTCCGTTGTCCTCTAAGGCATCCCATATTTGGTTTAGCAAGAGTTCAATAGCGTTTAGGGTAGATCGTCCCTTTCTAAACCCAAACTGGTTCTCTGGCAGAAGCTCGTTTATTTCCTCATTTATTTTTCCTGTTATAATTTTGGTGAAGATTTTGAAGGGGCAGTTTTCCAGTGCTATGCCTCTGTACTTATTGGGATGTCTTGGATCTCCTTTCCCTTTATATAAAGCTTTTACAATTGACTTTCTACACTGGTCAGGTATGGAAGCTGTTTCTATACATTTGTTACATAATTTTGTCTATATTGGGGCTAGCAGCTGTGCAGTGTCTTTTACATATTCATTATAGATCCCGTCCGGTCCTGCGGCTTTCTTATTTTTGGTGCTGTCTATGGCGATTCTAGTTTCCTCAATGGTCAGGGGTACCCAGTCTATTGGAATTTGTGGGGAGATGATATGTGTTTTTTTTCTGGTTTGCACTAGACCCTCGATATTGAGAATCTTGCTGAAGTGTGATTCCCAATTTTCCATGTCTATGTAGTGTGTCTGTGATTGTTTCTTTGGACGTAGGGCTATGAAGGGGTTTTCTTGGCTTCCTCTGCTAGCTTCCTGCCCTCTGCTTCTAAGTAGGCGCGCTTCATTTCTTTCAATGTCCTCCTGTCGTTGTATATGTGAAGTGGACTTTGTTTATTCAAGTTCTGCCTTAACTGTTGTAATTTTTCTAGGGTCTCCCTCCTCAGCCTATAACACTCACTATCAAACCATATCTTTTCTCTTCTTGTGGCCCGCGGAATAGGATTTCCTCTATTGTTCTTGTTGCGTCCTCCAGCCTTGAGTTATCTATTAATGAGTCTAAAATTATTGTTGAATCTAAAATAGCTTCTACTTTCTCGACATCTATTTTCCTTGAAAGGGGAAGAGTTGTCTTTTCCTGTAGGTTTCCCCATTCCCCTTGGATATTTATTTCAAGTGGTAAGTGTTTCCTTATCACAGCTTGGTTTGCTGTCCATAATGTAAATACGTTTCCTGTTATTGGTCATTTTGTAAGTGCAATATCTATTGTGCTTTTTCCATTGTGTGAGATGTATGTGGGGATTGTGGGGTTGTTTAGCAGGATGAAGCCTTCTTCTTCCAGTTTCTCCAGGACTAGCTTTGTTTTGTAGTTCGGAAAGTCTAATCTTCAGTTAAGGTCACCTGCGACAATTATTGGTTTATCTTGCTTGCTTTGAATGATCATTTGGCCTAGCTCGTCCGTTATGTCGAATGCTGTTATGTTCGGTTGGAAATAAGCGGCTATTATTATGAGGCCGCCTATTTTCACAAGTAGGGTATGGTCCTGTTGCCTTGTTGATCATATCGGAGTTAGGTGTGGTTTTAGTAAGATAGTTATCCCCCCGGAAGGTCTACCTTTTTCTCCCTGTCTAGCTTTAAGATGAATACCATAGAAGTGTGGGTGTTGCCAGTCATCAGTGACGAATGTTTCCAATAGGATTGCCATATCGTAACCTATTAGAAAGTGTCCTGGGCTCATACTCATAGCACATTTTAGCCCTTCTATGTTCCACATCATGATTCTTAAGTTTCTTGGTGCGTCTTTTAAGTTTGATTCTTTCTATCAACTACATTCTCTTTTGAATTATTCGTGGAAGTGACTAATTTCTCGAATGGGACGAAAGGTCTGAAATCGAAAACATCTGACATTAATCCCTGTCGGCCAGAATTCCTCCTTATATACCCTTTCCATTAGTTCGAATGGGATCCCCACTTTGAAAGCTTTCGTATCGTAATTGGTTGTTATTTCTTCACACGTAACGTTTTCTAAAATTCTTCTGTTTTCTAGGTACTTCTTTATGGCACCGGAGGTGGTGTACGGGCCTACACGCCCCCAAAAAAGCCAAGCTTTCTTCTTTGCTGCTTGCAATTCTTCAACTCTTGGACCTGAGCTTGTCGTTGCGTATTGCTGTCTTGTTTGCCTTCTATCTGATTTGCCGGCAATTTGAACCCATTGCCCCGGATAAGTGGCATATTCCAGGTCTTGAGTTCTCACCTGTGCCGATTCTTGTGATGATGGCGTCAGTTCGTCAATTTTCTTGTAACTGTTCGCCTTAACTTCTGCTGTTCTTTCGTCACGTTTTGGTGTCAGTGTTGAGCGCTGAGCGCTTTCTATTTCCTCTTTTATTAATTTCCTTATGTTGCCTGTAAGGGATTCAATGAAATAAGTTAGTTTTTGTGTGACATCATTGGTTATTTTATCTTCCAGTGACGTGTGGCCTGGCTCCTGCCAGTTGTGGTTATAGAATTCGCCGCTTGATGTCGAGGCTTGCTGGGTTGTACATGTAGTTCCGCGTGTTACGTCTCTAGTTAGCGCGCTAGTTGTGTCAAGTGAACTGTTGGTTGTAGACGCCAGAGAGCTTCTTTCTCTTCTCTTTGCCATCTCTGAGTCTGTTTCATGCCCACTGTCGATAGATGGCGCCACATGTTTCACAGAGATTTTGTCTCTTGCCTTTGTCATCTCTGATCAGGTAAGCCATTAACCTCTTTCCCTACGTTTGCTAGATCAACATACTCATGTTTATCCTTGGTTTCACTGTCTTCATCTTTGTTCATGGATCGGAAACAATCTTCCAAGGTACTCACCGCTTTAAGCAATTCCTCCTTCATAACATTACTTAGTTTGCCGTTTATTTCCTCGACTCCTCAATTTTTTGAGAGCATTTTTCACTCGTTCGTCTTGTATGTCCGCCATTTTTCATGCTGAATTCTTACTCGCCTTGTTGACAGGGAAGCTTTCCCGTTCCTGAATGATGCGACTCGCGCAAACGTGCACTGCTTCAGCGTGTCCTCACATGCTAAACTCCTCCTTACCTTAGTGACAGGGAAGCCTTTCTGTTCATAAATAATCCGCCCTGCAGGAACGTGCCAGGCTTCTGTGTCTTTTCGCTTGCTAAACTCCTTCGCACATTAGTGACAGGGAAGCGTTCTCGCTCCCGAGTGATCCGCCAGGCACGGAAGAGCTGGGAGAGGATTTTTGTTAAGTGAGTGATGTGTAACAAGCTAGGCTAAACCTCACTTTTAACGCGCCATGATCTTCTTTAATTAACATGTAATTTTAGCTTGATACACTGTTAATATAACTTCCTAACAATTCCACGGCTAGTTGTTCTTACCCGCAATCCGCAACACTTGGAGGAGTATACGCACACGGCTTCCTTTCTACATATAACTTCGTGATTTATAAGGACATTACACTTAGCACTACTGGACTATCCTAGATGTTTCACCTTATTGAGTTACTACTTGTTGCATCTTATAAAGGACATGACCTGATCGTCATCTGCTTCTCACAAATGCTATTTAATGACTCCAGAATTGTGTATTCAGACCGTAGTGATGACAAACGGAAGCTGTTTGATATTAGGTTGTGGTAAATACGGAAAATAGACGACGTCAAGGTTGATGGTAAAGCATCATATTGTCCGACTTGTGCTTTTCTCAAACCCTTGACCTCCCACTGTGTATGCCGTTGCTCTTCACTTAGGTAAAGGTGGATATATCTTAATCCTCATTGGTGGAGGGTACATTATATGAAGCCAGCATATCCTTAACACAATCACGTTGTTTATGGCTTGTCGCATTATATTCCACCTTTCTTGGCATCCTGCCTAAACGGGAAGGTTATTATTATTACAATTTTTAGAAAAAATATACTTTTTCCCTGCCCTATAGTAACTCTAATAACTGCTGTTGATATAAAATGAGAATTCAATAGGCCTACTGCTTTAAGTTAGAAGCATTATATAGTGGCAAAATGTGTGTTAAATAGTCTTAAAATCACTCTCTCTAGACACGCTTACTGCAATTGGATTACTGGGATATTTTTGAATATGTATCTGCCCTAGTCGAACATTTTGCGTTTTTTTTTGGTAAAAATTTATTTTAAAATATAGTTTATAAGGCTTATATTTATACATTCATTCTTAAAAGCTGAGCTGTTAAAACTATTGAAGACCAAGTCACAGAAGTGACATGTGCATGTATTATGTGCTGTGACTGAAATGGACCAAAGGACGGACTAGCAAGACAAGGCTTTTATATTCTTGCTGCTAGAAAATTCAAAAATAATTATATCTTCCCTTAAGCCTACCGTATTACTTCCTTGAAAGTACTCTTCTACACATTTATATCACACTTCAATTTGATTAACATATTGTGACCTTGGTCTATCCCTACCATTCTTATGGTCGTCCCTACCTACCATAACTTACTTAGCTATTCCTGCGTGTCTTATTAAGAGTCCCACCAACCTATCTCTTCTCTCCATTAGCAGTTGCCAGAATCATCTCTCTTCTACTGTCTTATTACCTAATTCTATATTCGATATCAACAGATTCCTCTTTCCTAAAATGCATTCTTTGCCTAAGCCAACCTACTTTTTATACCCTCTTTGTTTCGTTGCTTAAGTAAGAGAAGTCTCCTACTTTCTTTAGTTTTTCACCTGCCTATTCGACGTCCAAAGGTTTTTCTGATTTAATTCGGGTACATTCCAATATTTTCGTTTTAAATGTATTCATTTTCATAATGAATTCTTTCCTCAAGACAGAATCCATACCATTTAAAAGCTAATTCAAATCCTCTGGTGTAACGCCTAATTGGACGATGTCATGAGCAAATCCCAGAGTTCAAATTATTTGTCTTTGAATCTCTAGTTCTACATAGAATTTTTCACCAGTTTCCTTAATTTTTTGTTCAATTTATACATTCAAAAGTATGGGTGATATGTTGCGGCCTTGCCTTACACCTTTCTGAATACCAGCTTCTCTCTCAGGTCCTCCGGTTTGAGTAACTGCTGTCTGGTTTCTGTATGGATTGTATAGCACCATCCTATCCCTGTACTTTATTACAATGCATTTCAATATATCAAACAGCTTGCTCCAATGAACATTATAAAATGCCTTTTGTAAGTGAACAAATGCCATGAATATCCTCCTATCTTTCCTTATGCTCCCTCCCAAAATCAGCCTAAGACTTACTACAGCTTCCCTTGTTCCTACGATTTTCCTGATGCCGAACTAGTCTTGACGCAACTCTATTTATATCTGTGTTTCAATCCTCTTGTAAGTTATTCTAGTTAGGATCTCTGATGCATGAGTGATGAAGCTGATTATATGGTAATCTTTACATCTCTCATTTCCTGTTTTCTTCCGTGTAGGGATGATACCATTCTTCTCTAAATCAGAAGACAACTCACCTGTATCTTAATCCAACACACCAAGTGAAATAAGCCTGATCAGACCTTCATCACCTATGCTGCGTGGCAATTCAATCGGTATATCATCTCTGCCAGGTGATTTGTTTCTGCTCAAATCTTCCAGTCATCTGTCAAATTCTGATTTACTTGACCTACAAAGGAGGGATATCTTTGATAAGTTTCAGATCTAGATGAGACTTGTATAATGCAGTAATTTATGATCGAGAATAAGAAAGAAATATCTGTCAGTTGTACAGATGAAAAATTCTTACTCTAAGTTGATCTGTGCTGTAACATTTCATTATTTGTTATTGATTGCGTAGAAGCTTAATATGATAGTGAATAAATTAATGATTCATTCTTGTTACTAGGATATAACAGAAGAAATCCATGATGAAGAGAGTGATGCAAGTGGTAATCATTTAAATGAGTAAGTTCACAACATAATAAGGCAAAGTATTGTTTTTTAATGTTTGAAAACTGAAAATGTTGATTGCTAAGACGTTTTGATGGAAAATGAATTATTCTCTTAATTTTTATCGTTGAACGTTTTTCTATGTCTCTGTCTTAAAGGAACATCGATATTCACTTTCTAGTAGGCAGCTCAAAAATAACTATTCTCATTCTGAGGTTTAACTGTTAGAAGTATTCAAGTATTCCAGTATGAATGTCATTGCACATGTGACCTACTAGGTGTACCCGCCTTGTGTTGCATTGCCAATCAAGGAAAGGAAGTATTTCTGTTGTAATATTTTTAGTGGAGTGCGCAGAACTCCTCAACAATCTTCATTTGTTGAAATGATTAGCGCGCCCAAAAATAATTTGTTGAAACGACTAGCACACCACCGTTTGTAACGTGGATTTGCTAATAAAGAAACTTCCTCTTGCTTGCAAAAATCATATGTTGAAACGAAAGTCAAAAGTTTTATAACACAAATCGATAGAATTCTTGTTCTGGAAACATAGCTATGCAATTGACACAATGTAATGGTCGCACCACACGATTCCTTCATTTCAAACAGATTGTGGGGGATGACCCGAACAGTAGAGTTCCATCATCTTTTCGTTTTCATAAACAAATGTAAAATCAGGGAATTACCCTGCCAAACTTAATCCAGTTATTGATAATGATCATAATACCTGGTACATGTTAATGCCTTTTCCGCAAATGTACAGTGAAAGTAAGCTAAGACATAACATAAATAAATAAATAAATATTAAATAAAACAGATCTGGAAAAGATCATAAGAGAGTGGAAGAGAATCCTACCAGGGAATACTGGATTACGGATGGAGATTAAAGCTGACAACCTAAGGATTCCATGCCTAGCCTTTGCAGACGATCTGACTTTATTGGCAAATGACATACAGGAGGCTACTACTCAGCTCCAAGCACTGCACTCAATAGCGGCTAAAACGGGTCTTTTGATTAACATAGGAAAGACCGAGTTTGTTACTAACATCAAGGATGCCCCTAGAATGATGAGAGTCAGTGATAACATCTACATCAAGAGAGTCAAAAGTGTAAAATACCTTGGGGAATGGTTTTCAGAGGACCTCAGCGAAACAGTGGCTCTTGAACACAGGAGACTCAAACAAGATAAGGCTTACCATGCCTGTAGAAAATTATATGCTTCAAAAAATTTGTCGATGAATGTCAAACTAAGACACTACAATGCAGTAGTCAGACCTTCAGTCCTCTATGCAGCGGAGTGCCTATGTCTAACTAAAAAGACCCCATTAAGAGCCCTCGAGGTACAAGAAAGAAAGTTCCTGAGACGGATAGTAGGACCAAGAATTCTATCAGATGGAAGCCGATGGTATCAATCAAATCGTGAGCTATATAAACACCAAGAAAATCTCATAGATGCCATCAGAAGAAGGCGACTGGCTTTTTACGGACATCTATTCAGAATGGACTCAAACAGGTTATCCCATAGGATCTTCAAGGCTGCTAACAAGGGCAAAGCTACTGGATTCTTGTGGAAGAAACAAGTGGAGAAGGATCTTTCGGAACTCCATATAAATGAAAATGACATAGCTGACCGGAGTAACTATCATAAAGCTCTTAAAATTAAATCCTTCGTAACATCCCTCACAGAAGTTACCCACACACCAAAAGACGAGACTAGGAAATGGTCTGAGAAACGTAAGATTCAATTTAGCCGGAAAATGAAGGACTACTGGGCCATCAGAAAAGCTCGAGGTACCAACATTAAAGCAGCTGCCAAACCACCACTAAGAACACCAGTCGTGGCAAGCCTGACGATGACATTAAGAAACAGCTAAAACACAAGCACCGTGGTCCATAGATGGCCCTAACGAAATTTAAAAAAATAGATATAATAAATCAACTATATGCAGACAATGAATAGAAATAATGTTGGTACAATACAATACCATTCACGCCATTATAACAATTACTCGCTGCTTCAGTACGGTACAGAAACACTGTAGTAATACCGAACCTTGCGTGGCAGAACTAAGAAGAATGGGCTTCGTTTCCAACCCCTGCCATCCTAAAAGTGGTTTTCCGTTGCTTCGCCACTTCTACTGCAAGCAAATGCAGGGATTGTACCTAAATTCAGATCATGGCCGCCTCATACCCAAACCTTTCCCCCAATTAAATATACATTAGTTCAGCCATCACAATGACACTGGTTATCACACAGGTACACGGAGCTCGATGACCATGATGTAAACCATATTATCATTAACTAACACCATTGTATATACTCCATTGGCTACTGATCCTAACCAGCGCAACTGGGGGTGAGAAGGTACCTGCAAACGCATTCATTGTTTATAACAATGTTTACTCTCAGTTCATCTACAAACAAAAGCCAGGTTTCCTGGGAATGACGAACCCTCTGCATATGCATAGTCCCAAACAATGTACGTATTGAACTCGCCTACAGATCATATAGAATGACGAACCCTCCTGCTTATACTTTGTCCCAAACAATGTACGTATTAAACTTGCATACAAATCAAAACCAGGTCATTTAGTATCGCTGCCTGCTCGCAGCATGGAGCGGTGATTTAGTGTGAGGCGTGTTGCCTATGTAGTCAGTGCTTCATATCGTCAGGTAGTGCGATGTGAGAGCCGTGCGAATTATCTTGGTGAGGTAAGTAGTTCGAAACCCATCTTGGGCGCAAACTTTTGTCATTGTTTTTGTTGTTGGATCCCATTTTAAAAAAAGTTCGAGATTGGTTTTGGCACCGCCAAAAAGAAAACAGCGATTTGATGAAATAAAATTGCTAGCGCTAGATAATGAAGTTGCCAGTGTCTGATATTATATTGTAGATATGGTCCAAAACTTGGTCTGATGCGTCTGCGGTTTCATGAAACCAGGACCAATGTGTGGTGTGTCCTGCAATTTTAATGGAGGACTGTGGTTGTGCTAGAGGACCGAAACCTGTGTGCTGCTAGGCGAAGAGGCAGCTGCGTTTCCTGGGTACAATGTAAAGGCGAGGCACACACCGCACAACAGAAGTCGTGGACAATAACCTGGTTTGTGTTAGTATGGTTTCGACTGGGTCACGCAGGTTTGTCTAGTGGTGAGTCTGGGAGTCCAGGAGACTGCCGCCCGTGAATGTAGTTTGAGCAGTTGCTTTTTGCCCGCAGACTTTGCACAAAACCAGCAGAGCTGGTAGAACGCAACTACATACGCTATCAGCGCTAGTGAAACGCAGCTGCGGGATCTCCGGGAGGATGTAAAATGGTCCTCAAAACGTGGGTTCCAATTATGCTGGGTCACTAATTTCCTGCCTCAAAACGAGTCGTGTCACAGAAAAAGAAACACTCCTATTTTATATGTGATCTGACACGATGAAACTAAATTAATCCTAGAGCTCAAACTGTGCACTGGATCTCTCAGCAATATATCAAAACTCCTAAATTCACGGCTTACCGCTCTATCACATACTAATTGACTACCAGAGACACGCAACCCCACTGTGATAACTTCTCGTATCCTCTTTCCTCACCCACGCTGAAACAAGGGCATCGTTCTGCACAATAGTATCACAATGTCCGTCTGTCTCTAGTCGCCATGCATACAAATTGGCCCACAACAGCGGTGTCCCTCTCGACTGGCTTACTGATTCATTGCAGACCACGTCGTTGACTGACTGTACTGTCGTACACATGTCACTGAGCAGCGTGGCATTCTTACACGTTTGGAAAGATAGTCTTGAATGTTTCAGATGGAGTGGATATTCTATACGTTACGTGACTTAAGCATTGTTTTGTGGTACACACTTACATCATGTTACATATTAATGAAATGAAAGAGAAAAGCAGATAGTCTCATAATTTAACATCAAAATTCAAAATATAGTCCACTGATACAGGAGTCACTGATGTATGTTACCACCATAGGCTCGTAAAGGAGGAGTCGTCCCACTAGTTTGTAGCTTACACTGAATAGGGATATTGGTCTGTAACTCTCTGGCTTAATATTTTGTTTCCCGGATTTCAAAAAAGCGGTGATTTTTGTTTGTTTAATCAAGTGAGGAATCTTACCAGTCAGCTGGATATTGGTAGCATACTTACAGAGATCAGGCAGTGTTGCTAAGGGATGTGCATAAGCATCTTTCCGTTTACGCACCCGGCATGTAAAAATTCTTACGACTTTTGATCGGAAGATTGTGGTGGCTAAGATACCCTTCCAATACATTCATGTTTTCAGAGCTATGAATCCAAAATCTCCGAGAAGTCACACCTTTATAATATGCACATAATGGCTTTGGTGGCCTAGTCGGTAGCAACTGCTATGCCCAAGATCACAGGTTCAAACCACTCCAAGGGCGCCGGATTTTACGGTATGCCTTCCTTCAGAGGGGAAGTAAAGCCGGTGGGCTCATGTCAGATTTATGGCATGTGAAACAACCAATCTCTACAATTAGTCGTGTGTATTCAAACTTGAAGGTTATATTTGACTGGCTAGCAACACACTATCAAGTCCCAACATTCGCCGCTAGTTGTCGGTGACAGTAGCATCTGATAGCCAATGTTGGAGCTACTAGAAATTGAACATGGTAGGAGCCTGTGGGCGTTCATTTCAAATATACTGCTATGGCCATTGACTGCAAAACTTATATCATATCATAATACTCTGTACATATATTTGTAAAATGCTCGGACTGTTATGTACAACATAATATTGATGAGTCGATACGCCATCTTTTACTGGTACTTCTTGATGACAAGTATTTAATTTACCCCAATTACAGTATATTAATTATAATTAGATTTCTAGTTCTTTGTAGTGTTATTCTACTTCCGTGATAATGTACCACACTTTAAACTGTTAATACTACTGATTTCAGTCTGATATATCCAGATACTTCTGATCCTGCTGTAAGAAACGTTTACGCATTTGGTATTAGAGGAGAACAATTTACTAACACTGCGTTTGGAGGAAAACTTACTACCACACAACAATTGAAGCCATTTCGAAGTCATGCCGGTAAGAAGGCTTTTCGATGTAGCGTATGTGAATCCAAATTTTCCAAGAGAGGAAAATTGAAGAAACACATGCTCGTCCATAGCGGCGAGAAGCCATATGCATGTGATGTATGTGAATCCACGTTTTCCGAAAGAGGAAATATGGGGTACGTGAATCCAAGTTCAATCCGAAAGGACATTTGAAGAATCACATGATCATCCATAGTGGCGAGAGACCTTTTTCATGTAGCGTTTTTGAATCCATGTTTAGTTTGAGAGGAAATTTGAAGGTACACATGCTCATCCATAGTGGCGAAGAGCCCTTTTCATGTAGAGTTTGTTTATCCAAGTTTAACAACGAAGGAACTTTAACAGACACATGGTAGTCCATAGCGGCGAGAAGCCTTAATTAGGTAGCGTATATGAATCCAAGTTTACTCGAGGAGGACATTTGAAGGGACACCTGCTTATTCATGGCGACGAAAATTCATACTCATGTAGGTATATTAATACAAGTTTTCTCGACCGAAAGATTGAAGAAACACTTGCAAATCCATAACAACGATAACCATATTTAAGTGGCGTATTCAGAGGCAAATTCTCGAAAATAAGATATTCGAAGAGACACATGTTAGAACCCAAATTCATGCAGCGTATCTGATTCTAAGTTATCCAAGAGAGGACCTTTGAAGACACACACACATATCCATAGCGGCGAAAACACATACTTATATTTCGTATTTGCATAACTTTACACTTAGAGGACATTAATGATACGAAAGCTTATCTATAGCGGGGAGAAGCCATATTAAGCCAAGCAAAATTTACCTTGGGGGTATTTTTAAAGTCGGACATGCCAATCCATAGCCGCTAGATGCCATATTCATTCATCATATGTGGAGCAAAATTTAAACACAGGATCATTGATGTGTCACTCGTTAATCCATAGCGGCGAGAACCGGACATAACTACTACTTGCGAAGCAAAATTTACTCTCAAGCATTATTTAAAGTCACACTTCCTAGAAGAAACACTTGTTATGTGGTAATCGCGTAGTCAAATTACCTTAATGTATATGAGAACAGTTTATCACATGCTAATTAATGGAGGCAAGAAGCCATATTCACGTAGTATTTGCAAAACAACTCGGCTCAAGGGGACATTATAGGACACACGTTCTAATCTATAGAGGCTAGAAACCATAGTCATGTAGCAATTGCGAAGATTCATTTGCTAAGACAGGATATTTGAATAATCACATTTTAATTCATTGCGGCAAGTTCATGCTTTTCCTTTGTAGTTGTTGCTGTTTGAGTCTTCAGTCTTTTAACTTATTTTATCCATCCCTCTGTACCTTATATCCTGAGTTAACCGTTTGATCTCTACAGTCGTTTTAACATATTCTTACCTTTGTCTCTCCCCATAGGTCTTATCTTCTACACCTCCTTCCTTGACAATGTTTGGTATTCCTGGGTGTCTTAATATGTGTCCTGCCAACTTGTCTCGTCCCTTAGTTGGTGGTCGACAAAATCATCTGCCTTTAGTACATTTTAGTACCGTTCAATTTGTTCTTCTACTAGCCTTCCCATTCTCTGTCAAAATGCATTTCGAGTGCTTATATTCCCCGCTTTTATGCTGCTTCAAATGTGTAGGTTTCACTGCCTTAGCATACCACATCCCTGTAAAATATCCAAGCGACCTTCTAATACCTATATCTCTATTTGATATACACACAATCTTATTCTTCAGAAATGCCGTTCCTGCCTGAGCCAACCTAATTTTCATATCCTCTTTGCTTCGTCCATGACTGTTTATTTTATTCTTTTGCAAACTTCTCCTACTTCATTTGCTATTCTGTTGCAAATTTGGTGTCAATGTTGGTTTCTGATTTCCTTCAGCTACATTCCATGGTTTTGGTTTACATAAATTGATTTTTATCATGAATTATGTTCTAAATACTCTGCCCGTCTGTCCACCTGGAATGGACAGGCGATCACATGCGAGGCAACGAGCACAGCGTGAGCACGAGAGTCAGATCTCAGGGCGGCCAGGGTTATGTCGGCAAACATTCTCTGCACAGGCCTCGTGTTCCCCATAAAGGATTCAAGGAACAACAAAACACTGAGAGAGAAAACATTATTTAAAAGAAAATCACTTCACATATTTATTCACAAAAGGCAATGGTTATCAGCAACAAACGAAATATTATGCACTTCTCTACAATGAAAATTAATCTGCGACGGCAAAAAACTAGTGGTATGTTTATTTCGAAATAAAGGGTCCATTTGTTATGGCAATGGTCGAAGAATACAATTGAAATATTTTACCCTAAACAGAAGAGAATGCACAATCAACTATATAAATCATAATTTAATAAAATATTGTATTAAATTATGCCGCAAATTACTAGCAACGAATATACAATACCACGCGTTCATTCTTATCCTTAACAACTACTTATATGATGCTATCCTACATATTCTGCTCTTTCTAGTGGTAAGTAGCTTTATGACCAAAAATGCTCCATTGTGTCCAAATAACCTGCATCGTTAATAGCTCATTTAGCAGCTTGCAATACTAGTAATGTGCCAGCTGACAACACTATTTATTAGTATGCAGAGTCTCTTCAGACTGTTGAGCAATTTGCTGCAGTGTTCTAAAGTGACAAGTTATTGAATTCTTTGGAGAAAAATAAACTGTAGTGATGAGGTCATGCATGCTTTTCAAAGGAAAAAGGCTATTACAGCTAGCTAAGGATACTGGTGAGGATAGAAATCATAGGCCTACCACTTGTCAAGGTAAGCAATAAGGCTAAACTGGGCATACGGTCAATTCAATTTTACCATTGTGAAATCTATAAGAATTTACAGTCAGGTTCCCCATTTCTGTGACAAGCACATCCCCATAGGGTTTGTACATTTATTTGAATAGCAAAACAGGTACGGTTTGTACTCAGAGAGCTTACTAATTTTTGGAGTTGCACAGACATCTTCCGTGACCACATCTGAACATACATACAAAGCAAGGTTATTTCAGTAGCGTATACACTAACCAACTTCGTACACCAGAGTAGTTTTCAACATCAGAACACCCTTTGTGTTCCACATTTGAGAGCTATAGTTATAGAGAGCAAGATATTGAATGAATATTTACTATTAAGCTGCAGTGACTCTCACTCTGAAAATGATACAAATTATGAGAGCCTTTTCTTTACGGGGAGTTCCAGAACGGAGTCTGATACCGGTACTGGTTCCCCCCCAGAGCAATCGCACTGCTGATAATATTTTGGATAATCATGTTATGGTTGTGAATAGTGTAATAGGCAATGAAGTCACAAATCGAAAGGTTCTAACCACAAGAGCAATAAGTCAGCAAGGAAGGAAACATGTCCTGAATGCAAGTCAGTGGGTAGGTAACAATCCCTATGCAAGCTATGCAGCAGGAAAATCTTACATATGTAAAAAGGTTTATTGGAATGTAAAGGGCAGAATAATGAAACTGCTATGATTCTGCAGGATGTATTACCGTGAACAAATGATTGAACATAAGGGATGGAAATTTCGTTTGTATTACTACAGAAAAAAGTAAAGATATTGAGCATTGCGTTTGTTCACACAGAAATTGTACGATCTAGGAGCAGGTAGGATAAATCGAGAGCCAGTTCTTCGACATGTAAACTTTCAGTGAATAAGAGAGTAGCAAGGGTAGGCCTATGTAAGGTCATGTCTCTCACTACACTTGTTGGTAATTCCACAGATATAATTAATTAGTCGCATTAATACGATGTTCATTTCAATGCCCGCATATACCTTTTATTATTATTACCATCATCATCGCCGTTAGGCTGATAAAGGTGCAGCTATTAAAATAAGGACGAACGAGCTAAGAGATACGTTAGGCTTTATTTTGGAAGTAGCGGTACGGTAATACTCATCAGGACACTTTTAAGTTATTCTTTTGAGGTATAGAACATCACAAAACCACTTCCGCCTATTTGCAAGAACTAAAAACAATATTATGTCATTAAATGTTCACACTATCCTAGTTAACCACAACATAATAAACAATTGGAATAGAACTTCAATGCGACAGTGCAGCTACCAAAGAAACTCTCCCCATAAATATTTATCTTGTGACATAAGTATACGTTGTCTCTGGGGTACAGGTATAGACTATTAAATTGATTTTAATATTTACTTACCTGGCACCCAGCTAAAATCTTGACTGATTTTTAACCATGTTTTCTCTTTTTCTTTTATTGTTACGCCATCCGTCTTTTTGTTTTCTATTATCGATTTATATTTTTCGGCCAAATCCAGCAACACGAAATTTTCATGAGGGCTGAAATTGGGAGCTCCTGGACGTTTCATAAGTTTATTGTCCATTGTTTTGCACAGCTGATTACTCGCGTTGAGACAAAATATAAACAGTATGGGAGACAAGTGACTGCCGAAACGATCACTCCCGTCTGCTGGCCGTCTGGAGAAACTGAAGACAAGTGACTATCGAAATTTACGAATTTCTTCCGAGGGGATTAATAGCGAGAAAAGCAAGCGTTAAGAAACCGCGGTAACGAAACCGAGCGATAGTAATGGTGCACATTTTTACGACAATACCACGGTAACAGTTTTACCACGGTTTCGTAAAGACTGATGAATACCGAGGTTGGTGCACTCGGGCATTAGTAGGAGACTAAAAGAATGACAGTTAAGTCTTCTAGAACGTAAATTAGCCCTGGGGGGGGGGAGGGGAGTCTGGCATCTCTAACAAAGTCATATTTTGCCAGCAAGACAACCAAACACCACCCTTTACCTCGCCTTAGTTAGAGAGACTCCCCACAGATCCGATGTAGAGACAACTAATAAGTATTCGAACCAGGTCTTGAAAGAGTGAGAGGAATACGTTAACATTCAGGATGTTACACTGCCACGAGAGACCGAAGAGGCCTGTGCCTCTCTCATGCAACTGTTAAGGAGGAGGTTTAACCTGCAGCTGTACCTCCCGGGTAACGAACCTACAGCCATCCTCCTTGAAAGCTTAGGCCCTAGTCGATGTTTGTTTGTCCCAAGAACACTGATGTGATATATGAAGTGCATTTCTCTAAATATGGTTAAGTGTAATGTAAGTAAGCACATACAATGAGAAAATGTATGACTAAGTAGGAGGATGCATGAAAGAGTGAAAGAGGGTGATTAAGAACTGTCCAATTGATATTATTCCTACTAGCATAGTTTGTAAACAGTGTGTGTATTCCCCCTCCAAAAATCCCTCCCTCTTTAAACTCTCTAGTCATAACCTTATTAAAATAAATGAAAGCATATTTCTTAATCAGGCGCGACTGGTTATTAAATGCTCTTAGGCGGAATCTTTCTTGAAAGATTCTATAAATATACATATTTAATTGAGGAATTTATAATTTATATTGATAGGAAACATTTATAAATTTCACTCAATCCATTCAGTCACGAGTCAATATATTTGGAACTGTTGATAAAGAATGTTTTTGTGATGGATAGTAGATCCGTTAGGCTGCACCTTAGATGCCCTATTCCTTCCTATGTAACAGGGTTGGGGGGCGTGGTTATGAAAGCTCCATTCGTTTCAATTGTATCACTGAAGGCTCAGGCGACTAAAGCCTAAGCCAGGCTTGCCAACGACGACAGGATGTTCTTATTCTGTGAAATGCATTCAAAGTTGTTCAAGGAGACTCAAACCACTCTCATGAAAGTTTGAACTTTCCCTCTTTCATTCTCCGAAGGATTAATAATTGACAAGTTACCAGAAACAGTTAGATGACTAATAAGTGATATTCATTATTGAGAACTCAAATGGTATCCCTTAAAGTATAATGACTAAAATATTTCCGCCAGATAGCAGCATGAGGTGGCAAGGGGAAGCAGAACCATCTACCGAGATTTTAGGGATGTATTCTGTTTAAAATCTGCCGCCGTTCATGCTGTGTATCTGTAAACAAGTGTTCGTGCGTTAAAATCGTTGGTGTAACTTAATTAGTTCATTAATTTTGTTGTTTATCAGTGGCAAGTCTTAATTTGCGTCTTATGGTCTACAGTTAGGGTTGCCAGATTTCAAGAATGGAAAAACGGAACACACGTCCCAAAACTTTGAATTTTTGTAATCAAGGTCGTCGAACGTTTTAATAAATAATACACATATGTATTAAATAAGCATTACATAATCAAATACACAAAATTACAACTAGATATTGCTGACATATCATATAGGCCTATAACACCAGCAACTTACAAATGCTTTTCAATTGAACGACCCTTTGCAAGGATTTTTCATTTGTACCTTCCGATTAAATTCACTACCGTACAATTTTCGTCATAATTGTAATACGTGAACAATCCTTGTTTTATCAAACTTGGTATAATCTCTCCATTTGATATTCATGACAGAAAAAACTATCTCCGTAAAAAGCATTGGAAGAGAAAATGCTGAGTATTAACTTCACAAGGACTATGATACTCCTTAATTTTGTTGTCCCAATTAATCTATAACATGTATCCATCTATCTAACACAGACATAGAAATCATTTTCTCATTCAAACTTGCACCTGTATCACCAGAAAACAAGCTAGATATGAAATAAGGTAGGTTATGTGTTTATATAAGGTAATAGCAAGTAGCTTCACTGCTCTAAATATATACAATTGTGTTTGTTTCCATTTATCCCTCAAGATCGGGTTCACTTTAGGACTATGTTACAGATCAATTCCCTTACAGTTCCAGCTGGTAGGCACAGTGTTTTCTAAGTCAATCGCGATTGTTTGGTAGTGTACAACCGTGAAACAGATTCTTCTGATCGGGACTAATTAGAATGGGGAGTAGGTTAAATAAGAAAAGGAATGCATTACCTCTTCCTGAATTTTAAACTAGGTAAATACATTCATTTTAATTAGAAAAAAAAAGCTTTATAAAATAACATAATGGTGCCAATTAATTTGTCAACAAGATGTCTGTTCCGAGCACCCCCACCTTTCACCGTGAAATTAAAAATCCTGCATCCGTGTATGAGGGTGTCGTATAATGCTCCAACACCACGGGCCGCGACTGCTCTAAATGCAAGTACTTTGCGGTCCCCGTCTCCTGTTAAACTCCAGTAAAGCCTTCACAACCACACAGGTTGTTAGACAGCTCACAACCACACACAAACTTTTATATAGTAAATATTGGAGTCCGTGTCAAGTTGAATTGCCTATAAGCCCTAAAACTCGACCGATTGATCAAGAGAGTAGTAGCCTCGAAGCCTGTAATTTAGGCGCAGCTGTCCCAATCAACATAAAAGTACATAGCAAGGACGTAACCAAGAAAAGAAATACCAGATCTTGCTTTCAGTTAGCAGAACATATGGGAAGGCTGTAACAAGGCCTGTGCCTCTTCGTCGCTTTACTATGCCCATTTCTAAGCGATTGGGAAGCAAATTAGAGTTCCTTTCAACTCACCATGAGAGGAAAGGCTACATCAAAGGTTCATTTAAAGACTCGTAGGAAGAATTCGTTCAATGCGAGAGGTTAGTTCATACCGAGCAAGGCGATAGAAAACGACATAGGTATCTAAGACACGCACCGCCTTGTTGTATCGAGTATTAGTAAAACCTTTGCCTAGGACCTGACGTGTTTGAATTCAAAATTGCCCCCTGAATACCGTATATCTGAGCACTCTGGTTTTATTTTTCAAGAGTTATATGCAGTTTATTTTTCGTGAATTTACCGGCCTTCTTCCTACGTGTGTTATTAGCTGCTAATCTGTTCATTGGCGTCATTTTTTGACGGCAGAAATAACCGTCACAAGGTGCCATTACGAGCGCATCTGTGTTTGAGCTACAGGCTACTCAAAACGCAATTTGAAAAATCTCTCGCAAATCCTATCAAGATAGGAATTTACGAGAACGTCCTACAAAGATCGATTACTATTCAGGTTGGTATAAAGTTTAATACAAACCCCAAGTATAGATATGAATTGGCACTCAAAAGCTTCACTGCCATTAAAACGAGGGTTGGTATCTCTGACAGAACGGCGTATTTCATGTTATATTCTGATATCACTCACTTTAGGAGCAGATGACCTAGCAGTTCTGCACCCTCAAAGCTTCTGTCATGGTTATTCTCATGACGGAAAGATCCTCGTAACCTTCGGGAGGGTGGAGAAGGTAGTTGTCGTTACGACCGTAAATACGAATAACCTCGTGGAAACTCGTCACTTCTTGGCAATTATAGGTTATAAATTTAGGTAGGTATATCTATTATCTTTTATTAGCCCTTTCGTAACATCTAAGGGAAGCTGTAGTTTTTTTGTTATCTCCTTCAGGGCTCTCAGGTCATCAGCCCGGTGCACTCAAGCAATGCTCAAGCCGACGGTTGACCTCCGGAGTGGTATCTTGTCAGAAGGCTCTTTCTAAGACTACCCTCTCCTCTCCCCCCTCCCTTCGCAACTGTGTAGTAGGTTTTGTATGTGAGTGATGATAACCTGCTTTATTGCGGTGTCTGACTATTTGTACGTCAGGTGTGGAGGCGGCCGTGACCTCATGTCACAACAACACAGCTTCAAAACGTATAATATTATTATTGAATCTACTGTAGGCCGAATGGATTTCTTTCCTTTTTATTCGCCCCCATAAATAAATCTGATACATTCCTTGTCGTGATAGCCAAGCGGTCTAAGCCGTTGTAATTATTTCGAATTTTCTTCATACGAAGCAAGGGATCGAACCCCACACCTGACAGCTCAGAATGGGTTGGCAGCAGTCACTGTACCTTCCCTTTTCTTCCGATAGATAGAGCCTTCCTCTCTCCTCCGCTCAGCTCGTCTAAGCTCGGCACAGCCATTCCCAAAGAAAAGCCTCTGCACGTCTCAGCTCACGGTGGGAGCACGAAAAGCCCCGAAAGAAACTTCGGCTTAATTCGGTTCGGCTAGAGGTGGGGGCACGAAGAGCCCCGAAAGAAACCTAGGCTCGGCTCGGGGTGGGGGAAGTACGAATGCCGGCCAGAACAGGCCGAGACCTCTCGGTCTACTCAGCCTCAGCCTCACCCCTCCATTGAGCACCAGGGACGCCTGGGTAACGTGCACGGCACGTGAACATCAGGATGACCTTGCGTTCCATGTTAGAATCATCATAGGGCAAAAGACTGGGGGTATACATTTTTTTTTGCACATTTGTAATTGCGGGTGATAGATGAGTAGGAATATGCAACAATTTTATGGGTGTGGATTCTATTTTATGAAATATGGGGTGGGGAATTATTATTCCACTGCCCACACCTGATAGAATGTTTTCTTAAATGAGCAATCGGGTAATAATCTCCCACCTCCAAATTATGATGATACTGTGTTTATTACTCAATAATGAGGTTTATTTAACACCCATCACGCTCTATATATTTTTTTAAACGTAACTCCCAAGCAACCTAAGGTCAGTGACTTATAACATCTTCGCCGAAAACTGCACAAAAAATATAAAAGTGAATTTGGAATATTGAAAGTTAGTACCGTATTCCGGTATTCGAATATAATTCAATAATTTCAAAATAGTATTTACTAATAACCCAGAAAATTAATTTTAAAAATCTTCTATTCTATGGCAAACACCCTGAGCAGGATAATTATTTCCATTCTAGCTGAAATATATTTACTCAAGTGACCAAAACCATTATTAACATTGTATTTCAGTTATATACCAACGTTTAAAAATCTCTTAACTTCAATAAAAACATCTTCTTCTGTAAAAGAATGCATTTCTTTCACTCAACGCAACCGAACTGGCGAGCACGTGCACTGTGATATATGCTTCCCACCTTTGCTTTCTGATGACAGTAGGCTATATATCAAATTAATGGGTTTTCAATATTTCTGTGCAGCTGGCTTGTGGATGCATGTGGAACTGCTTGAAATGAAACGGGTGGTAATATTCTCTCCCTAACACCGTTCTATAAATTCATGGTGGGAAGATAACATCCCAAGTTGCTATAAAGGGTTAAATCTCAGCAATTTTTGTAGGTTTGTACCGTGCCCTGTGAGAGGTTTTGCCTAGGAACACCAAACAGGCCCATCAGTGGGCTCTTGGTGTCCGTGCCCGAACCCCCATACGAGTAGCCAATTGTTCACTGCCTTCCTTCTAATGAAGCGCACCGGCGCTCTTACCGTGAGTGCTAAGAGATCAAGCCGCCTTTAACCTCCCTAAAAGGGTTTCCTAAAAGACAAAAAGTAATAAAAACTCAGGAGATTTTCTAGTTTTGCGCCGTGTCTTGTGTGGGGCCTTGCCTAGGAACAGCTGACTGGCCAACCAGTGGGCTCGTGGTGACCCAGCCCCACACAAGTTCAATGGTTGGAGTCGATATTGATTCTCGTTTGAACTGCTTGGTTTGTAACACAAGGAGATCTTGAGAATTTGTGTATTCCGAATGACTGTATGCTACTAGTGGCGATTTACAATACCCGTGCAGTGAACTAAGTTCAATTTTACGGGCCTAATTAACCGTATTGACAGATTTCTAGCGTCAGTATTTTATTGTCTGACAACATTATATTTAATCTACTCGCCGCAAACCAAGTTCGTGTGTTCATAGGAATAATGGAGACCGAAGGTTGGATTTGTTATTTCCCTGCTCTAAAAGCAGTCACAATTACTTATTCATTTTATCAATTCAATCGCAATGATAACAACTCATTCGACCAGGGTCATGGTCGTATTTGTTTTACTGTTGGTTCCAAACATATACCTACTGGTATAAGTAAGCTCTTTAATTAATTCCCCAGTGCTTTTCTTGTGTTCTAGTTTCCTGAACCCAATGGAGGTACAACTATTTATTAAAAGTGAGCCAGACTGCTTGGCACATACAGTTGAAGTCTCTAACACTGTGAGTTGCATTTTGATTCTTATTTGGTATAACATTGCATTCATAGTGATGTGCATGACAAGTGAGGTTTAGGGACTCAATACACTATTTAATGGTAACGTTTAGTAACGTAACTTAGTACTCATATTGTGTCTGCATATCTTTGATTGGGTCATACTTGTGTTACTTCGCAGGAGGCAAATTTCCTGTTGCCCTCAGATAACTTGAAAGACGAGGCTGCTGATATATTAGACACTGAAAGGATAGCAGTTAAGGAGGAACATGAACTACAGGTAATTATTGGTTCTGTGTTATTTCTCTTGTAATAATATGAATGATTTTAGAATGAATATTGTTTGGAAGATTGGAATACTTAGTTTTGTTTTCTATAAGAACACCATCAGTAGCTGATGTTATTGTATTGATACTGCAGTTCCACTCTGCTGGCACCCTGGACCCTATTATAGGTTAAGTCTACACAATCATATAAGGCATTTGAGATATGATTGCCCTTATGTGAATGCGCTGCTGGTTGCTATAGGCTAGTGGGGAAGAGGGAAGACTGCCACAGCAAAGCAAGCTCGTTACCGGCATAAATGAATGTTAAGATTCTAACTTGGGCGTCAGCAATCATAGACTATTTGTAATGAATAATTGGTAGCACTGAATGAAAGTAGAACTAGCGATAACATTCTCTATAGCCTACATGAATCAGCCAAAATACGTTATTAAACGACGAGAAATAAACCAGGAATTGAAGTTTAAATAGATGCTTACTCCTCCACTGCCTGTGACCCACCCAGCCATCCAAATTAGGATCACAACTTATGTAGATTAAATTCCAGCTGTGGCTGCCATTGTTCGCATCAATCATCATCAAAACAGCACTGCCAACCGTGTTCTTCTTAGCGTATGGCGTTTAGTGCCGGGAGTGTCCGAGGAAATGTTCGCCTCGCCAGTTTGTAGCTGCGTCTATCTGGACACCCATGGGGTAGGCTACAAGTACCGTCGCGTATGGAGTGTTGTCTGGGGAGGAAAGTTTGAATATAAGGACTAGGAATAGTGGCCTATAGTTAGGGACCAACACCCGGCATTTGCCTGGAAGGAAGAAGGGAAACCACAGAAGACGTTCTTCATGGTTATCGGCGGGGAGATTCGAAACTCCTCGCCTCCCGGATGTGAGGGACTGCCAGCAGGCACGCCGTAACGACTACGGCTAACTCACCCGGTACTGCCAACCTTGTCCTTACGTTACTATACCGCACCAACAACTGACCGTTCTAAACCTAGTTTCGTCCAATCCAATAGTTTTTGACAATGGTTACAGCCTAACGCGTCCAGATCAATGGTTTTGACAATGTTTACAGCCTAACGCGTCCAGATCCATGGTTTTGACAATGGTTACAGCCTATCGCGTCCAGATCAATGGTTTTGACAACGGTTACAGCTTAACGTGCCTAGACCAATGGTTTTGGGTCAACCATGCCCCGCTTGCTGTGCGTGGCCATGGCAACATCTACACCCGACCATTCTAACCTTCTTTTTTGTCCAATCCAATGGTTTTTGACAGCAGTTAAAGCCCAAAGCCTCCTGATCAATGGTTACAGCCTAACGCATCCCGATTAATGTTTTTTTTAATTAAACAGTGATTTTGTATCCCACTTTTATTTATCAACAGTGATTTCGTATCCCATATTTTGGCAACGATTTGTGCGCCTCGGTGTGTGCCACTAGAGTGCGCCTTGTTGACAGTTCAATGAGATGCAAGCGCTGTCGGAACATGGCAGCCATTTTTAATAGAGCAAAAAATAACACATGTTTACGTACTTTAGCACATATATGACGTGCAATAGTGATCAGGGTTCCTAATTTCAATACGTAATATCGCCCAGAAGTTGAAACAAGGACACAAGGTATGTTAAAGTCACATTTATCTCTGATGCAAATATATAAGCCGCATTCTACTTTCGTTCAAAATTAATGAATAATCTTCAATATATCTTTATTCTTCATTTTCATGAAAACGTGACCACCAACGGAACAAACTGAAAATCTTACATTCAGGCAATTGTGCTAAGCAATTCCACGACTAATGTACTTTGGCTCTGGTAGTTCAATCGTCAACTCTTGATGTACAGGACCAGTTTGTAGAGTGGCATGTTCTCTAGAATAATTTGTATAAATTCTTGTTTTAGACAGCTAAAGTGGGGGAAGATGACGTCTTAGTTCTGCCCCTTACAACCTCGAGGACTAACTAACTTACTAACAGCTAATGTGCGTACAATAACCAGATATCGACTTACCACGACGACATTAATAGGGAGACCCTCATGACCTGAGTAGAGGCCGTAATTGTTTCTGTTTACTTGTGTCGGGATCCACTTTTCCATTATTCTTCCTTTGATCACCGCTAGTTTAGCTCTCCCTCAATTCTGATCCCAAAATTTATAGGTACCGAAATCATAACTTGTCTCACCTTAATTCACAGTTCTCTTTAGTACCTGATAAATATCCTTAATTTATCTAGGCATCAGACCTCTTCCTAACCTTCATGGTATGATGGAATAATTGCTTAGCCAACTGCTTGGAATATAAGGTATTCTGACATATTCCACTTGTCATAAAAATTAACTAAAAGGGCGGTGATCATGAAGACTCGTCTTCCCCCAACGTGAATGGTTTTAGTTCGCTACGGCGCGACGTGATTTAGAACCAGTGATATCACGAACAATTTCTCCATGATGCACTGCTTCTTCACTTCTTGTAATGTGTTAAATAATTGCACTGCTTTGAATCTGATGATGATGATGATAATTGTTGTTTTAAGGGGCCTAACATCTAGGTTATCGGCCCCTGCTGCTTTGAATCTGATGTCTTCCCTATTGCACTTGTTAATATTCTTACACAACACAGCCGCTTCTGCCCCGTCAACTATTAGATGATTTTATTACTGCAATGTGGCCGCCATGGCCTTCAATAACGAAGTTACACTGCACACAGTTTTATACAATAGCATTTCTCCTCTTTAGATCTGATATTAAACTTTGCAATTTTCAGCACGATTTCACACAGCCCGACGACTGACCATGCGGTGTACAATTCGCAAGTGTTTCATTAGTTCACCAAAATTGTGTGAAATATTCGACGCGTTACTAGCGTATTCCGCACTGGCAAATAAATGTTCTCCACCGTATTATAAATGATTTCAATAAATGTTTACAACTTTCAGTACCATGTGGTCCAACGCACAAATCTCCGCACTCACGCTCTTTAGCGTTCGACAAGTACTGTACAGTAATCAGTAAGCTTCTTCCCTCTGTGACCAGTCAGGTTGCTCCTTCACCATGTCCTTCTACATCATTCCAAATATTTGTTACTGGCGCCGATAACCAAGATGTTAGGCCCCTTAGAGCAGCAATTATCATAACCATGTGTATTATTCCCACATAGAATAATGTCTAATATCATGCAGTAAACTTAGTTTATTGTGTTGTTTGTGTCTACTGTTACTTAAATATTTGTTTCTATCTCTTGAGTCTGTTGAAGTTAACAGCTCCCTCGATCCTTCCACAGCCCTCACATGCATCTTTCTCCAGGTAATATCTCAGCTCGCCATCTCTGCGCACAATTTTTTGTTACGTGGTCTGACGTAGAATTAATATATAGACGCTTAATGATCAAGTGAACGGGGTGAATATGTTGTGCCAGCATTGATCTAAATCAAGGCCAAATCAACCCTCGTGAGATCCCTTCACCAGCAAACACACATGGATTTGAGCCGGTCCCAACACGAGACCGTTAATCTCAGGTTTGGGTGTGGTTATGAAACTAGTCCAAGCACATGCTAATTAATACACAGAAAGATCAAAATCTACTGCAAATAACCACACATTTTCAGATGAAAACTCGTGTCCTTGAGTGATTTTTTCACCAAAGATCCCCAGCCTACTCTTTATTGTTGGTTAGTCCACAAGCTAACTAGAAAATAAACACTCCTGAAAATAAATTCCATCTTACATTACTGTCCGAATATCACCCCCCAGACGTCCTATATTCCGAAACGTCATTAAAATACAAGCTAACAAATGGTACAATATAGTACCAATGCAAATACAAATGTCAATTATTCATCCGATCTAATTACATTGATCCTCTCTTTAGATGCCTAATCCCCTGTCGTTCCACAACGGTCAGTAACATCTGACAAAGAAACCAGAATAAGAATCATTAGTTACGATGGAGCCACATCCACCATTTATATTAATTAAATTAAATCCAGCTAGCCAAATCCTGTACAAAGTTCCTACAAAACGTCGCGTCTGAAACTCATTCCTAAGCTGTACAAGAAGCAAATGACATACAAGAAAATATGTAAAAGAATACACATGATCTCGACTGGGTTGTCGTATTGTTGAAAGCTCATCTGTTCATTCAGAAAGTCATCTCACAATCAGTGAAGTCTCATATTTCTAACTAGGTCTTGAATGCTGCATGGTGTTTGGACGGTATTCAAAATGATGGAACACTGTGTATGATTTATCTCCACATATGTAAAAGAACGTGTTTGTAAAACAAGTAATTTCTCTGCAGGATGATACTGATCTGACTGAGGATATTAAGATAGAAGAAATGTCAATACCAGAACTTGTTCCAAGAAGGGAAGAAATAGAAAGTCCTCTCTTAGCGAGTGAAGAAGAATTGAAAGAGATAAGAACTACTAGTTGTACCTTATAAGAGACATCTCCTGATCGCCATCTTCCTCTCACCATTGCAATTAAGGGAATACAAAATTGTGTATTCATACCGTACTGATGACAGATGGAAGCGTTCTGTTAGTAGGTTGGGTTTGATACAGAAGGTTCAAGTCGTGTAGAAGAATGCCTTCTGCTGGCTTAATATTAATGATAATAATAATTATGACACATGAAATTTGCTTCCAGGAAATTGTATTTGAAATCATATGGAGGAGGAATTGTGATAAATACTCCTTCAGGTCCTCTCCTCACTACTACAATACATGAGAAATGATCGGTGACAACTGCTATTTATTTATAAGTGGGAGAGTGACAAACACATCATATTATTTACTGTACCATGAAATAATCTCAAATATCAGTTATGACGATTAACCACCTTATACACTTAGTATTAGTACAAATACTGCGAGATGAGTCTACCAGAAAAAAATCTGATGACTGAATTTCAGATCAATCAAAATCCTATCAAACAAACGTTTCACTTCTATCACCGGTTATATCAAATCCTCATCAAAATCAAACGTCGACAAACCCGTTGGGAAAGGCTTGGCACAAAAACCAACTAATGAAAAATCTTACTCGAAATACTTGACTGTTCTGATTATTTACATGCGCCTCGACTCGAACCTGTGACTCTTCACTCTACAATGGTGGAATCAGCAAGTGTGGATAGACCGATGAACCAGGATCTCATAATCTATAAATGGGTTTTAAAATAACGTTCCCGTCGAATATGAGACGAGAAACAGAAAAGTCTATCTCTAAATAAATACGAGCTTCACCAATTTCCTAAATTCGTTTTCTAATAACGTACCCTTCAGTGAACTATACTGAACAATCAAAATCGAAACTGCAGATCCACAAATCTCATCTGAACTTGAAACACTGGGGGGGAAAAAACTTCCCTTGCTAACAATCAGCTGTTCCAATGTCAATGACCACTTAAATGTTGGGCTTAATAACACCTCAGTAAGCCTTAAATATCTAACTCAATATCTATCACCAACACATCAGTTTACTTCAGTATGTTGTTTGAGTCTTCAGTCTTTTGACTGGTTTGATGCAGCTCCCCATGCCTCCCGGTCCTGAGCTAATCGTTTCATCTCTACATAACTACCACACCCTACATCTGAGACAATCTGTTTAACATATTCTAACCTTGGTCTACCCCTACAGTTCTTGTCCTCGACCCTTCCTTCCATAACTAAGCTTGCTATTCCTGGGTGTCTTAGTATGTGTCCTACCAACCTATCTCTTCTCTTCATTAGCAGTCGCCAGAAACATCTCTCCTCTCCCACTCGTCTTAATACCTCTATGTTTGTAACCCTATCTACCCATCTGATCTTCATCATTCTCCTGTAACACCACATTTCAAATGCTTCTATTCTCCTCTTTTCTGCTGCACCAATAGTCCAAGTTTCACTTCCATAGAGCGCCACGCTCCAGACAAAGGCTTTCAAAAATGACTTCCTAATACCTAAATCTATATTCGATGTCAGCAGATTCCTTTTTTGTAGAAAAGCTTTCCTTGCCTGAGCCAACCTACTTTTTATATCCTCTTTGCTTCGTCCATCACTGGTTATTCTACTTCCTAAGTAACAGAAGTCTTCTACTTCCTTCAGCTTTTCACCTGTCAATTTGATCTCCATAGAGGTTTCTGATTTATTTCGGCTGCATTCCAGTATTTTTGTTTTACATTTATTAATTTTCATCATGAATTCTTTCTGTAAGACGGAGTCCATACCATTCAAAAACTCATTCAAATCCTCAGGCTTGTCGGCCAAAATGACTATGTCATCAGCAAATCTCAGAGTTGAAATTATTTCTCCTTGAATCTTCACTCCCATTTTACATTTTTCTCTAATTTTCTTCATTGCTTGTTCAATGTAAAGATTGAAAAGTATGGGTGATAAGTTGCAGCCTTGCCTTACACCTTTCTGAATACCAGCTTCTCTCTCATGTCCTTCAACTCGAATGACTGCTGTCTGGTTTCTGTATAGATTGTATATCACCCTCCTATCCCTGTACTTTATTCCAATCGATTTCAAAATCTCAAACAATTTAGTCCAATCAACGTTATCAAAAGCTTTTTCTAAGTCTACAAAAGCCATGAACGTTCTCTTATCTTTCCTTATTCTACCTTCCAAAATCAGCCTAAGACTTAGTACAGCTTCCCTTGTTCCTACATTTCTCCTGAAACCAAACTGGTCTTCACCCAACTCCGTTTCTATCTGGCTTTCAATCCTCTTGTAAATTATCCTAGACAGGATCTTTGAAGCATGAGTATTCAAGCTGATTGTACGGTAATCTTCACATCTGTCAGCTCCCACTTTCTTTGGTATAGGGATGATTACATTCTTCTTGAAATCAGGGGGTACCTCACCTGTCTCATAAATCCTACACACCAAGTGAAATAACCTGATCAGACCTTCATCTCCTATGCAGCGTAGCAACTCAATCGGTATATCATCTATGCCTGGTGCTTTGTTCCTACTTAAGTCTTCCAAAGCTCTATCAAATTCTGATCTCAATATTAAATCTCCTTTCGCATCCTCATCAATTTCCTCCTCCCTTTCCATTACATGATTCTCAATCTCCTTTCCCTTATACAAACTCTCTATGTAAGCTTTCCATCTCTCAACCTTTTCTTCCCTATATGTTAGAGGCTTTCCATTTGTGACCTTAATATTACAGCGCTTAGTCTTCTTTTCCCCAAAAGTATTCTTAATCCTTCGATAAGCTGTGTCTACTTTTCCTAATTTCAAACAATTTTCTATACCTGCACATTTCTCTTTCAACCATTCTTCTTTCGCTTCCTTGCACTTCTTGTTAACCTCATTTCTCAGACGTCTGTATTCTGCTTTCCTCTTCTCATCTCTTACATTCTTGTGTTTCCGCCTTTCATCCATCAATTCTAGTATATCCTGAGTGATCCACGGTTTTCTACCTATTCTTTCTTTCCTACCAATGCTTTCTTCTGCGGATGTTGTTATTTCATTCTTCAAAAGTGCCCATTCGTCAAAATGCCATTGTATGTTATGCATATCATTTGTGAGATCCCAACTCATTTGAACCTCAACATAAACAATTTGGCTCCCATGGCCTCGCAGTTAGATTCTCTCACTGGCCTATGTCGAATATTCACATATTATAGGTTTTCTAACACACCCAGGAATAGCAAGCTTAGTTATGGAAGGAAGGGACGAGAGCATGAACTGTAGGCGTAGGCCAAGATTAGAATATGTTAAACAGATTGCCTCAGATGTAGGGTGTGGTAGCTATGTAGAGATGAAACGATTAGCTCAGGACAAGGAGCATGGAAAGCTGCATCAAACCAGTCAAAAGACTGAAGACTGAAACATCAACAACAACAACCTGCCTCGAAGAACATCATTATGCCTCGATGATTATCACAAACTATGGGCGGTTTGTGGCTTCACCTGTTGCCACTCGTCGACATACACCTACCACATGGCTTAACTTAAAATGGCACATTATTCATAACATATTGCATGCGAATTACTCACACATTATAAACCTAAGCATCCGAATCACTAATATTCCACCTCAAATAGTAAAACGTGATCATTCTCACTGATCGTCGCCTGCATGTACAGGATAGTCAAAGGCTTTGTCGGGGTAAATGGCCTGGGGGTCTCAACATTACTAATGAAATCATATATTCTCACTCCATCCTGAAGTTTATCCGTGATTTCAAACTCTATCATCTAATGAACAGGTGACCAGAAATAAGTAACATCCTATAATCTAAAGGAAACTTTCCTTACTTCTAACTATTCGTGATAGGCTGTTTCTACTGAATAACACATCACAAATATCAAAAACTAAGGACAAGAAAGTATCCTAACTGATGTTATATTTACATTCACAAATCCCTTTCCATAAACGGAAAATAACAATGAAATATAGCCAAAAAGAATAACTTATCATGCTTTCTTCCCCCTCCGTAGTTTATGGTGACAGGCCACTGACGGCCCTTTCCATAACGACTACTGCATAGTTATAACGTAGGCACTCATTTCATTGATATCTTACATCTTGCTCACATTAATATTTTGTACACATTACAATGTATTTCACAGTAATAATTTTTGACTATGTTGCTTAATTTATATGACACAAACTGTGGGCTCCAGCATTTTTACACTCCCTAACCAGTCCGGTCATGTGACTGGATTCCCCAATGTCGTTTGTTCTCCTTGGAGATTGATGTTGTGCCATTTCTCCTTCGTTATGATGGCGGTGATATACAATATGGCACTGAGTTGGTCTTTGTTAGCGCTACCTCTGTGCCAAACAAAGTGTTACGGTTGTGAGTTTGTCCCGTCGCCTCGCCGCATGAGTCACAGCTGCGCCGGGCTGTGCTCTGCCTCAGTGTATTACGTGCGCCTTACGCAACGGGCTGCGCGGACAAAGGGATGGTCCAGAATATTCGTGACCCAGCCAGTGATGGGAATCTCGAGAAGCCGAGAATCCTGGACGGGTCTAGAAGCATTTTTCGAGTCACCAGCCTGCTATATAAGAGCGACCTGGCAAGTGAGGTGGACAGTGTTTTTCGAGCTAGTGCGAGCTTTTAACTGAGCGACAGTTGTTGGTGACGTGACTTTCGAAACTCTAGTGAAGCTGATTCTCTTGACAGCGAAGGAGTGTGAAGCCTACGGAGGAACTGTGTCTTGAGCGAGTGTGTTTTCCAGTGCAACAGAGGTTAGTGTGGTGAATTGCGAAAACACCGGGGGCTGTTTCCCTAGCCAGCGGACAGCGAAGCAGAGTGTAGTGGCGAGTGACCGGCTATCGTAAATAACTGTAGCTTGCGTATTCAAGGAAGTGTTGCAGGTAGTTCTATTGAGGCCACCGGTCCCATTAGGAGGGATTAACTTCTGTGGCTTATTGACAAGTGAAAGGCTAGTGTTCCCTACAAGAGGAAACTAGAGTGAGATACTAATTGCTTGTATTTGCTATGTGTGTGGAGTATCTTTCTGGCCCGCAATAAAGCTAATACGTTTCTTTAAAGGAACAATTCGTGTTGTGCTTTCTACCCACGGTAATCCAGTTAACGGAAGTGCCACTAGGGGGTGGCACGTAACAACTGGTGTCAGAAGTGGGATTACGAACTCAAGCACAAGCTTCGTAACCCGAGCAAGTCATTTTACCACAGTTCTCTAATTTTCCTGTGAGTGCATGCCCTTTACAAGACAAACACCTAAAATGGAAGCGCAATTTGCAGAATTGCTAGAAAAGTTAAGTGGCATGGAAACCAAGATGGAAGACGGCCAGAAGAAGATGGAAGACGGCCAGAAGAAATTAACCAAGGACCGAACTGCCAAACTAGAAGGCGGCCAGAAGAATTTAACCAAGGACCTAACTGCCAAACTATAAGACGGCCAGAAGAATTTAACCAAGGACCTAACTGACAAACTAGAAGACGGCCAGAAGAAGACGGAAGACGGTCAAAATAAGCTAGCGGAGGACTTGAAGAAGATAGAGGACGGCCAGAAGAAGATGGAAGACGGGCAGAATAAGTTAGCACAGGACCTGAAGAAATTAGAACTGGGTCTGCGTGAGGAAGTCACGGCAGTGCAAAAGATGTTCGACGCCTTACAAGAAGAAGTTGCCGAGCTACGCCGACGCCCGCTGACGAGGGTGGAAGAGGGATTCAACGCTCTACAAAAGGAATTTGCTGAGCTGCGCCGACACCCGCCGACAGGGATGGAAGAGAGATTCAAAGGCCTACTAGAGGAAGTCGCCGAGCTGCGCCGAGGCGCGCGCCGACGGGGGTGGATGAGGGAGTCAAAGCTCTACAAGAGGAAGTTGCCGAGCTGCGCCAACGCCCGCCCACCGTTAAACCAGGAATATCAGGAACGGGACAGAGCAGAGTGACGCCCCCCATCCTTCGACGGAAAGGTACCGAGGAGCATCTACTTACGTCAGTTTGAGGCAGCCTGTTCCATAAACAACTGGAATAGCACGGAAAAGGCTACAGCTCTCATTGTAGCGCTGAGATGGGACGCCCTTAACGTACTTCAGGCCATCCCGACTGGATCCCAGGACTATGCTTCACTAATCGCCCATATGGAGTCCCGATATGGAGATAGCCATCTTCAACAGGCCTACCAGATGGAGCTCCGGACCTGGGTACAAAAGAACGCGGAAACCCTGCAGGAGTTCGAGATGGACATCGCACGCCTCGTAAGGCTCGCCTATCCAACAGCGCCGGCCAACTTTCTGGAACAGATTGCGACGCAGACCTTCACCGACGGGCTACGGGACTCGGACATTCAACAGGCGCTGCGACTCGCGCGCAATAAGACCCTGGCAGATGCGCTGAGTCACGCACTCGAGTTCGAGACTGCAAAACAGGCATCTAGAATGCACGCGCGGGTGCGTCAAGTGGACGTCGACGAACCAGCAAAAACCAACGAGCTGGCCAACGATTTGATGGAGGCGCTAAGCCGTTTCTTCGATAGTCGCGGCTCCACCAGCAACGACACAGCCGGAAGACAACCGGAGAGGCGGCCCGGAAGAGGATTACCGACCTGCTGGACCTGCGGTAAGAAAGGCCACCTGAGCAAGGACTGCGGTGATCGCCGCCGCCGAGGGTATCCGACGGGAAATCGGTCGTCTGAAAACCGCGCGGCCCAGGGAAACGAGTATTAGCCAGCCTTGGTGGGCAAAGGTTGGCTTGTGACTGTCGTCAAGCCCCGGCAGTCCAAGTTCGTGTGACGAAGTTACGGAGGGACAATAGCAGCCTGATGGTCGACGGAGTCGTCAACGGAGTGAGCTGGCCCATGCTGATCGACACGGGAGCGTAGAGAACCATCGTCAATCCTACCGTGATCCCGAGGTGGAGAGTGCAAACCACACAAAGGAACCTCCTACTAATAACCGCGACTGGAGAGACTGCACCGGTACATGGCGAAGCATCTCTGGAGTTCGTCATTGGTCGACGGGTGGTGAAGCATCCAGTGCTTGTGGCTGACGTATCAAACGAAGTGATCATCGGACTGGACTTTCTGGACCAGAACGACATAATCTTGGACCTGAGTACGAACACTCTGGACTTCGGAGGTGAGGAACTTGCTTTGCAACCAGCACACGAGACTATCACTGCGCGACGAGTAAGGCTGAGAGAGGACGTCATCGTTCCCGCCAGGACGGAGGTCAGCGCTGCCGTAATTGTCGATGGAACTGCTGAGGGAGTGGCTGCTGTCATCGAGCCAAAATATGAGGACATCCAGACAAAAGGATTGCTAATTTCCAAGACCCCCATCAACACGACGTCTCGGCCGTACGTCCGCCTGTCCAACCTGAACGACTACGACATTACGGTTCACCGGGACACCAACCTAGGAGTCTGCGAGCCCGTTGCCTGGATTGCCCGCATCACAGACTCGACGGACGGACAACCGAAGAATACGTGCACTGCCAGAGGAACTACAGAAGCTGAACCTAGGATCCCAGGACCATTTAGACGAGGAACAATCACGCCAACTTCGGGACCTGCTAGACGAATTCCAGGATGTCTTCTCCGTGGGGAGCAATGACTTCGGCAGGACAAGCTTGGTCCAGCACAGAATCGACGTTGGGGTCAGCGCACCGATTAGGGCCCCATTCTGACGGGTCCCGCTCGCCAAGCAAGCCGAAGTCGACCGGATGGTAGAAGAGATGAAGGAGCAAGGGGTGATCGAGCCATCACATAGTCCTTGGAGTTCTCCGGTCGTGCTAGTGAAGAAGAAGGACGGTTCCACCAGGTTCTGCGTGGATTACAGGCGGGTGAATGACGTCACGAAGAAGGACAGCTACCCTCTACCCCGGATCGATGACACCCTGGACACCATATCAGGGTCAAGATGGTTCTCCACCTTGGATTTGAATAGTGGCTACTGCCAGGTGGAAGTCCACCCGATGGACCGCGAGAAAACTGCGTTCTTTGTAGGCAGCAGGCTCTGGCAGTTCACCGTCATACCATTCGGTCAGTGCAGCGCCCCTGCGACCTTCGAAAGGCTAATGGAGTCCATTCTGAGGGGACTACACTGGAAGACCTGCCTGGTCTACCTAGACGACGTCATCGTTCAGGGGAGAAGCTTCGAGGAGCACTACAGCAACCTGAAGGAGATCTTCATGTAGCTACGGGCAGCCCAGCTGAATTTGAGCCCCAAGAAGTGTCAGCTCTTCCAGAAGCAGGTACAGTACCTTGGGCATACCGTCTCCGAAGAAGGGGTGCGCACCCACCCAGAGAAGACCGCAGCTGTGAGGGAGTGGCCAGTTCCGAAGGACAAGTCCCAACTACGAAGCTTCCTGGGACTCTGCACTTATTACCGTCGCTTCGTGAGAGGATTCGCCGACATCGCCAAACCACTGCATCGATTGTCTGAGTAGGACCAACTCTTCACGTGGACAGCAGAATGCCACAGTGCCTTCGAACAACTTAAGCAGGCTCGGTGCACCGGACCTATTCTGGCCTACCCCAGACCTGGAACAAGGTTCATCGTCGATACCGATGCCAGCGACTTTGGTATAGGGGGAATCCTGTCACAAGTAGTGGACGGCGAGGAGAGAGTAGTGGCCTACTTCAGCAAAGCCTTGTCAAAGCCAGAAAGGAACTACTGCGTCACCAGGAAGGAGCTGCTCACCATCGTGAAGACCCTTGAACACTTCCACAAGTACATGTACGGGCAAGAATTTCTCATCAGGACCGACCATGCATACCTGCGGTGGATCCTGAACTTCAAGCAGACCGAGGGTCAACTCGCGCGGTGGTTAGAGGAGCTTCAACAGTACAACTTTGAGATCCAGCACAGGAAAGGCCAACTGCATTATAACGCCGACGCCCTGTCTTGAAAACCGTGCCCCGAAGACTGCACCTTCTATACCAGAAGGGAGGAGAACACCGGGATACAGTGCCGAAGGACTACCGTGGAACTTCAGGGGAGCTGGAGCCGCGAATCTTTCACGCGGGCATAAGCAGAAGGTGATGACCTGGGACTGATAGCCGAATGGAAGAGGGCCTGTGTTCCCAGACCCGGGTGGAACATTATGAGAGACTGCAGTCCAAAGTTCAAGTCCTACTGAGCGCAGTGGGACTCGCTGATTGTACCTGTGAGTGCACCGACTGGAAGACATCTCGGTAACAAGTCGTCGTACCAAAGGCTATGACGGAGGAAGTCCTGAAGGAAGTCCATGGAGGATCATCTGGTGGACACCTAGGGATAAAGAAGGCCCTAGAGGAGCTGAGAGAGCGGTTCTACTGTATCGGATGCCGAGCAGACGTGGAGAACTACTGCGCGAGGTGCCACGAATGCGCAGCCAGCAAGGGACCAGGACGAAGACGACGGGGTCCACTGAAGACCTACAACCAACAGGACCCATGGAGAGAGTGGCCAGCGATGTTGCTGGGCCATTCCCGTTGAGCGAGGCAGGGAACCGCTACATATTGGTCGTCAGCGACTACTTCACCAAATGGCCTGAGGCGTATGCGCTCCCTAACAAAGAAGCCGCGACGATCGCAGAGACCCTGGTGAAGGAATTCGTCAGCCGTTACGGAGTACCCCTGGAGCTGCACTCCGACCAAGGGAGGAATTTCGAGTCGCAGGTGTTCCAGAACCTATGCCAGCTGCTGGGAATCCGGAAGACAAGGACGCCGCCGCTACACCCTCGGTCCGACGGGATGGTAGAGCGATTCAATCGCACCAACGAGAACCATCTCCGAATAGTCGTCAGCGATCACCAGGGGGATTGGGACACACATCTTCCACTATTTCTCCTGGCCTACCGCGCCGCCGTGCATGAAGCCACCGGTTGCACACCAGCCAGGGCCATGTTTGGGAGGGAACTCCGTCTACCTGTCGATCTCGCCTTCGGCCGACCTGGGAATGATCCGGTCCGGGTAAGCCAGTATTGTCAAGAACTGGTCAACCAACTGGAGGACGTGCACGCGTTCGCGAGGAGGAGACTGCGGATCGAGACCGACCGAATGAAGACCCGATACGACCCGATATGGATTCCGCGAGGACGACCCATTACGGTAGATAGGTCTGTCACCCAAACTGCAGAAGTCCTGGGAGGGCCCGTACCGAGTCGTGAAACGGATCAACGATGTATTATACAGGATCCAGCGGAGCCCGAGGGCGAAGATGAAGATCGTCCATCGGAATCGCCTGGCAGCTTACGGAGGGACACAGACGGACCAATGATTGATCGGGACGATCAGCCTTTTAGGAAGGGGGTGGTGTTACGGCTGTGAGTTTGTTTCGTCGCCTCGCTGCATGAGTCACAGCTACGCCGGACTGTGCTCTGCCTCAGTGTATTACGTGCGCCTTACGCAACGGGCTGCGCGGACAAAGGGAAGGTCCAGAATATTCGTGACCCAGCCAGTGATGGGAATCTCGAGAAGCCGTGAATCCTGGACGTGTCTAGAAGCACTTATTGAGTCACCAGCCTGCTATATAAGAGCGACCTGGCAAGCGAGGTGGACAGTGTTTTTCGTGCTAGTGCGAGCTTTTACCTGAGCGACAGTTGTTGGTGACGTGACTTTCGAAACCCTAGTGAACCTGATTCTCTTGACAGCGAAGGAGTGTGAAGCCTACGGAGGAACTGTGTCTTGAGCGAGTGTGTTTTCCAGTGCAACAGAGGTTAGTGTGGTGAATTGCGAAAACACCGGGGGCTGTTTCTCTAGCCAGCGGACAGCGAAGCTGAGTGTAGTGGTGAGTGACCGGCCTTTGTAAATAACTGTAGCTTGCGTATTCAAGGAAGGGTTGCTGGTAGTTCTATCGAGGCCACCTGTCCCATTAGGAGGGATTAACTTCTGTGGCTTATTGAGAAGTGAAAGGCTAGTGTTCCCTACAAGAGGAAACTAGAGTGAGATACTAATTGCTTGTATTTGCTATTTGTGTGGTGTATCTTTCTGGCCCGCAATAAAGCTAATACGTTTCTTTAAAGGAACAATTTGTGTTGTGCTTTCTACCCACGGTAATCCAGTTAACGGAAGTGCCACTAGGGGGTGGCACGTAACAATAATTTGATTTGGTTTCGTCGTGTTAGAATTGATAAGGCGGAATGGTTTGCACACATAAACGACCGCCATCTTCAAACATTTTGGATGATGGCCCTGTAGTTTAAGTAAAAAATAGCTGCCCACATGAAGATATGTTGTTGGAAACTTTGATAGAGGTCAGATGATCAGGTTAGTCGTAATTCGATTTAAGCTTTGAACATTTGAGTGGCCGGTATTCCGTTTCCGTCAGGATGAGAACATATCACTGAGGTGTCCTTTGCTAGTGCCACCTACGTACAAAATTTGGTTCAATTCGGTTTCCTCATGTTTGAATAGATATGGGGGAACTGACATGCACACACGCACATTCACACTCACAGGCAGATTGACAACTTTTGGCCCGAGTAGATCTCATATTTCTACTTTTATTTTTTGAAAAAAATAATCGAAAGTAGGCTGAAAATGGAGGATTCACCATCATATGACTGTATCTTAAAACGTTTTTCAGATTTACAGATGCATAATTAAGTTTTATGTGGAGCATTTTTATTTGACTAGTGATGTAAGTTTGCTCGTAATAAATGTTTACTAACGTTGGTGGTGCAGCATGTGTGCTAATAGTTGAACTTTGATATGATACGTAATTGGTTAGATTTTAATAGTCCTGTCTGAAAGTGACTAACAGTATAGAATTAGCCATGCTTCAACTGTCCCTTGGAAGGTAGAGACATTTACAACAAATAGTAAAACAAGTAGTCCCCTGAAGAACTAAATAGCCTATTTTCATATATCCTACTAATATCAATTTCCTCTATCAACATACAAATTGTCTGTTTGATTGCTGTAATAGATTCGTAGATGTTGAGAACCGACTAAATATTGCAGATGGTCACCATGTTGGATTTTTATATTATAGGCCTTTGGTTTATGAACTATTACATGAAGATTATTGTGTAGGTGTTTTATTCAAAGTTCAATCGCATGATTAGGACACAAGAAATAAAAGCGGGATTTTAAAATTTCGCTCAGCTGCCATCTAGTGGTTGTGAAAATAATTTAAATGAATTAGATGCCAGTCGATTAAAATTTGTATGAGCATATACCGTATCAAATTTCACAGCGCACGAATTGTTAAAACGTAAGAAACGTCCATTTGAATATTTAAATTTCGAGTCCCCGCCATGTTGGATTTTTGCTCGCCAGGTTATTGAACGTCCCATAGGTGAACTTATGCTTATAGCCTCTACACACTTACAAAATTTCAGTTTGATTGCTGCAGTAGATTAATGGATATTGAGAACCGTCTAAATAATTCGGATGGTCGCCATGTTGGATTTTAATATATGTAGGCCATAGAGTTATGTACTATTAGATGATGATTATTGTGTACGTTCATTATGCAAATGTTGATTTCGATCGCATGATTAGAACACAAGAAATAAAAACTTAATTTTCCAAATTCGCACATCCGCGATCTTGAGGTTATATAAACAATTGAACTAAATTGGATACCAGTGCATTACAATGTGTATAAACATTTGCTGTATCAAATTTCATTGCGTTTGGATCATTAAATCGCGAGAAAAGTCTATTTAAAACTTTCAACTTCGCTTGGCCGCCATGTTCGTTCTGTAGTTAACTGGTTTTTGAAAGTCTCATTGATGAACTTCCAGTAGTGCCCTTTACCGTCGTACAAAATTTCATGGTGATACCGGTAATAGTTTCAGAGATATAGAATGCCGGTGAAATATTTCGCACAGCCGCCATCTTGAGGTTATGTAAACAATTAAACGAAATTAGATGTCGGTACATTATAATGTGTATAAACATATACTGTACCAAGTTTCATTGCGTTTGGTTGGTTAAATCGCGAGAAACGTCTATTGAAATGTCGCAACTTCGCATGTCCGCCATGTTGGTTTTGTAGTTACCAGGTTTTCATAAGTCACATAGGTGAACTTCTAGTTGTTCCCTTTATCACCGTAAAAATTCCAGGGTGATATCGGTAATAGTTTCGGAGATATTGGTTGCTGGTGAAATATTTCGCACAGCCTCCATGTTGGAATGCTGAGGCGTAACACATTTGAAGGGCACGGTCGGGGTTGGCCGGAATAGTGCTATGAACCAACCGAGTGTTATTGAAATCGCTCCAGCCTTTAGAAGTTATTAGGGGACACACACAATAATCCACCACACACACACACACCATCACACACATGCGCACATGCAGACAGACACACGGAGAATAGGGGATCTCATAAGCATATTTTTTCAGAAACAAAATATGCTAATAATATCTAATCTGTGCACCGCTAGAAGGCTGAAATCAACGGGAAACCTTCTTCTCCAAGATATACACCTCTCTTGGTTAAATGCTTACTAACACATTTACGGCAAATTTTTTTGAACGTGATTCTTACAATGCCCGGTTAGCGACGAACTGACAATAAAATAAGCCTTAACTGGCAGTGAACTTTACCGGAGCGTGAACTGCATTACTGCCAGATTCCTATTATGATCTTAATGCCGGCTGATTACAAACATCGTCAATATGCCTAGACGTTTCCGTAATTTCATGGGTTTCGTAAATGCCGATGCTTCTCATAGAAGGAGGTGAAAAGTGGTTATTATGAGGAGAACAACATTTTTTGGACGATTCCGTTTGACATAGCTTTCTTTACGACTAGTCCTTGGTTGTATATGCAGAGATTCGTCATAGGACCGAAAGGTAACTTCAAACTTACTATAGGCCATATTTATTTAAGTAATAGCGGTATAGTTTCTAGAATACGATACGCTTGTGTTTATATCTAATATTTAAAAAAAAACCAGTCGCGCACGGTAACCGTAAACTTCCTCCTCCAGAAATAATGCGGTCTACCAATGGACCAACTGCTACTTATACTCTTCGATTTAATGCTTCAGGAAGTATGATGATTGCACTTGGGGATTTTATTGGACTTAGTACAGCAGCAGCTTCTGAGATAGTGAAGAGAGTGTGGCAATCGCAAGGCTTGCGGAAGATTATATCCGACTTCCGGAGACAGAAGGCAAATTTCTAGCACGAAAACTTGTTTCTTATCAGATAGTGATGTTCCCTACGGTTCTGTGACCTCTGGAGTGCACGAATGTACTAATTCAGTCACCCGGTGAAATGATGCTGAAATTCATAGAAATAGGAAAGGATACGTTCCCATGAATGTGCAGGTTATGGCACACATGAATCTCTGCATTAATGACATTGCTGGGCTGGCTCATCTCATGATAAACAGCAGGTCAAGGGCTCGATTGGAGAGAGGCGATTTTAAAGACTCCGCAGTTCTTGGAGACTGCGCTTTTGCCCTCAGAAGTTACTTATTGACACCACTTGATAACCCCTCAAACAGGACTGCAAATCTATACACTGAATCACACATACGTACACGAATGTCGTAGAGCGTTGTTTTGGAGTTTGGAAAAGCAGATTTCCTGTCTTATCGCTGAGACTCAGATCTGAAGTCAACACGACAATGGCCGTTATTGTTGCTTGTGCGGTACTTCATAACGTTGCTCAACAGCAAGGTGATGATGAACCTCCCCTGGAGAGACCAATTGTTGATGAATGCTATATACAGGACAATGAAAGGAACTCTGATAATGCAGTTTGTTTTATTTAAATTATTATAGCTAGTTGTGACATAAATTACGTGTAGTAACTTATTACAGGGGTATCTATGGATGAGATATTTTCTAATTTAATTTGAAGCAAGTTCATTCTCAAAGTATGCTCTTCCCGTTCCCACTCGTGTCTCTCCTGTGCTCTCTTCTGATTTTCTGCGAAGTACACTCTCTCTTCCTCGAGAAATATCCTGGACTTTCTTGCCCTGATCCTGTCTTTTTCCTTTTTTATCTTCGATTGCCCATCGTGTTGTGAACATAAGAGTTTGCTCGCAGCAGCGCTGGCGACCGGCTGTACCATGAAGTTTGAGCTTGCCCTGATGAGTCCACCTTTTAACAACAAAATGTATATAATAAGCAACATAATGTACTGTAATAATCAAGGAAAAAGTTTACATAATATCACTTTTCATACGTCATCAAATACACTAAAGACCTAATCCACTTCCCAGCATTTAAGAAATATATATAATCTATATATTTTTACCAACATCCCACTTACGTCTATCGCTGTACTGTATTTCTAACCTTAAAGTCACCTTAAGTGAACTAGTGATTACTTACAGAGACTGCTGGATTAGCCAGAAGGCATTAAATATGAAAATCATCCTATTCAACATAAGAATTCATTCAATAAAGTATTTAAGTATATTTTGTGTGTGATAAATAGGAGTGATGACCTCGCTGTTCCGCCCCGTAAAACAATAATTATCATAATCATATGTGTCATAAAGGCTATCCAAACAGTACCTGCATAGTCTCAGGCTGCTCTGTCACCTCTATGATATTTGCATCAATATCTCCAATGTCTATTCGAAAAATAAAACAACAGCCTTATATTTGTTAAGTAAAATGTCAAAAGTACTTTTACAAGCTAACCTTAAAATAACTTGAAACTTACCTATTCTATCTCCGTCAAACAGATTGCACAGTCCCTCAGCCGATGTTCCCATTAAAGAAACAAGTTTTTCCACATGGGGAGTTTTCTTTGTGGGAGTTTCACTTCCTCCGACCGTCAGAAAAACCTGTTATTATTCTTCAGTCAGCTCTTTCTTCGCTTTCTTCTTCATGATTTCATATTTATCTCGTAAATATTTGACAGGTCTTCTTCAACCTGGCAATGCCTCAAATGTTTGGGCTACTTCCCGTTCCTTATATTTCTGTTCCCATGGAACGGCATCGGACTTCTTATTTTCAATTACTGATTTATTTTCTTCCTCCACCTTGATGAGTACTTCCTCTTCTGACTTTTCCTCTCCAGGCGTTTATTCATCTCATTTGGAGATAACTGTTCTTCCATTTCAAATATCAATCTTTATTATCGTAACGTGAATAACGAAAACCAACAGATTGCGCCAAGAACACAGGTCAAGGAATATAAAATATATATTTATTTTTAACTTCCTGATGTAAATTCACTCATGCCAACTTTTGAGAGGTATCAAGTAATCAGCAAATCGAACCAGAAATATATACCAACTGTTGAAAATTATGCGCAGATCTGCTAACCTACCGTGAACATTGTAAGAACGATCGAATGTTACCGGGACTTTACTCCGACCGTAGCATCAACTGTCAGTTAGAGTTTACTGTCATATCACTGGAGATTGTAAGAACGGGCCTATGCATTATTACTTGTGGTAATACCGTCCTCTCCTGTAAAATTCAAATTCTACTCTATGTTGACCCCGCTTTCGGATCTCCGGCCGAGGACCACTCGAGAGGGTGTCATCATCACAAAGTTTACAAAGGTATCATCTGACATTCTACAGGGCAGAACGTGATTGTTAGAATTGTGATTGACAGTGCCAGGTTTTAAAACATTGAAAGGGCAACGGTTAGATTGACGTTGGATTTGGTTGGGATTATTGAAGTGTTTAGATCGTAGGCTTTTATGGCCGGAGTCTAGTTTATTTTCTAGGCTTACTGGATGGAGCTGCGTCGTGTATCAGTGATGGTCTTCCGACGTTTCGGCAGTCATTGCAGCCTTTATCATGGATACGAGTTCGTGTCTGTACTCAAACTAACCGTTGGTTGTCAGCCAGGCACCACTTGATTGGCATTGACCTCATGCTGCTCCCTGAATGGTCAGAGCCCTAGCCAGTCACTTGCTAAGTATTGCTAAGCCTGAATCTGTCATCGTGATGGAAATTATTGGGATGTTTTAAGATATCTAATGTCTCTTTTATTATCCTGATTTGACATCTAGGAATTTTAGCAACTCTTTCGGCCTTATCAAATTCTATGGCGTGTCTCGTGACGTCAGAATGTACTAATATGTATTTGTATTTTGTCTCTAATGTGCTCTGATATCCTAATTGAAATGCGACTTTTAGTATTGTGCCCGTTTAGACCGGAGTCCGCACGACCACATATGCATTTTACCAATAATCAGTCAGCACGAGAGTCAAAATATCCCGGAGCGCCAGATGGGTTAAAGCAAATCGCAAAAACGACATCAAATGAAAAAATGCTTTACTGATTTTTTGGCTCAATGCAACAATAAGGATAGAAGGAGATTGAACTGGGCATAACACATCCTGTAAAATTATCTCAGTTTATTTTGAATTTAAAATTGACTGTAAAAATGCTCAAAGCAGCATCACTCACGTGTGGCGATCCACACTCCTATTTACACAATATACAGAAATTTCCCAAACACATTTGACAATTATTTTTTGGAAACACAAGTCTGATTGTTAGTCCTGTAGACTGTGTTCCAAAATTATTTATGATTAAATCCAGTTCAAATTTAATTGTCTCTACTGGAAATATCGTAGTTCACTGTTTGAATTTTTACATAATATTATCACTCGTAGAATAAATGTTCATAGAATTTTTAACTTTCACTTATTTTTCCAGTTTCAAAAAATATATTGTCAAAAAATATTATTATCATTGAATCAACACAAATTATTTACAGATATTAATAACATCTGAAAAGTATTTGACCTTGAGCATAGCATCGAAGAACTGTGCGAAGCACAACAAAAATTAATTGTTCTTCTGACATTAAACATTTCGAGAAGTGACTCGATTATGAACATCAAGTTCCTAACAGAATATATGATTTCTGAATCATCAACTTGATCAATAAATTGTTGAACCATTCAACTATTTAATTTTCCACTTGGAATCATTATTATGAAAAATATTTATATTCATGGCCATTTTAGTAATTTTCACAACTTGCAATTCTTCGACAGAATGCGGAAATAAGAATTGTAGCTTCATAATACATTCATTTAGTTCATGGCACTAGGATTGAAAATATCCTTCAAATTATTCGTGGTTAAAGAATTATTTTTAATTGGCAGTGGCCCATTCTATTATTTGTGTAAGAACACAATATTCCAACAACAACGGCAAAGGTCTTCCTCTGAAGAAGAATTAACTACTATCATGACAAATCCGGGTTCTAGCAAAATCAAAGTCTAAATGGAATCCGTAAACAAGGTTGAAATAAGAACTGATGGTTTCTACGAAATAACCTTCGGGTCATTCATACGACGAAATGTGTAGTTCCAATACTCCTATAAACCTGAGCCATCGAACCTGCTATTTGATTGATGCTCGAAAAAACCTCTTCATTCCTGCGACTTAAACATGCGCACCTGGGAATGGCATTTCAACTACTCCACACGCATAAATTTTCTTCCCAAAATGTATACAATAAATCAAGCCTCTGCTTGTTATCAACACTGGAAGATTAATAAACTTACAAGTTCATTTTATTTTACCATTCAGTTCAACCCGTGAATTTACCATACTTATGAAAATCTTTATTTCACTTTCGAGTGTATTTACGTCATGATTTTATATAAATACAAAAATATCCTATTTGATACAAATATCATTTGCTTCCCGTTTCATGCCTCTCCGTGTTATCTGAAAAATATACTTTGCTCATTGCAAATATCAACTGTTCAACCAGAACTGAAATGTTGGTTGAATGCGGGCTTGCGCTAACCACTCTCCTTCGGAAAATCTCTTGTTCCAAACTAGAAATGATTAAACTACTTCACAGGCTCTCTCTCAATACATGTGATTATTATAAAATATAATATCCAAGAATTATTTTGAAAAATTATAAAAAATATTATTATTATTATTAGTGGATTATTATTATTATTATTATTATTAGTTATATTATTTTAAATATATTTAATTATTATTTCATTATGTGAGAATCCACATGTTCGAACCTTCGAATATGGAAAAAAATATCCATTCCTCAACAAAAATAATTTAACTCAACCATTACATCGACGGTTTTCCGTGATATCCCTAAAATATGAAATATTCAAATAAATGCTCGAAATGCTCGGTCATCGATCCTAAACTGTTCTGAGTGCTGAAAATACTCAGAATAACTCTAATATGTCTTGCGTAAATCATTGCAAGATTTAAATACGAAGTAAAATAAATGTGTTGGTCATCTGCAGAAAAATAGTTTGTTCCAATTAGCTAGGCATAATATAATTCAAATGTGGCTTACATTTCTTGATGGTCTTGAAGCGTAGTGAACCTGGTCTGTACCAGATTTATCCATAGACATGCCCTATCGGACAAGCATGTATAATCCTTGTATCGGCCGCCATTATATACCCACAATCCGTCTATTAAGACATAGTGGTAGTATCTCTTGACGTTTGAAGTAACTGTTGATTCATTTTAATATTGGCTTCTGTTAAAGCCATAACAGTTTGCTTAAATGGGGTCAGATCTAAGTGATCTATTCTTAGATATGTCAGTTGTAACATAACTCACGGTAATCTTTTCAGTACAAGAAAACACTGACAGTCTAACCAATCAACGGGTGTTCTGAAGATCGTTCCCTGGGCATGGTTTCACACCATCTACCATGCGCGAAGCAACATGTAGTTTCCCTTGCGTTGACTAATGAACACCACCGTGATAGACTGGTCTTCAGTGTACTGATAGATCGGAGTGGTTATTAAGTTACAAACATGAAAACTGACTGAAATGGATTAAATATCCAAGTATTAGGTTATTACTGGACTGTGACAAAGTACTAATTCTAGACAAAGTCTAGCATATGTCCATGTAGAAATAAAAATATTTCACCAGTGTCTGTAGAAAAAAAATCAATCACATCAGTGATTCTCCTTCGCCGGAAACTTACTAAGTTCCACTCGTAGCGCAGCACTTTTGTGACTATCACAACTTTGAAAATAACTTCTGCGTAGATCCGGCAACCATGTGCCTTGGCTCAGCGTAGCAGCACCTTGCTAGGCAAGTGCTTGTGTCGAAGTGAGCTACTGATGCCTGCGCCAGCCGGCCTTTATTCAAAACTGTCAGGGTCACGCTGCATCAGCTGATATCTGGAAATCCTCATATCTCTGGTGTCCCTGGTCCGATTTACTTGATACTAATTGCATTCTCTTTCATTTGGCCGTGCCAGTAATCGGATCCAAGTCTCAAGTCTCTACTCCATGGCTAACTATTTAATCAATAAATAGCCTCGACCTCTGCTATTACTCGCTACGTCACTTGACATGCTCTTAGCGGTATATTCTTTCCAATTCCTTCTCGAAGCAATGTAGCGCGATATTCAAATATCTCAACTTTCAAAAGCGGCTGTAGCCTTTCCCTTGATATCTAGGTGTCTGAATCTTGGAATACCCATTCCTAGAGTTGGGCACAGTATACCCTATGTATATCTCACCACAGGAAATAGGCGCTTTGTAAACTTCTGCGTCCTGATTTTGACTCCTTTATCTCGGCTGACTTACGCACCTCTTGTGTCAGCTTGTTCAGTGTTTGCTTAACCGTTGTCACGTTGTGTTTCCTTAGCAACTTGACGATTCTATTTGTCACCCCCTATATCTTAGGCAGAAAGTATTTATGGTGGGGTCGATCTTCGTTCATTCAGCAGTTCTTCGGCTTTGTTCTTTATTCCGTATGACCCTATTTATCTGCCCTTTGCTGTATCCATTAGCTAGGAGCGTATTCCAAACTCGTTCTTTCTTCTCATTTACGCTATCCTTATCGCAAATGCGGTGGGCTCTGGTGAAGAGTGTCATAGCTACCTTGTCCCTCTGTGACGGAGGATGGCTTGAGTTTGCTCGTAGGTATCGATCTGTGTTAGTGCCTTTCCTATAGACCCTGTGCCCGAGCGTGTTGTCTGTTCGTTTATAGACCACAACGTCTACCAAGGCCAGTGGATTATTTCCATCTACATCCTTTGTTAAGTTGATGCTCAGATGTCTGGAATTTCAATTGTCTCTCCTTTACTGCTTCTTCCTCCAATTTGCAATGAAAACATTGGCCAATAATGGAGTGAAGGGGGATCCCATGGCTGCTCCCTCCATATGTTGAAACATCTACCTGTTAATGATAACCTAATTATCTGTGTGGCGTCAGGTACAGGAACCTTGGTAAATAACCACTCCACATCGAGCCGTGCCAATAGATCACCGTAACTGAAGTATATACTCGCTATGATATCTACAAAGCGTTGGGCGTTTCTGACTTGAGAGGGTGGCGGAGGGAATAATGGATGCAGGACCTGATTCAAATATTTAGCAAGAGCGTGAGTTGGGGACGCTATGGCGCTAAATATTGGTCTCAGAGGCACACCGGTCTTGTGTATTTTAGGTAGGCCGTAGAACGTTGGAGTTTTTGAGTTACGAAGTTCTAGGGATTTCTAGTTCTCTTCTGTAATTGATGACTCGTTAATTAGCCGCATCTTATTCTTCTCTATTTTGTTTATGGGGTTCGTTGGGATCGCCACCTAAGCGGGGTCTGATTTGGACCTGGCAAGTATGATGTCCCGAGAGGCCTCTTTTTTAATTTATTCTGCTTCGAAGGCTGGTAGATGACGGATAGGAACTTCTAGCCCGCAGGTAATATCTTCCGTAGAGAGACGTCTCAGTGTGATGGCGAAATTAAGTACATTGCTTCGGATGTAGGTTGTGGTAGTTTAGTACAGAGGAATGAGTTGATAGCATCAAGATTAGGAGACATGAAGTGAAAGCGTCTAATGACTGCTAACTCTAACAAAAACAAACACAACGATATTATATCCCTGTCACTCATCAATGTAGCCGTGAATATGTGAAGAACAGTCCGAGTTCTTCCTCATAATGGGAGAACAGCATCAGGCAAAATGCCTGGACATAATAACTACTTTGGGATGAGCTGTTAGACTGAATAATCGGGCTAAGGAAACTCGGCTTGTTCTTTTTGCTTCACACATGAACATTTAAGCGTTAACACAGTATAAATTGTATTTAATTATTTAAACATGCTGAATATACATAAATAGAAAAGACTTTGAATTGGAAATTATTCTTACGTTGGCACAACATGGTGCTATTTGCAAGAGTTCATTATTCTTCAGTATAAACTGTTTTTGTAAACATTTGCACTTACTTGAAATAGATTATCAATATAAATATTAACAACACTTAAAAGGAGGGGAGGAATGATTAAAATAACATTTAAAAGGAAAGCCACTTATCTTCTGCGGCGATGTAAATGGACTAGAAAGTCTTCGGTGCGGCGGGTCGGCCGTGGGCGGAGCTTGCTGGCTGTACGGCGGAAACTTCTGGTTTAAACTTACTAGACGTTGCGGTAAGGATCTCCAGCATCCAGAAGTGATGTCTCTGCATAGAGAAAGCCTCTTCTTTGTTAAATCAGATGTATTTTTTTGGGAGGTCACTTAAGAGCATCGAACAAGTTCCCATCTTGTTGAGTGGAGCGAAGTATGGTCTTAGCTGGCAATAACTCAAATTGTTGTGATCATATTTCAAGATACCAAGCGGTGTGGCAAGCTGGTAAACTGCCGACAGCGATATATTACGAGGCAGCCAGCGTAATGAAGTGAAGTGTAGAAGTGACCATGGGTAGAAGTGCTCCGTATGAGTAAACGCAGAAGTGCAGAGAAGCAAAGTGAACATCGGGGTGAAGAAAACCTCCATTTAAATAATGCCAGAGAAGTCTCTGGAACCAATACAAGCTGGCAGGCTACGATTGGCTGAAGCGGTAGATATGGCGTCAGTCCATCACGTAAGTGGCCGGCAAGGAACCATGCATGCCAGTAGTGAACTCACCGCTAGACAAGTGTAACCATATTATTGCTCGCGAATTAAGCAAAGCAAGGTGCGAGTGCCTGCATGCAAGTGCTGATAATGAAATTTCTTGATAGTAGAGTAGTAATAGGATGTTTAAAAGGGAGAATAACGGAATGTTTTTTCTCAACTGGGTAACTAGAATTTTCTAGCCTGCCTCCCACTCTTATTAACCCATCTTGGTCCAGAAAGGGGGTGAGAGGTAGCTGCCTACTTGACTTTGGCTGGGCCTTTTTGCTTAAAGCGTCTGGTACTCAAGAGAAAATACTTCCTGTTGCACAAGAAACAAGATCTTACGAGTAGCAAATTCCAACTCAATCTTAGTAAGGAAGGTTGCGGTTTCACAGGCTGATCAAGGAGAAGACATTTGCTACCACACGAATTGAATTAGTAAATGAAGAGTAATGCTGAAAAAGACTAGTAGCAATAGTAACAATGCGAGCATCTGGTACTTCTTCTTCAAGCTGATTAGATGAACGAGGCCAACAAGAAAAATCCTGACTGAGCCACGTCGGACCATGCCAGTACAACTTGAGAGAAATTAATTTCTTGGGCAAGCAGCCACGGGAAAATATATCAGTGGGGTTTTCCTTTCAAGGAACATGATTCTATTGTTCAAAATGAGACACTTCGCGTATTTTAGAAACGCGATTGGCAAAAGAAATGTGGTGCAATGCGAAGAAGGTTTTGAAAGCCAAGAATCACTCTAAAACCATGTGCTCGAAAATTTCAAATTTAAACTGATTTTTAATTTACTGGCTAATTCCACAGCGGAACACAATTCCAATCTAGGTGAAGATGTGGTTTTAAGCGGAGATGCCCTTGATTTTGCACAAATTAAATTGTAAAAACGGGATGAAGTATTCGAAGGGTGGCCTACTAAGTAGGCGCAGCAACTGTATGCCTTTTCAGAACTATCGGCAAATATGTGCAATTGGAAATAATGACATGAAGGGTCGGAAATTAAAGTGCGGCGAATAGAAATATGAGAAAGATCTAACAAACTATTGCGGTATTTCAACCTCTCATCCAAAAGGGGGGAGGGTACCTTTTTATCCCAGCCAATTTTCAGTAACCAAAGCTCCTGCAGGATTTTTTTTCAGTAATAACCACGGGAGCAATGTACTGCAAGGGATCGAAAACCTTTGCTATTTCCGATAATAGTCGCATTTTCGTTTGAGGGAGAAACTCAGATAAATGTACCTGATATGAAAAGGTATCTGAAAAGGGAGACCAAAAACACCCAAGGCTTTAATAGCTGATTCCTCAGTAGGAAGTGAACATATTTGTCAACCGGAGTTTTTGTGAAAACTTAGATAAGAATTCATTTGAATTTGAGGTCCACTTATGAAGTGTAAACCCACCACCAGAAAGAAGAGATTTTAAATCATCGCAAACAAGAAGTGCATCAGACATACTAGAAAGAGAATACAGAAAATCATCTTCATAGAATGCGGTTTTCAGTACCTCGGAGGCAAGTGGATGAAAAAGATGACCATCTTGTTCGGCCAACATGTGAAGAGATCGGATTGCGAGAAAGGCAGAAGGCTTAATACCAAATGTAGCAGTTCGTAAACGATATATTTTTATGCATTTGGAATTTTCGTCTCGCCACAAAATTCTTTGCAAATCACGTTGTTCTGAATTTACTTGAATTTGCCTATACATTTGTTTAATGTCGGCGAGGACAGTAATGGGGAAATTACGAAAATTAAGTAAAAGTGGCGTAAGATCTGTCTGAATAGCAGGTCCAGAATGCAGAGTGTCATTGAGAGAAACACCATTAGCATCAGGAGATGAACCTTTAAAAACCACTCTTATCTGTTCTCGCGTGGAAGAATTTTTCCAAACCGGATGATGATTAAGATAAACTATTTATTTATGAGGATTATTAATTTCTTCAGATTTAGGAACTACTTCCATGTGATTCGCTGATTCGTACTCTTCCATGAAGGAAGTGTTGAGCTTTTAAGGAAGCATCTTTCTTAAAGCGATTTTAAATTGCGAATAAAGTTTTAAAAGCCCTGGAATGTGAATCTGTAATGACAGAGGGTTAGAAGTACAAGGAAGAGTTACCACGAAACTGCCTTCAGTAGTGCGAACAGGGGTTTCCTTGCACAATGTTTCACAGATCTCATTTTTACAAGAAGGAGGCAAAGTGGCTTGAATATCCTCAATGTTTCAGTACTTAATTAATTCTTGATTTAAATCCGTACCAACAAAGTTAATTCTTGATTCAAATCCGTTCTAACAAATTAACAATGAGATATCTGTTGAACGGGGTTGCGGTATATTGCCCAGTGGCTATCCAACCAAAATCAGTATTACGAAAGAAAACATCAGGAGCAACATTAACCCCTTCCGTATGTAAACATTGCCAAAATATGCTAGCACTTAAAAGAATTTCTACTGAATTTCTCTGTTGAAATTTGGATCGGAAAATTGCAAACGATGCGGTATATTCCAACTATGGACTGGGGAAGAAGTAATAGGGTTGTCATTACCTATAGAATTGATAATTAAGAAATCCAAATTTAAATGAATGCCGAGATTCTTAGAATCTTTTACATCAACTTTAGCATAACGTAAAGATTGTGACTTAGAGCCATTAATTCCCGTTACTTCTGTAGGAGTAGGGCATATTTGTATACCTAACTTGCGAACTAATGAGTCACTGATTAAGTTGTTAGTCGCAGCATTATCCAACAATCCTCTAACAGAAATCCATTTTCCGTGAATATTCTTTACTAGGACTTGAACAGTGGACAATAAAACTTGAGTGTTATTGAACGAGACGGAGCTTTGAGTAAAAGACTGAGCATTATTCGGCAAAGTCTCAAAATTAGATTTAGCGGAAGAACTACCCGGTGCTGATGACCGCGATCTCTCATTTCTATGCAGGAGAGTATGATGTTTAGCATTACAGTGAAAACTTAACCGTTCAGAATGACAATTGCTTATCATATGTGTCCCTGAACGACAATTAAAGCAAGGTTTTTGGGTGGTAATTAACTTACGTCTTTCATTCACAGATAAAGATTTAAATTGAGCGCATTGGTATAAGATCTGAGGTTGTTGACACAATACACAAGCTTGTACTGGGTAAAAGACCGAATGTTAGTAGAAAAGGCATGCGACCTTAGCACACACTGAGTAGGGCTGATGACCTTACTATTAGAAGGAGGTTTACAGGTGGAACTACTCTTTTGGCTGGCTACAGCAGAGAGAACTTGGCATTTCGCCTTTAATAATTTAATAATAGCTTCATAGGTACATAGCGAATGCTGAGGAAGTTTTACTTCCCAATCTTTTCAAGTTTTAGGGTCTAATTTAGCAGAAATATGATAAATCAAAACTAAATCCCAATAATCAACTGGTTGCTCCAAGTTGCCAAGGGCACAAATATGGAGTTCTGCGGTATCGATTAGATTACGAAGCGATGCGACATTATCAGCTTGAACAATAGGTAAATTGAATAAGCCTTGTATGTGACGCTGAGTTTTCAAACGAGTGTTCCCAAAACGATATTTAAGAAGTTCCAAGGCTATTTCATTTTTTATTTGTCAAAGCAAGTGCTTGGATAAGTTTAAGTGCGTTACCTTGAACGGACTAACGCAAATAATGAAACTTCTCTATTGAAAGAAGAGAATCATTTTCGTGCACCAATGAATTAAACAATTCAAAAAATGGCTCCCATGCTGTTCCATATCCGGAAAATTTGGGTAATTCTATTTTCGGTAGTATAACATGGGAAGAAAAAAAAGCAGATTCTGAAGGAGTTTGCTCCTTTTCCCCAACAATGTTAAACTTCTTAAAAGTTGCTCTGCATCTGCAAAACCTTTATCATATAAATTTTCAAACTCACCACGATTACTCTGCTGGTCGGGATACTGTGTCTCGATATTACTTTGAATTTCATCATATTTCTCAAAGGCCTGTTCATAATTTTTTCAGCCTTTGAAAAATTATGTCAATATTACGTTCATTTTCCGTGAGCTCATACAAAAAAGTGCGAAAAAAAAGTAAGCTTGACTTAGACCGAAGCTCTCGCATTAGTGAGTTTCTCGTCATTTGGCATTTTGAAATTGTTGTGTACTCGCGAATATACTGTAAACTAGTGCGTCTGGATTCATTAGAAGTTGACAGTCTGCCAGAAGAGAGAGTGCGGCCTTGCCAACTGTAAAATGTAGGACTACAGTTATGTCTCCTCCACCAGTGCCAACCATGCACACCCCGAGCTAAAAATTTCCAAATGGATTAGAAATCACAAATTGTGAAACATTTATACACGCAATGTTCAGTGAGAAATCTAAATTTTGAATTAGTTCAAAAATTATTTTTTTTATATTCTGATTTAAGTTCAATTTAAAGGTTTGCTTCAGTAGAATGTTTACAAAAAGCATCCCGGCGTTTCGTCACCTAATGATTATGTGGAGAACGGTCCGAGTTCTTCCTCATAGTGGGAAAACAGCATCAGACAAAATGCCTGGACAAAATAACTACTTTGGGATGAGCTGTTAGACTGAATAATCGGGCTAAGGAAATTCGGCCTGGTTCCTTTTGCTTCACACATGAACATTTAAGCGTTAACACAGTATAAATTTTATGAAATTATTTAAACATGCTGAATATACATAAATAGAAAAGACTTTGAATTGGAAATTATTCTTACGTTGGCACAACATGGTGCTATTTGCAAGAGTTCATTATTCTTCAGTATGAACTGTTTTTGTAAACATTTGCACTTACTTGAAATAGATTATCAATATAAATATTAACAACACTTAAAAGGAGGGGAGGAATGATTAAAATAACATTTAAAAGGAAAACCACTTATCTTCTGCGGCGATGTAAATGGACTAGAAAGTCTTCGGTGCGGCGGGTCGGCCGTGGCCGGAGCTTGCTGGCTGTACGGCGGAAACTTCTAGTTTAAAGTTACTAGACGTTGCGGTAAGGATGTCCAGCATCCAGAAATGATGTCTCTGCATAGAGAAAGCCTCTTCTTTGTTAAATCAGATGTATTTTTTATGGGAGGTCACTGAAGAGCATCGAACAAGTTCCCATCTTGTTGAGTGGAGCGAAGTATGATCTTAGCTGGCAATAACTCAAATTGTTGTGATCATATTTCAAGATACCAAGCGGTGTGGCAAGCTGGTAAACTGCCGACAGCGATATATTACGAGGCATCCAGCGTAATGAAGTGAAGTGTAGAAGTGACCTTGGATAGAAGTGCTCCGTAGAAGTAAACGCAGAAGTGCAGTGAAGCGAAGTGAACATCGAGGTGAAGAAAGCCTCCATTTAAATAATGCCAGAGAAGTCTCTGGAACCAATACAAGCTGGCAGGCGATGATTGGCTGAAGCGGTAGATATGACGTCAGTCCATCACGAAAACGGCCGTCAAGGAACCACACATGCCAGTAGTTAACTCGCCGCTAGACAAGTGTAACCTTAAACATGCCAATGGTAAGATTCTTAGAATATTGTTGTGAAGGGTATAATCACTCGCAATTAACAATATAATACAAGCATTAATGCAATTAAATAAATAATACTCGTTCGGTGGTCTCGGAAAACTAAAAGCATTTGACCAGCAAATGCGACAGCTAAGTAACTGAAAAATAAACCCGTTAAACATCACGAAAGTGATCAAGCCGTCTCTGTGAAATCTCACCCAATTAATCAAAAGAATATACTCATTTTCATGAACATTGGCGAAGGCCAAGCAGTGTTGCAAAAGGTAGAGGAATGAGCACCTTGTCCTTTACGGCACCAGGCATGTGGAAAATCTGACGACTTTTGATCGAAAAATTTTGGTGTCTAAGATACGATCCAAATACGATCATGCTGTCAGAGCTATGAATCCAAAATCTCCGAGTGTGTCTTGTATAATTGTAAAATGTTCTGACTGTATGTTCAACATATTATTGATGAGTGGAAACGAAGTCAGTTCCCGGTAATTCTTGAAGACAAGTTTTCTGGTAAGGGTAATAAGGAAAGTTGTCCCAATTATATTTTTAGCCTATTTTAATTTTATGAAAAAATATGCTCATGAGATGACCTTTTGTCCTTGTGGGCCAATGTGTGTCTGTGAGTGTGTGTCCTTCCCCCCATAACTCGTAAACGAACGGAGCGATCTTAATCAAACTCGGTGAAGTCATAGAACTATTTTGGCCGACTCCGACAGTGTCCTTCAAATTTTATTACATCTCACAAATCCACAAGATGGCAGCTGTGCGTAATTTTAGAATTTCTATTTTATTCCCTCTTGTGTGCTAATCAGACGATTAAGTTTGAATATCACACGTACAAATTAATCTTCATGTAATAGTCCATAAATAAAAATCCTGCATGGCGACCATCTGAAATATTTAGCCGGTTCTCAATATCTACGAATCCATTCCAACAATCAAACTGAAACTTTGTATGTTGATAGAGGCAATTAACATGAGTAGGTTATATGAAAATAGGCTGTATAGTTCTTAACGGAACTACTTGTTAGCCTATATTAATTTTATGAAAAAATAGGCTTATGTGTTCCCCTTTTGTCCGTGTGTGCATACGTATGTGATTCTGTGTGTCTGTGGTGTGTGTGTGTTTGTGTCCCACTAATAACTTCTAAACGGCTGGAGCGATCTTAATGAAACTCGGTGAAGTCATCGAACTTTCTGGCTGACCCTGACCATGCCCTTCAAATTTTATTATTATATCTGACGAATCCAACATGGTGGCTGTGCGAAATATTTCACCAGAAATCTATATCTTCGAAACTATCAGGGATATCACCCTGAAATTTAGTACGGTGATAAGGGCATCACTAGAAGTTCACCTATGAGACTTTTAAAAATCTGGTAACTACAAAACCAACATGGCGGCCAAGCGAATTGAGAAATTTAAATAGACGTTTCTCGGGATTTAACTATCCAAACGTAATGAAACCTGGTACAACAAATGTCTATATACATTGCAATGCACTGGTGTCTAATTTAGTCCAATTGTTTTAATAACCTCAAAATTGCGGCTGTGCGAAATATTTCTCTGGCATTCTATATCTCCGAAACTGTTACTGATATCAACCTGAAATTTTGTACGGCAATAAAGGGCATTGCTACAGGTTTATCCATGTAACTTTCTAAAACCTGTAAATTACTTAACGAACATGGTGGCCAACCGAATTTGAATCATTTTAATACATTTTTCTCGCGATTTAACCATCTGAGCGCAGTGAAATCTGGTACAGGAAATGATTATACATAGCGTAATGCACTGGCATCTAATTAAGTTCAATTATTTGCATAACCTCAAGATGGCGGCTGTGCGAAATTTTAAAATTAAGTTATCATTTCCTGTGTCGTAATCATGCGATCGAAGTGTAGTTTGAATAATGAAGCTACTCAATAATTTGCCTTTATCGGTACATAACTCTATGGGCTATACATATAACAATTCAAAATGGCGACCATCCGAAATATTTATACGGTTCTCAATATCTACGAATATTTTAGAGCAATCAACTGATTTTTTATGTTCATAGAGGCTATGAACTAAAGTTCACCTATAGGACTCTCGGTAACCTGGTGAGCACAAATCCAACATGACGGTGATGCGAAATATAAATATTTAAATGGATGATTCTCTCGATTTATCCATCCGAGTGCAGTGAAACGTTGTTCGTTTAATGCTTATACCAATTTTAATCAATTGGCATCTAATTTATTTCAATTGTTTTCATAACCACAAGATGCCAGCTGTGCGAAATTTTAAAATCTCGTTTTTATTACTTCTTGTGTCCTAATCATGCGATTGAAGTTTGAATAGCACACGTACACAATAATATTCAAGTACTAGTCCAAAAATAAAAATCTAACATGGCGATCATCTGAACTATTTATACGGTTCTCAATATATACGAATCAATTACAACAATTGATAGAGGCAATCAACATGAGTAGGATATATGAAAATAGGCAGTATAGTTCTTCACGGAACTACTTGGTATTCTATTTTCATTTTATGAAAAAATAGGCTTATGTGATAACCTTTTGTCTGTGTGTGTTTGCGTATGTGTGTCAGTGTGTCTGTGGTGTGTGTGTGTGCCTCCAATAACTTCTACTTAATGAAACTCGGTGAAGTCATAGAACTTCTTGGCCGACCCTGACCGTTCCCTTGAAATTTTATTACATGTCACGAATATAATATGGCGGCTGTGCGAAATATTTCACCTTAATTCTATATCTTCGAAACTATCACCGATATCACCCTGAAATTTAGAACGGTGATTAAGGGCACCACTAGAAGTTCACCTTTGAGACATTCAAAAATCTGATAACCACGAAACCAACATGGTGGCCAAGCGAATTTGAGACTTTTAAATGGACTATTCTCGTGATTTAACCATCCAAACGTAATGAAACTTTGTACAGCAAATGTTTATATACATTGCAATGCTCTGGCGTCTAACTTAGTTCTATTGTTTACATAACCTCAAAATAGAGGCTGTGCGAAATATTTCACTGGCATTCTATATCTCCGAAACTATTACTGAAATTGTGTACGGCAATAAAGGGCACTGCTACAGGTTTATCTATGTAACTTTCAAATACCTGTAAAGTACTTAACGAACATGGAGGCCAAGCGAATTTGAAAAAAATCAATACACTTTTCTCCTGATTTTACCATTTGAGCGCAGTGAATTGTGGTACAGTAAATGATTATACATATTTTAATGCACTGCATCTAATTTAGTTCAATTGTTCACAAAACCTCATGTTGGCGACTGTCCGAAGTTTAATATTGAAGTTTTATTTCCTGTGTCTAATCATGCGATCGAACTGAAAGTTTGAATAATGAAGCTACGCAATAATTTGCCTTTATCAGTACACATAACTCTATGGCTTATACATATAACAATCTAAAACGGCGACCATCCGAAATATTTAGTTGGTTCTCAATATCTACGAAGCTTTCAGAGTTCAGTGAAACGTTGTTCGTTAAATGCTTATACAAATGTTAATCCACTGATATCTAATTTATTTCAATTGTTTTCATAACCACAAGATGTCAGCTGTGCGAAATTTTTAAATCCGTTTTTTATTACCTTTGTCCTAATCATGCGATTGAAGTTTGAATATCACACGTACACAATAATCTTCATGTAATAGTACATGAATAAAAATCCAACATGGCGACCATCGGAAATATTTAGACGGTTCTCAATATTTACGAATCTAAAACAACAATCAAACTTAAATTTTGTATGTTGATAGAGGCAATTAACATGGGTAGGATGTATGAAAATAGGCTGTAAAAGTCTTCACGGAACTACTTGTCACTTCTTAGACCTCTAAAATCCTAGTATTCTTCCTCCATGATATTATAGCGGACTTTATACTGTAAGTTCTAATTATTTCAGGCTGATATGTCCACATACACCGGATCATGCTGTAAGGACGAGTTACCGATTTGGTAATAGTGTAAGAAAAGATGCTTGCAGTGTAACCAGTGAAAAATGTACTGCCAAACAAAAATTTAAGTCAACCATTGCTAGTCGTACCGGTAGAAAGGCATATCCACGTAGCGTATGTGAATCCAAGTTTACCACGAAAGGATATTATAAAACACACATGCTCATCCATAGCAACGAGAGGCCCTTTTCATGCAGCGTATGTGAATCCAAGTTTATCCAGAGAGCAAGTTTGAAGAAACACATGGTCGTCCATAGCGGCGAGAAGCCCTTTTCTTGTAGCGTATATGAATCCAAGTTTACCAAGAGATCACATTTGAAGACACACATGCATATCCATAGCGGCGAAAAGCCATTTTCTCTTAGCGTATGTGAATCCAAGTTTACCCAGAAATCACCTCTGAAGACACACATGCATATCCATAGCGGCGAGAAGCCATTTTTTTGTAGCGGTTGTGAATCAAAGTTCATTACGAGTTGATCTTTGAAAATACACACGCTCATCCATAGCGGCGAGAGACCCCTTTCTTGTAGCGTATGTGAATCCAAGTTTACCGTGAGATCACATTTAAAGACACACATGCTGATCCATAGCGGCAAGAAGCCCTTAACATGCATCGTGTGTCAATCCAAATTTCATTAGAGAGGAAGTTTGAAGACACACATGCTGATCCATAGCGGGAAAAAACCATTTCCTTCTAGCGTATGTGAATCCAAGTTTGCCACAAGAGGATATTTGAAGAAACACATGCACGTCCATAGCGGCAAGAAGCCCTTTTCATGCAGCGTATGTGAATCCAAGTTTACCACGAGAGGAAGTTTGAATAGACACATGCACGTCCATAGCGGCGAGAAGGCATAGCCTACGCAAAGCCAAATTTAGCGTATGAAAATCTTGAGTGGAACACATGCGAATCCATAGCGGTGAAAGGCCGTATCCAAGAAGCGTATTTGAATCCAAGTTCATCCGGAGAGAACTTATAAAGACACACTTGTTAATCCATGGTGGCGAGAAGCTATACTCACGTAGCGTAAGTGAATCCGAGTTTTCCCAAAGCTCTCACTTTATAATTTAGAGAGACACTTCCTAAACAACAGAGGGAAGGAACCATTCTATTGTAGTAAACCCAAAGTCACATTAACTTAAATGTGAACATTTTACGACATACCTTATGGTGGCAAGAAGAGCTATTAATGTAGTACAGGGAGATTTTTTGCTGAAGTGTGGCATTCGGCGAGCCAACCGAACACGGGTCGCAAATTGCGTGCAGGAAAAATCGTTAACATAGTACATATTTGTGATTTCACCAAGCAAATCATGATTAAATAATAATATGTTTATTGCAGCAAAATTGCCATACAAATGAACATAAACACTTATCACAACAAAACTTGATCAATAATACATATCTTTCTGTACATGTTACGACATGATATCTTTCACATAACTCTCCACAAAGATGAAATATAGAGGTCGCGCATGGGTCATGGAATCTCTCTGTCCGACATAACTTATGGTGGAAACCATTCACCGCATGCCTTGTGACAAGATGTCTAAGAAGGTAATTCGCCTCCTTCCAATCCTTTCTATTCATAGCATTTGTACTGTAGAAATCGACCCATATTTCTCTTTTTTTCTTGCTGTTCAAGTACTACTTCTTCATAAGCTGGCGTGGATGGTAGCAGCCTTTTCAATCGTAGATCTTCAAGCAACATTGTTTCATTCGTCATCTCATAAATCAGTCTGGATGGCGTAAATTTAGAAAGGCAAAGTGCTCGCTTCAGGAACGTTGCTTTAATTATCCCAATGTCTTTTAAGTTATTTCTTGTAAGGTACTGCCAAATAACTTGTATACCATAAGTGAATATTGGTACAATTTTGGTATTAAATAGCTTCATCGCGGTTTGGATTGAAATCTTAGAGAGGTGTTGAATGTCGTTCATGGCCAGCACAGCTGTTATGTTATGCCTTTGTCCTTCACATGCGCCGCATAGGTGGTTCCTTGGGTTTGCAGTATAACGCCCAGGTATTTGAATTTATTCACATTGTTAGGTGGTTGGTGATCTAGGATGATTACATCATCAATCGCTTTTCTGCCTCCTCTTCTGAACGTAATTTTTACCGTCTTATTCCTCTTTATAGGTAGGTCTGTTTCTTTGGCATATGACGTAAACTTGTCAACGGCTGTTTGTATGGATGTTCCCGACACCGAAGTTAAAGCCATGTCATCAGCATAGATGTAAATCATGACATCTTCTGCTTTAATTGCTCTTACCACGTCGTAGGTAGCGATGTTGAATAAGATGGGACTGAGAGGGTCCCCTTGTAAGACGCCCATCGTTTGGGCGATCGGATTTGAAATAGCAATCGTGTCATCGATTTCTATGCTGTTGCTTGACAAAATGTATTTTGTGAGTTGAACTATAGGGTTTTCCTCTCCTATTATACACTCAAGTTTATTTATTAGTTTTATTCTATTCACTCTGTCGAACGCTTTGGTGTAGTCTACGAACACAACATGAAGCTTCCTTCTTGGGTGTCCCAGTGTCTCGATTATGTCTCTTAGTAAACATTCCACAGCTTGTAATGTTGACCGGTTCCTCCGGAACTTGAACTGCCCGTCAGGGATGTATTCGTCAACTACTGCGGATAATCCTTGGGCTGACAATTTTGTCATGACCTTAAGTAGAGTACACTCCAGCGCTATACCGAGTCGCTAGGGTCACCTTTTCCTTTATATAGTGTTTTTACTCCTGCTGTTCTCCAGCTTTCAGGAATCCTTCCCTGTCGTAAACACTCATTAAAATGGTAAGTCCAAACTTCCGCAAGGTGCGGGGCTGCAATCTGTAATGTTCGATGTATACCTTATCCGGTCCATAGGCCTTTTTCGTTTTCAATGATCCAATTATTTCTCGAACCTTCTGTAGTGTGAATAACTCAATGCCTGTTCTATTTCCGCCTTAAATAGCTGTTTTGCTTGGTCTGGTGTCCTTTGACTGCAAAACGTGACTAAAGTGTGCTTTCCAAATTTCAATAGGAATGTCTCTTGGGAATGTTGGTCTCTTCGGCTTAAGTGTTATGTAGGGATTGCTTACCGCTTCTTATATTTGTTTCGCTGCTATCAATTCATAATAGTTTCGTTTGGTTTCCCTATTTTTTTTGTATAGTCTCCTTCGCCCGAAGTATTCATTCAATGTGTAAGTGGATGGCTCAGTAAGAGCTACATGAAGCCATTCAAGTGTTGTTTGCCTGGCATGGTAGCATGCATCATTGAACCATGGTTTAGCCCTCTTCTTAATAATCGGGTAAGGTCTTGTTGCACTCGATATGATGGATTCGAGTTACTTTACAGCATTGTCTATATCACCTTGTTATATTCGTTGCAGTACATCCTGAGTTTGTGTGGAAGCATGTTCTATTATGTCCGCGTTTAGATCTCTTGACAATCTCATTGCCTCCCTAAAGAATATATCCTGCTGCTCTAGGATGAGACTTCTCATAACTGGCATAAGTTTTCTTATTGCGCATTCTATAACTGTCTGAGATACAATCTGCACGTTCTTCAAATTAGAAAACACTAGGTCAATAGAGCTACTCCCATTGTGACAAATGTAAGTTTTCTCGTTTTTCTTATTGATCAGGCTAAAACCTTCCCTCTGTAGGTAAGTCAAACCTGCTTCTGCCTTGTTGTTATGTAGATCAATCCTACAGTTCATATCTCTAGTGAGTATTTCTAGTTCTTGGTTTCGTGCATGCTGTAAGCCAGTGCCAATAATCTCGATAATATCTTCCTCTTATACCAAGGTTGAAAATAAACACCTATCAGTGTGCAATGTTTTGTCTTGATTACAGTCATCTCTGCTGTCTGATATACTACTTGAAACGGAGAAAACCTTGGCTTTAAAAGGCACGTAATCCACCCATTGGTCTGCCTCGTTGTCCTTGTGTAGCAAAAGTAAGTACGGTGTAGAAGCCTCGAGCTGTCCATTCGTTCGTTAGCAGTGTCTCAGTCAGGAGCACAATATCATATGTCATGAAGAAATTATCAGGGAGTATATTGCTAGCACTTTTCAGACCTTCTATATACCATAGTAGTGTCTTAATCGTTGTTTGAGTCGTGCAGTCTGTGGTATGGTTGTTGATGGCAGCAGAGTAGATCCTGTTAGTCGAAACGGGCTCCCGTTCTTCGTTTCGTATTACTCGTTGTGTTGAGAGCCGTGTGACGTTTGTCAGTTCTTCTACATTCCATAGCAAGGCTGTTAACTTGGTCTCATCGTCTGTGTCGGGTCTTTCCATGGTGTTCGAGGAGTATACTATCTGTTTGCCTTTGAAGTTATTGCCTTCGAAATCGAAAAGTTCTGTATATTACTCTGTCTGGCCTGCTTAACTCACTCCCTTTCCCCTATGGGCACCCCGATTCTAAAGGCCTTGCTTGTGCCGCGAGAGGGGAGTTGTTCACAGATAATGATCGTGTTGATTCCGTTTTGGGTGAGGTGATCTTTTAAATCCTCTTCGGTTGTGTCGGGGTCTAGTCTCCCTAAGAAGATCCAGGCTGATTGTGGTGCTGCTCTTAGTTTGCCTAATTCAGAACCTCCCATGCCAAGTTGTGGGGGTCTTCTTGGGATGACGCCTTGTCTTCTCGTCTCTTCTTGTGTGAAGGGGTCATGATTGGTGTTTCTGTTCGGTAATCCTGGCCATGCATGATTAAAGAACTTACCTTTTCGCAGTATAACCTGAAAATGATCTTAATCAGCTGACAGACAGGCGTTGCATCGTGTAATTTAGCGTTGTAGTTCTCTTTTGATGTGAGGGATATCTGCTGCCGTATATTGTTCTCCAGCTCCACTTGAGTAGGGGAAATTGGTTTGTACAGCCTAAAGTCCGTGCAAAATTACTCAGGTTCACACCTTAAGTCCAAGAGACCCAGTGGCAACGTTTTCAAAAGCTGTTACTGAAGTACAGCAACCCTTGTTCTCACGATTCTCCTCAAACTAAATTAGTCTTCACCCAACTCCGTTTCTATCTGTCCTTCAATGCCCTAGTCAGGATCTTTGATGCTTGAGTTATCAAGCTGATTATGAGACAATCTTCCCATATACATGTAAGCAAAGTATTATTTGGTATAGAGATTACAGCATTCATCTAAAATTCAGAGGGTACTTCACCTGTCCCTTACACCCTAGTGCTCTATCAAATTCAGATATCAATATTAAATATCCTTTGTCATCAATTTCCTCCTCGCTTTCCATCACATGATTCTCTATTTAACACATTCATACAAATGCCCTTTGTAGGTTTTGTGTCTCTCTGGATTTCTTCTCTTCTTGTTACAGGTTTTCCATCAGAAACTTTAATATTACTGCACTTAGTCTTCCTTTCTCCACAAGTACTCCATTCAGTAAGCTGTACCACTGCCATCGTAATGTACAGGCGATCATGCAGCGACTCTTAACGATTGATCAGCTGATCGGTAGGGGATAGAGATGGCGACCATTTTACTTTGTGCTGTGTTGTTTATATCTTTTATGAATGAGTATCCGCGTGAAAAGTGATACTTGAGAACGCATCTACTTACGTCATCTAGAATGAGGATAATTTATTTTCTGAAACAAATGTTCATTTTGTAGGTAGGTTATTGTATCTACGCAATTTTTGCGTGGCATGTTTGTCATCACACAGAAGGTTATGTTTTAGTTAAGACCTCTATATCACTTATTATTTCGACTCATACAAGGTTTTTTTGGATGGTAATAAAATGTTGTTAGTTCAGGAAACCTCCTTCCCAGGTCACAGGTATGTCAAAAGTTTGTTTATAGCAACTACCGTAATTATGAGAGAAATGATAATGTGGCTTGCTTCTCCTTCCCCACCACGACAATTTAAGAAAGCAATGCTACTCAACATTCCTAGAAATTATTTGTACATTACGGGGAATACAAGAGTGTGTGTTAACATTTCCCTGAAAGTAAGATACCATTCTTCGGGAGAGAAGAGCTAATCGCCTTGATTGTAGGTTGTTAGTTAATATGGTTTCAATTATTATAAGAAGTTCCCAAACTTCAGCCTATGCTAGGACTGGAAACATTTCTAATATGATAATGCTGAGGTTAAGTTACTTACCGTATGTAAATCAGAGAAGCGGTATTCAGTATCTACTGAAGTCAGTCCAAGTTACATTTTGTGAGAATGGTCTCTCGATTAAGCTCAAGTGAATATGGTAATGTTTTCGTGGTAGCATTTGTGTAGGCCACTGTATTTACATTAATGGGATTGTTAGCACCTGGTGTATGTACTGTAGGTTATTGATACCTGATTTCAAAATTACAACCCATTGTAAATTCCTGATACAAGAAACAAGTTAGATTGAGTCATAGAAAATAAGTGCAGTTAGGATAGGCCCTGTTTAAGTCACCTTGAGGGTGGCCTGTGCATTGATTACAGTTAGAGATAGGTTACATTGTGCCTTGTTATCCACGAGCAGTTTAGGACGTGATCTGTTAAATAGCCAAGAGTGATGTGGGGTTTTCTCAGGCATCTACCATAAACCTTTTCAAAGCGGTGAACAACGAGAAAATGACCAAGAATAGATCTTAATATCGACGTCAAAATACTGCAATTTAGCCCTGTTTGTGTGTTTCAACGTCCTAGTAAATGTACCGGCAATGTACCATTTTGTTCACTCTCAAAATGCCAGCTACATCGGCTGGATTCGAACAAGCGGAGCGATTATTAGGCGTATGTAGTGGTAACGGATGGAAGTGACCATCAGCCCTAAATAGCATTGCTATTTTTCTACGTCTTGAAGCGTGAGCGTAATTTATATTAGGTTTGAAGTGACTGCGTGTGAAGGGAGCTATCTGACTTGCTGCTGCGACTATAACGACCCTAGACGTGACGTCACAGTAGGAGCCTTACGGCCTGTACATTACGATGGCAGTGGCTGTACATACTCCTCCAATCCTTAGTCAATTTTCTAAAATGGTACATTTTTTTCCAGTGTTCTTCTTTTGCTTCCTGCACTTGTTTACCTGACTTTTCAGACATCTGTATTCTGCCTTACCTTTTTTATCTCCTGCAATTATCCAAATTTTCAGGATCGCATCCCGGCGCAGTCAGCTGGCATTATAGAGTGCGAAAATGCGAGGGAGCCGTGTCAGTAGAATGACGTTAATGATCTCTTTCGTGACAACATTCTGGCAGCCCGGCGTCTCTAATAAACGCAGTAGTTAAAAGGGGCATTAAACAAATAACGTTGCTTTTATCTTCTACATTCTTGTGTGTCCTAGTTTCATCCATAATTCTAATGTATCCCTAGTGATCCACAGCTCTCTACCTATTGATTCCTCTCTACCAATCTTTCACCTGAGGTTTTTCTTATTTGGATTTTCAATATTACCCGTTCTTCTGCATTTGAAGTTTGTTCAGGATACTTTAACAGTCCATTCTCTTATACTCCTCTTGAACTTTCCAGATCCAGTGTCTTGTGTACGTGTGCTTTTCTCCCTCTCCACCTCGCCCTGTATCCTAGCAGAAATATCTGAAAACACCTCAATGAAGATGATAAGTAATAAGTACCGAATTGTTTAGTAACAGTGGACCTGCGACAGTGACGTAATATACATATTAAAATTAGAAATGCAATAAAACTCTCCCAATCAGTTCATTGCGAACGTCTCATCTAATGTTAATTCTAAAGAGTCAGGGTATCCATCTAACATCTTGAAGAAGTACACATCACAGTATGCATAGAATGGATTAAATACGATATGTGAGTTTGTCAACATCCACGGAATCTTCTGTACGCCGATGATGTCTTGTTGGCAAGCGCGACACGCCAAGGCCTAGAGCAGCAAACACACATTTGGAATCCCCACCTTGATTCATATCGACTGAAATAAAAAAATTCCAAAACTGAATACATGGAGTGTGGAGAGCAAACCGATGGCCCTATATCTATTGTTGGTTAAAATCTCAACAAGATCACTGGGTTCCGATATTTGGGTTCACACATAACATCACATGGAGACACATTGAGAGAAAAGTACGAATGTGATCAAATACAGCTTGGTCTAAATGACGATAGGTCACAGGAGATTTATGTGATTGTAAGATTCCTGTTCAACCAACTGCAAGTCTTTCTGAATCGTTGCTTGAGACGTATCATCAATCGAAGATGGCTGGATGTCATATCAAATGATGTTCTTTCGGAGGAAACCAAACAGCACAAAATGCATATACAAATAAAGGAGAGAAAGTAGCGATGGAAAGGTCGCACCCTAAGGAAGCCTGCTGGAGCCATTCAGAAGACTGCCTCCGATTGGAACCCACAAGGGTCCCGAAAACGAAGTCTTCCGAAGATGACCTGGAAGAGGACGATCGAGGGAGAATGCCTGGAAATGAGAAAGACATGGAGTGAGTTGAAGAATTTGGCCAACAACAGGACCCGATGGAAGTGTTTCACGGAAGCCCTATGCTCTGAGAGGAGCAACAGGAATTAAGTCAAGTAAGTCAAGATTCCTGTACAGCTGAAATCAAAAGTATACCGCACTGTGATCAGACCTGTAGCATTGTATGGAACTGAGTGTTGGCCAGTAACCAACAGATGTGAGCAAGTGCTGCTCTCCATGGAGATGAGGGTGCTGCGCTGGTCCATTGGCTAACAAGACTAGATCATGTCACCAATTACCATGTACATGCCGGACGTTTGTTTTCGTCGATTGCCCTTGAAACTTGCGGGTGAGCGTGTACACAGTCACTCTGTAGGCCTCTCGCTTAGCAGTTGAAACCACCGGTCTGATGTAATGGAATTCCAGACATGAGTACGTGACGACACCACTGTGAAGAACAATACTATCCACGTTGAAGTATTGTGATGCGGAAGTACACAATACATAGTTACGAATAGAACACCACTATATCTGCCAATGACTGTACTTCAGCAGTAACATGAGATAAATTTGTCCGCTATCTAACCACAAGAGGCAGGTGGCAACAACACAGGTACTGTAGTAACTCGCCTCCAGGCTTCCTTTATGATTTTTCACTCGTCTAAAACCCGTGGTGTCGCACCGATCCCTGACAAGATGCTGGAAGCTCGCCTGCGTTGGTACGGACATGTACTACATAGTTGCGAAGACACAGAGGGAAACATAGCACTACAACTGGATGTAGAGGGCAAGCGACCACAAGGACGGCCCATGAGGCGGTGGCTTGACCAAATCAAGGAGGACATGAGAGCAGCCAATGTTGAGAAAGAGGACGCTGCAGATCGTGCGAGATGAAGGCAATTGTGCAGACAATTGTGCTCTGTGGTACAAAGGCTAGAAAAAGAAGAGGATGTGAGTTTGTCAACAAGGAGTGGGTCACGCAAGAGAATCATGCTCTCCACATTCCAGTGGCTGCCACATTGCTTTCGGTCTAATGTCGACACATATGGAAACTTTTATTATATCAAAAGTACTCATCGGATTTGCGAACTAGGCACATCACTGACCTTGTCACTCGATTGTTAGTTGTCCCAGTGGGTGAAATTAGTATAGTCGCATAAAAAGCAAAGTTGCTACCGCCTTTTCGGTAAATACGGATGGGCTGGGGGCGAAATGGATTGTGTTGTATGAGCCCCTCAATACAAATTAAGAACTTGAAAACAGAATGACGATATCATAAACGGTTCCGTAGATAATTGAGGTGGTCTTCTTAGCTGAATAATGATTGGCAATATGTTGTTGTTGTTGATTGACTTAGGTGCTTTGCGACATTGTCGTCATGTAGCCCCGTGTACTTGGGTGTGTGTGCCAAATGTGTGTGATAACCTGCGCTATTATAATCGCTGTAATGATGTGTGTATTTGTAATTCATATGAGGACTGGGTACGAGGCGGCCGTTGCCTTCAGTTATGAACCATCCCAGCATTCGCCTGGAGTAGAGGTGGGAAACCACTTCTAGGATGGCTGAGGTGGGAATCAAACCCACCTTTTCTCATTTTTGCCTCACGAGGCTGAGTGTAACCCGTCCCAGCCCTCGGACCAGAAGTAAATGTCTTGGTAGAACGAGGAATCGAACTCGGATCTCTGCGGTGACAACCAAGAGTGCTTGTCACTACGCAACGAGGTAGTCGATAATATGTCTTTTAGTACAAATGTAATGTACTCGCAGTAAGTGACATGTTAGTGGTTTATACCGAATAATTTTGTACTTCAAATAAATATTTCACCGTTATTATCTGCAAAAATACAGAAGTTATGATGACTTTCTTGAATCAATGGTATTTCATGAAAAATGAGTCTGGTAGTTTTTAATGTGAAAGTAAAAGCGACTGGTATTAAAGGATTAATCCTAATTGCCTGTCTGCGGTTCACCAATTACATGCGGTAGGAGTATCAACAATAATGCTTTTATTTAGAGTGTAAATGTAAGTTGCCAGAATTTTCTAGTTTTCTATAATAAAGCTAGGACATCCGTACATTTTAAATGGTAATACATTAATTCGAGCAAGTTAATTATGAGGAACAGAAACTCAAATTCACAAGACTAACAAAAGTGATGTGAAACGTTCTGATACTTAACATATCACGAGACTTCTTTCCACTGACCTGCTTTCCGGCCGATCACCAATAAGCACTCCCACTGTTCCTCAATCGTCTCCTTGTAACGCATGTCCACCTTTCGTAGAGATTACGATTCCTCATGCCTTTATTTGCATGAATAAACACGGAACCCACTGGTGACACGTGCGTTTGTGTCGTCATTTTTTAATCACTTGCATCGTTCTGGTGCAGACAACCTATTTTGACTCGTCATAACTCCCTGGAAAGTTAATATTTTCCCCCGAAGATGCCACTAGATGACGGGAGAAGGTTATGCGAAACGTTCTGTCACTGAAACTCATTATCGATAAATTCGTCACTTGGCATGTTATGGCGGGACGCATTCAATTCTTCTTCAGCAAGTAGTGGTTGAAGATATTGTAACTTAGCTAATTGAGCTGTGAAGTAGTTCGCATAGTTAGTTGGAGTTGAAAAAGCATACTTCGTCGAGTATAAATCAGCCCTAATGTCATGTTGGTATTCAATTGACCAGAATCTCGTTTGAAGTGCGTCTGCGAACTCCTCAAAATTGTGATATGCGAATAGGAACGCCCTGTGGCAAATTAACGCACCATACTCAACGAACTACTCAACTACTCGCATTTCTCGGTCTCTTGGTATTCTACTGTCATCAAGATAACATCGCATATCTCGCCAAAAAATCGATCGCAGTAAGATTTCCTATATATGGATAATTTCTGTTTCATAGAATTGCCTTTCGCTGTCCAATTCAAATCTAGGTATTTCTAATCCAGGCAGTCGATCTCGCCTTAATGGTTCTTGACTCCTAGCATTTCTAATGTCTTCTTCTATCTTCTTCTATCTTCTTGTATCTCCCGAGATTCCTTACATTTACCCACCCGTTCACCTAAGAAATTCCTTAGATCGTCTCTGATTTCATTTCTAATATCCGTATTCGCATTGAATAGGTTAGCAGCTTCTCGAAGAGTTGAATTTTGCAGTTTCATATTAATTGCTTCAATTTTGGACTCATGGTTCTGCTTAGAATTACCTATTCCGGTCTTAAATCCCTCTGTCGCATCTTTCATTTCTTTTATAACAGTTAATTTATCAGGGTCAAATTATCCGTGATTCCAGAAACATTGACAAAACTAGCATGCTTCACATTGTCAATTTTCTTTGACAATTCATCCATTCAAGTAGTCATATCATCATTCATATTATAATTAGTCCTGGAGATTAAACATCTTAAGTGAATATTAAGTTGTACTTTTCATTGTGGCCTTCCGTAGCACAAACAATAATAATAATATGAATAGAAAAGCTAGTCAGCTCACACGGGGGTCTGGTTCTGAAATAAGCAGGAGCTTGACATTACCCTGTGTGAGACACTGGGCGCGGAGCCTCAACCCCATATGGCTGATAGGGGATGTTCCTTTAGATATAAAGATAGGCAATGAAGATGGTCAAGAAGTATTCTTACATAGTTGGCCAATACCCAGCCCATAAGATAACTAACATCAATGGTAAACGTTTGACAGATACTCGCGGAATGTTTTGGATAAGACTGAAATCCACATGGTTCAAACATCTTCCAAGGAAACAGAAAACATGGAAGATGCGGGGCTCGCGTTCAGAGAACTATCAAATTGAACACGTAGGTATCTCATCATAATCTTATAGAGAGATCTGGAATGTTAAAGTGCTCAGAAATGTGATAGTTGACTCTTATCACTACATCTCCAAAGTAAAACTAAACTTTATCTCCAGAAAACACAAAATTAACCAGAAGAAAGCACAGAAACCTATCCAAAAATATGATACCATTAAAATTAAGGACCACACGTCTTTCAAAGAACACGTAAGTGAACGCATCAGAAATTCGCCTCCGGAAACCTGGGAACAGCTGAAAGAGGCAGTAATCACAACCGTACAAGAAACAGTCCCGCTTAAGAGGTAATATAAACACCCATGGTGGAACCCATTTTGGACGCCTTAAGGGAGATACGAGAAGCGTGAGAAAGGTGAAGCAAGAACAGAAATCAACAAAATTGGTTTTAATTCCTTGAAATAAGAAAGCAAACCACCAAAACCATCCAAAAGACGAAAAGGACCTTTGATAAGGAGACCTTTGAATCCATAGAACATCCACATCAGGAAAAACAATACATGATATTTCCACCAAACATTCAAAAGAAGCACCCAGATCTATAAGCCTCCGTCGCATATTTTCTAAGTCCCGGAAGGTAGGAAAGGCATAAGTGATCAAGAAAACTGTGAGATATTGGCGAGATACTTTGAAGAGTTACTAAATTGTAAACCACCAAAGGAAAAACTAACCTTCAACAAGCCTGAAGCCATTGAAGATGCTCCAATGTCATCAAAGGGTGAGGTGGAACAGGCTATCAAGGAACTGAAAAACGACAAAGCCAGTAGAGAAGACTCTATCATAGTGGAGCTATGGAAGTATGCAGATAGCAGAACAGTAGACATCTGGACTAAAATTATACAAGACTCTTGGATTAAGGAAGAAATCCCTGCAGAATGGACCAATGCTCTAATTCACCCTCTGCATATGAAGGGGCATAGAGATGATGTTAACAATTATAGAGGCATATCCCTTCTCTCGGTAACATATAAATTTCTCTCTAAGATCCTCAAGAGAATCTCAGCTAGATAAAGAAATTGGAAAGTATCAAGCAGTTTTCCGGAAGGGCAGATCATGTATTGAACAAGTACACAACCTTAACTCTATCGTTATGCAGACTAAGAAACAAGTATAAAACTTTCGTGATCACATTTATTGACTTTAAAAAGTCTTCCGACTCTCTTGATGGAGCAGTTTTTTTTTTTCAATATCCTGCAACAACATGGACTTGATCGTTAAACACTGAACATCGTCAAATGTACACTAACAAACACCATATATAAAGGGAATCTCGCCCATAGTATTTAACTGTGTATTAACTGTGTAATAGAGAAAATCCGAGAATGGAGAAAAATACTCCCTGAAACAGGTCTAAATGTTATGAACAGGACACTCAAAATCAATACCCGAGTGGACTGTATCGCATTCGCAGATGATGAAGCTATGCTAGCAGATTCGGTTGAAACAGCAATAGACCTGATCAATACTCCAATATATAGCCTCCAAGACTGACCTTCAGTTGTCTTTCGAGAAAACAGTGTTCCAGACAAATGACAAATCTGCACCAGAATACCTTCTTCCCAACAACAGGATCCCTAAAGTCGGAGATTTTAAATATTTGGGGGAAAGGATCAGTTAAGACCTCAAGAAAAATAAAGAATTTGAAGAATGGCTTCTGAACTGAATATTGCATACAATCGATGCAGAATGGTTTACCAGAAGAAATGCATATCCATCAATGCAAAATTAAGTCACTATAACACTGTAATCAGGCCCGAGGTCCTCTATGCAGCTGAAACCTTATCCAACAAAGGGGAAAACTGATACAGAAACTAGAGATCAAGGAAAGAATTATCTTGAGGAAGATCTTAGGCCCATGGGTCATAAATGGAGAAAGGGATCACAGGCCAAATGATGATCTATACCTAAAGGAAGAACCTCACCTCCAATTCTACGGACGCCTTGAGAGAATGAACGAGTCAAGATTGACCAGTGTAATCCACAGAGCCAGCTCCTGCAAGAAAACAACACCTCTGTGGTACCAGCAAGTTAAACAAGATCAGCAAAGCTTTATCATCTCTGAATCCGTTAGGCTTCGATCACATTGGATGCACGCTTGCGCAAGTAATTTGGTGGCGCAAGCGTGCGCAAGCTTGCACATATAAACAAAATCTGTAGGAGAGCGACAGAAACAAATGGTGACGTGTCCATCGTCGCTCACAAGCAAGTGCACGCTTGCTCCAACTCCACTTCGAAAGAAAAATATTTGTTTCGTAGTTGCAAGCGTGCATGATCTCGGTTGATTTCTGACCATCGAGGCAGTGACAGTCTAGTGTTGATTTCATGTAATAAAGTTTATGACCGAGCATATTAAAAACGAGTGTTTTATTTTCCAAACCTGATATCCAGGTTATTTTCATAAACTATTCACTGAAAATATATTCAATCGGCCCTTCAATCGGTTACAATTAATGTTGTGGTTTGAGTCATCAGTCTTTTGACTGGTTTGATGCAGCTGACCATGCCTACCTGTCCTGAGTTAATCGTTTCATCTCTACATAGCTACCACACCCAACAGCCGTGGCAATCTGTTTAACTTATTCTAACCTTGGTCTACCTCTACAGTTCTTTTTCTCGACCCTTCCTTCCATAAGTTTGCTATTCCTGGGTGTCTTAGTATGTGTCCTACCCACCAATCTCTAATCTTCATTAGCAGTCGCCAGAAACAACACTCCTCTCCCACTCATCTTAATACCTCTTCGTTTGTAACCCTATCTACCCATCTGATCTTCAAAATTCTCCTGTAACACCACATTTCAAACGCTTTAATTCTCCTCTTTTCTGCTGCACCAATAGTCCAAGTTTCACTTCCATAGAGCGCCACGCTCCAACAAAGGCTTTCAAAAATGCCTTCCTAATACCTAAATCTATATTCGATGTCAACAGATTCCTTTTCTGTAGAAATGCTTTCCTTGCCTGAGCCAATCTACTTTTTATATCCTCTTTGCTTCGTCCATCACTGGTTATTTTGCTTCCTTAGTAACAGAAGTCTCCTACTTCTTTTAGTTTTTCACCTGCCAATTTGATGTCCATAGAGGTTTCTGATTTATTTCGGCTGCATTCCTATATTTTTGTTTTACATTTATTAATTTTCATCATGAATTCTTTCCTCAGGATGGAGTCCATACTATTCAAAAACTGATTCAAATCCTCAGGCGTGTCGGCCAAGATGACGATGTCATCAGCAAATCTCAGAGTCGAAATTATTTCTCCTTGAATCTTCATTCCCACTTCAAATATCTCTCTAATTTCCTTCATTGCTTGTTCGATGTAAAGATTGAAAAGTATGGGTGATAAGCTGCAGCCTTGCCTCACACCTTTCTAAACAACAGATTCTCTCTCTTGTCCTTCAGCACTAATGAGAGCTGTCTGGTTTCTGTATAGATTGTAGATCACCCTCCTATCCCTGTACTTTATTCCAATCATTTTCAAAATGTCAAGCAATTTAGTCCAATCAACGTTATCAAAAGCCTTTTCTAGGCCTGGAAATGCCATGGACGTTCTCTTATCTTTCTTTATTCTACCTTCCAGAATCAGCCTAAGACTCAGTACAGCTTCCCTTGTTCCTACATCTCTTCTGAAACCAAACTGGTCTTCACCCAACTCCGTTTCTATTTGGCTTTCTATCCTCTTGTAAATTATTCTAGACAGGATCTTTGAAGCATGAGTAATCAAGCTGATTGTACGGTAATCCTCACATCTGTCAGCTCCTACTTTGTTTGGTATAGGGATGATAACATTCTTCTTGAAATCAGGGGGTACCTCACCTGTCTCATAAATCCTACACACCAAGTGAAATAACCTGATCAGACCTTCATCTCCTTATGCAGCGTAGCAACTCAATCGGTATATCATCTATGCCTGGTGCTTTGTTCCTGCTTAAGTCTTCCAATGCTCTGTCAAATTCAGATCTCAATATTAAATCTCCTTTTTCATCCTCATCAATTTACTCCTCAATCTCAATCTCCGTTCTCTTATACAAACACTCTATATAAGCTTTCCATCTCTCAATCTTCTCTTCCCTATCTGTTAGAGACTTTCCATTTGTGTCCTTAATATTACAGTACTTAGTCATCTTTTCCCCAAATGTATACTTAATCCTTCGATATGCAGTGTCTACTTTTCCTATAATTAATACGTTACATTAACTTTTTGGGGAGAGAAAGGCCTACAACATTTTTAATATTGGCAGATTGAACATCATTTTTAAATTCATTAAATAATATTTTAAAGTAAATACCGTAGTTAATGAATCTTCAAGTCTTACTTCAAAGTCACCATCAGCTACTCTTCTGGTGATACACACTTTCGGAAATTAGATTGCCTCCTTATTCTATGTGTGTTTTACCCAGTATATAGTAGAAAGTGTCTGGTATCATTCTGAAGTATTCAAAAAACTTATCATGCTGCCTAAGCAAATCGTTGAATATTCGTGCATACTCTCCATCTTCCTCTCTGTCCAAAAAATACTCATTCACCCACTCTTTCCTGATTTCGTGCTCATCCAAAAATAAAAACTTTAAAACACCATTTTCCAAAACAATGTCCTCATCGTCTGATATCTCCATTTCGACTGACCTTGTTTATGATAATTAACTTGCACCTGCTTGCATTTAGTGTGAGCACATTGCTGTTCACGACAGTTTGCGCACTTTGCGCCACCAAATTACTTGCGCAAGCGTGCATCCAATGTGATTGAAGCATTATACAAGACAGACAAGCTTTCCGGAAAATGTTATAAGAAAACCCACAGATTAAACTAAGGAAAGGACAGAGACCAAAGAGGTCAGAAGCAGCTAAATAACTACAAGGTCAGAAAATGAAGGAGATATGGGCTAGGAAGAAGACCCTTAAGAACGTGAAACCAATCCCAACTCATCAAGCTGAAAACCATTTAGGTTAACGTACGCAGTCCATAGTTGGCTCATTGGAAGAAAGAAGAAGAAAGCAAGACTTACCGTACATTATACATTTTATCAAAAAAGTAGGTTGTTCTCAAAACTAATTCTAAAAAATTAATCGTCTAAAGTGTAAAAAAACTAAAATTCGAAATCAAGATATTCAGTAAACAACATATAGCCTACTTTCACCTAAAAGCATGGGTATTGTTATAACTCATTGTCATTTTCAAGGAGTATAATTGAATGCAGCTTGAAGTAGGTTGTTGAAATACAACGTGTTATACGGATATTAAACATGAATATGAGGTCCTTTGCTAGTGCTACCTATGTAGAAAATTTCATTCAATTAGGTTTCACTTTGTTTGAATTGATATTGTGATTCGATTTGCGTACATACATGGCAGCTATCTGCAAACTACTAGGCTGATGACATTGCAGTTCACTCAAAGATGCTTCCCACAAAAAGGTATGTTGTTGCAAAATTTAGTAGAGAACAAATGAATAGGATGGTCGTAATTTGATTTAAGGTTTTAACATTTGGATGGCCGCCAGTACGTTTCCGTCAAGATGGCGACAATATAAAACATGACACTGAGTTGCCTTTTGCGAGTGCTACCTCTGTACCAAATTTGGTTCAATTCGGTTTCACTGTATTTGAATTGATAGGGAGAATCGATTTGCACACATACATAGCCGCTATCTGCAAACAATATGGCTGATGACCTTTTAGTTTGGTCAAAAGATGCCTACCACATAAAGGTATGTTGTTGCAAAATTTAGTAGAGATCAGATGTTTAGGTTGGTCGTAACTTGATTTAAACTTTTAACATTTGGGTGGCCGCCATTCCTTTCCCGTCAAGATGGCGGAGATATAAAACATGACACTGAGGTGTTCTTTGCTAGTGCTACCTCTGTACCAAATTTCGTCCAATTCGGTTTTTCCATGTTTAAAAAGATAGGGGGAATCCATTTGCACACATACTTGGCCGCTATCTGCAAACTATTCGGCTGATGATCTTGTAGTTTTCTCAAAAGTTACCACATAAAGGTATGTTGTTGCAACATTTAGTATAGATCAGATGATTAGGATGGTCGTAATTTGATTTAAGCTTTTAACATTTGAGTGGCCGCCATTCCGTTTCCGTCAAGATGGTGGCAATATAAAACATGACACTGAGGTGCTCTTTGATAATGCTACCTCTGTACCAAATTTCGTTCAATTCGGATTGATCCTGCTTGGATTGATAGGGGAATCGATTTGCACACATATATAGCCGCCATATGCAAACTATCAGACGGATGACCGTGTAGCTTGGTCAATGAACGCTTCTCAGATAAAGGTATGCTGTTTAAAAATTCGGTAGAGATCAGATGGTTAGGTTGGTCGTAATTTGATTTACGCTTTTAACATTTGGGAGGCCGCATGTATGTTTCCGTCAAGATGGCGACGATATAAAACATGACACTGAGTTGCCTTTTGCGAGTGCTACCTCTCTACCAAATTTCGTTCAATTTGGTTTGATCATGCTTGAATTGATAGGGGGAATCGATTTGCACACATGCATGGCCGCCATACGCGAACTATCAGACGGATGACCTGGCAGATTGGTCAAAACACGCTTCCCTCATAAAGGTATGTTGTTTAACAATTCGGTAGAGATCAGATGGTGTTGTTGGACGTAATTTGATTTAAGATTTTAACATTTGGGAGGCCGCCATTATGTTTCCGTCAAGATGGCGACGATATAAAGCATGACATTGAGTTGCATTTTACGAGTGCTACCTCTGTACCAAATTTGGTTCAATTCGGTTTCACCGTCTTTGAATTGATAGGGGGAATCGATTTGCACACATACATGGCCGCTATCTGCAATCTATTGGGCTGATGAACTTGTAGTTTGGTCAAATATGCCAAGGTATGTTGTTGCAAAATTTAGTAGAGAAAAAATGATTAGGATGGTCGTAATTTAATTTAAGCTTTTAACATTTGGGTGGCCGCCATTCCGTTTCCGTCAAGATGGCGGCAATATAAAACATGACACTAAGGTGCCCTTTGTTAATGCTGCCTCTGCACAAAATTTGGTTCAATTAGGTTTCACCATGTTTGAATTGATAGGGGGAATCGATTTGCACCCATACATGGCCGCTATCTGCAATCTATTGGGCTGAAGAATTTGTAGATTGGTCAAATATGCCTACCACTTAAAGGTATGTTGTTGCAACATTTAGTAGAGATCAGATGATTAGGATGGTCGTAATTTGATTTAAGCTTTTAACATTTGGGTGGCCACCATTCCAGTTCCGTCAAAATGGCGGCGATATAAAACACGACATGGAGGTTACATCAGTGTAACGTGTAGTATCATTGTGATTTACTATCTCCCTGAAATTTCCTCTTTTCTTCCTCAGATATTCTAACCTATTCCTTGGTTTTCTCCTGGGCTTTTCTATTTTCGTCCTTAACTGTTTTAAGCTCCTCCTGTACTCGTGCCATGTTTTCCCTGCACTCATTTAGTAATAGTGTCACAGTGCTTCTATTCACTATTTTCATTTGTGTCATTTCTGCGGTTAAAGTACCTTTAACCAAATCGACATTGCGTTTATGTTCTTCCTTTATTAATTTATCATTCTCCCCGGCTGCCTTTTGCAATGCCTCAACCTCAGTTGTGATAGCCACCTGCCATTCCTGAATGTCCTTCAGTAAGGCACGAATCGCCTCCATATCTTCTTCTTGGAGAAAAACAGGGAAACATCACCAGCAATAATCATGTGGTTACTTTGAGTGACCATTTTCTAACAAAGTATATTGGGAAAGTTTACGACAATACTATTCCACGTTATAACTATGCCTGTCCATATGGTTATTAATTTCCCCCTTAGTGATCCAAAATCACCTCTTCAAGCTTACATCCAAATTTCTTAATTCAATAACATTTACTTTTACCAATAATTACAACAATTACATTTACCATTAAAATTTAGAATGACGTGACTTAAAATAGCCATCAGCTGGTATAACAAACAGTCAAAACTCCGCCAGAGTCCAACAATTTAACATTGTCGAGCCTCATTTCGGTATAGACACTTAAAACATATATTGGTGTCAACAAAGTTTCGAAAAGCCCCATTTGGGAAAACCAATTAAACATACTCCCATGTACCCGAATTCACGTAACTACCAACCATTATCTGAGGATAGAGAGGATCGCACAGAACGTTGATCCCCAGCTAGACAAGCCAACTATTCCCTGCTGGCTGGCGAAGTTAAGGAACACGCCGCACACATGTTTACTAGGCGAATGTACTACTATCTAGCTACTTGTGTTCACATCTATCTACACAAAGAGAATGAGATTCTAGAAACCTCGGGATATGACGGGTGTGGAAAAGGATTGGGCGCCTATAACTACTCTAGTACACACGTAGCGTTCGTTATTAAATGAAGAACTCGTGGATTAATATAGAATGGAATAGGAAATCCAAAAAGTGCCTTCTAATGTTTATTAACTAAGGACAAAATACAATTAAAAATGAAGCCTCCTGAAACGTAATTTCGAATAATAAATTAACTAAATACTAATTATAATCTCTCAAAATAAATGGAATAAATCACCGTGAATTTAGTCTCGATTTCAAAAACAATCCTAATTAAGAAGTTTCAAATAAAAATACTTTTCTCAAGACTTCTCCGTCTTCTCTATCAAATCTATAAATATTTAAAACCTGTCAAGAGCTTACTCCTCCATGCTGATAAATACTACTCTGAATTCTATTAACAAGCACATCTTGATACTTTTACAACATTAACTCCTTTATCCTGTCTATTGCTTGATTAATAATAACTATTTCTTAAGATGTCCTAAATAGCTATCATTTTATATACACTATTTACATCCTTCGAAGCTGAGAAACAATCGTTAATGCTCTCATCGACCCTCTCCTATAATAAATTCTACTATTATCTTACTAAATTGTGTCTTATTACCCACGTCAATCTCTTTCCTGTCACATTCAATTAACAGGGTGTCTATCAGTAACGAAAAGTAACGAAAGTAACGAAAAAGTAGCTAATTTTACAAACGGGTAACGAAAGTAACGAAAAGTAGCTAATTTCTATATCTGGATAGTTTAAAGTAACAAAAATGCGCCCAGGCCGGTTTATATCATTTAAACCCGCACCACCAGGCTCACAGATCGTGAAGTGAGAAGAAGCGAGTTTCACGCAAGCGGCGCCGATTGCGTAAGCTATACTTCCCCGAGCACGATCTCAAGGAACTGCATACTGAGGATACCTTCAGTGGTACTGCATACATAGGAGTAGTGGTTTTGTAACAGTTCTAGCACCTCCACCTCCACATTCCTCCACACAAGATGGCGGCGACGCGATATCTCTCGAACCCCTGGTTGGATTTTAACAAATGAGGTGTTGTTGAACTCGGGCTGACACCCCCTTTCCAATGGATAACATATTTCAACCCCCAAATTAAAACCTACCCCTACTAGAGGGTGAAATTTTATTTATTTTAGAGAATCTCGCTTTCCAACGTTGTTCCACATGGAGGAATGTGGAGGAGGGTGTAGAACTCTTAAAAACTACTGGGGTGGGGGTAGTAAGAAATAAAAACAGTATTAATTATTATTCAGCATGAGGGTTTTTTTTAATTCGTTAGAACGTACAATACACCCATTGTTTTTATACCCTCATAAATTAGATATAGAGAATGTCCACCACGATTTAGATCCTCGAGCACACTTTCTGACATATCATTAAAACGTGTAGGAAGGAATGTCTGAAAATTTTCACTAACACATAGTACACGTTCACCATACATTGTGTCCACTTTTTAAATGTTGATGTTACGGAATGGAGTATGCATTGGTAATTCAGTGAGCTTTTTTCTCTCTAATCCGCAGTTCTGCCCCATAGCATTGAGAATATTTATTGTAGTAGCCTATAAACAAACAAAAAATCATGTCTATTACACTTTAGCTATAAGTGACCAGAACCACTATAACATTTTATTTTAAGAGCTTTCCATAATGATAAGAAAAAGAGCTTACCATAATGATGGATTGTGAAAATAAACGTATTTTGCTGCTTGATGCCACTACTAAAGTAACACTCATACAACAGACAAGTGAGTTCATGTTTCGCTGACGTAATCGTATGTTTCCACGCACTTCCTGTGTTGAGCGTGTCATAGTGGCTAAATTTGAAACTCTAGATGAGATGTTTTGCTGACGTAATCTTATGTTCCCCCGCACTTCCTGCGTCGCGCGCGTCGGGCTGACATCCCCTTTCCAATAGGCAACATAATTCAACCGCAAAACAAAACCTACCCCTACTAGGGGGTGAAATTGTATTTTTTTTAGAAAATCTCTCTTTTCAAGTGCAACATGTGAGAGTTTGAATGCCAATATGGAATTAAACTCGATCCAAAGGATTAATAGGAAAACTACTGGGGTGGGGGTAGTAAGAAATAAAAACAGTATTAATTATTATCCACCAACCTGGACCCATTATTTTGGGCAGCCAGGCTCTGCCTGTCACAAGTCAGGACAAAGGGGGAGTGATAGAGGAGTAACACCTCTTAGAAAAAACCTTGGGCCAGCTGACCCGGCTGGTAGTACCATGTAAGGGTCCCTTGCCAGGGTTACGGTGAAGACCTCAACGGCAGCTACAGTGGAGGGGATATTCTCTGGTACAGTGTAGATGGCGGAAGGGGCAGCCCAGTGCTCGGGATTGAGTACAAGGTATCGTCCTCACTTGAGGGCAGATATCAGCTGTAGCGTCTGATCCGGAGCGGGCGGCTACAAACGGCGTCTGTACCCCATGTTAGGGGCGGCCGAATTATATGCTGGCAGTAGCGTTAAAATGCCCGATGACAGGCCCGGGCGACAGGCCGGTCGGTTAATCACCGTCGCAACTCATGGATCAATGGCACAAGTTGAATTATCGGAAAATGCTAGGGCGTCCCCCGAAAGCGACGCGCGATGGTCTCGCCCGGCCAACGTGAGAAGAGAGCAAGGGCTACCAATTCAAGGACGAAATTGGTTAAAGAAGCGAGTCCAAAATAAACCATTGCGTATTGCTTCCTGGAACATTGGGACATTGACAGGTCGCAGTCGCGAATTGGCAGCAATCCTAAAATCTCGTTGCGTAGATCTGGCGTGTCTACAAGAGACACGGTGGAAAGGGCAGAAATCTAGAGATATTGGAGAAGGGTATAAGTTGATCTATCATGGTACGACTAATAGCCAGGGAGTCGCTATTGTAGTGAATGAAAAACTTCGCAGCCAAGTATCAGCTGTACATCGCTACTCCGATCGTCTCATGTCAGCAGTTATCGACACCCCAACTCGCCGTATACATATATTTTCAGCGTGTGCCCCACAGACAGGCTGTGATGAGACAGCTAAAGACACATTCTGGAACGAACTTCAAGATGCCGTTACAACGTGCAATGAAGAAGACCTATTTCTACTTTGTGGAGATCTTAATGGACATGTTGGCAGTACCAGCGAGGGGTATGAATGCCATGGAAATTTTGGCTATGATCACAGAAATGAAGACGGGAACAGGATCCTTGAATTTGCCGAAGCAAATGATCTAATTATCACTAACACCTTCTTTAAGAAACGCAAATCACACTTGATCACCTACACTAGCGGAGGGCACAATACTCAGATTGACTATGCACTACTTCGTAGGAGAGATTTCCCAATTGTCATAGACACTAAGGTCATACCATCTGAATGTTTAGCCCCTCAACATAAACTGCTAGTTACCGATCTTAGAATGAAAGGTTACATAAGAAAACCCTATGTGAAAGGTCATGCCAAAATCAAATGGTGGAAGCTACAAGACCATAAAGTGGCATTCAGTGAGAAGATTGTGTTCCCTCCAGTTGATTCTGTAAATACGGATTATACTTGGGCATCATTCAACAACTGCGTAACTAGTATAGCTCAATCTGAGCTTGGTGTAACACAGCCCGGCACACGTAGAATTGACAAACAGACGTGGTTGTGGACAGACAAGGTACAGGAAATGGTGCATGAAAAAAAAGCAGCTTTTAAACAGTTGCGAACATCACCGACTGAGGAGAATCTTCTGAAATACAAAGCTACTAAGAAGGAGGCAAAAATAGCAGTTGCTGAGGCTAAAGTAGATCACTACAAACATTTATATGATCAACTGACAACTAAAGACGGAGACAAAATTATCTACCGACTAGCCCGAGCACGGTGTAGAGCAGGTCAGGATATAGAACACTATATGTGTGTGAAGGATAAGAATGGTCGACGACTTCACGATAGCAAGATGATTCTGCACCGTTGGCGAGAGTATTTTAGTGAAGTATTCCACACTGAATTCCCTCACCCACAAATACCAGACAACAATGTTACAGCTGGACCAGTACCTTGTATCACTGAAGATGAAGTCAAAGTTGCCATTCGTAGCATGAAAAATGGAAAGGCCCCAGGGCTAGATGACCTTCCTGCAGACATCTGGAAAATTGAGGAACTTAGTGACAACGCGACCACCTGGCTGACAGAGTTTTTCAATTCAATTATTCTCTGTGGTCAAATACCTACAGATTGGTCAACTAGTATCACAGTACCTATCTTTAAGGGTAAGGGTGACCCAGCTGAATGTACCAATTACCGTCCAATTAGACTTCTCTCCCACACTATGAAAATATTCGAACGTATCCTAGACAATAGGCTGAGGAACATCGTACAGCTCTCAGCAAATCAATGTGGGTTTGTCAAGGGATGTGGCACGATAGACGCAATCTTTGCTGTGCGCCAGCTGATGGAGAAATTCCGAGAGAAGAGGAGGCCACTACATCTTGCTTTCCTTGACCTCGAGAAGGCATTTGATCGAGTACCACACCAGATGATTTGGTACGCTCTCCGAGATCATCAAGTTCCAGAAATGTATATAAACTGGATAAAAATGCTGTACAACAACACCAAAAGCCACGTGCGATGCCCTGCAGGACTGACTGACAGCTTCCCTGTGACAGTTGGGGTTCATCAAGGCTCAGCTCTGTCTCCCCTGCTCTTTGTTATCGTCATGAATTCCATAACGCGAGACCTGCAGAAGTGTGTCCCATGGACATTGCTATACGCTGATGATGTGATGATTGCGGCAGACTCCAGGATGGATCTTGAAACCCAAGTGCAGACATGGCATGATCGTCTGCAAGGATTTGGTCTTCGTTTGAACATCCACAAGACTGAATACCTCGAAACGATTCCATCCCCTGGAACTATAGGTATTAATGGAGCTCCTCTTACCAAGGTAAATACATTCCGATACCTAGGCTCACGATTGAATGGCGACAGCTCTGTGAATGAAGATGTGCGAGCACGAATCAATGCGACTTGGATGCGATTCAGAGATGTCACCGGTGTTCTTTGTGATAAGAAGATGCCTATCCGCTTAAAATCAAAGATATACCGCACAATGGTGAGACCAGTTGCATTATATGGTACAGAGTGTTGGCCAGCACCTAGAAGTGCTGAGCACTCACTTCATGTCATGGAAATGCGGATGCTGCGAAGATCATTAGACATATCTCTGCTCGACCATATCCCCAACACAACGATTCGACATACAGCTGGCGTGGCTCCAATCAATGAGAAAATGCAGGAATGGAGACTCCGTTGGTATGGGCACGTTGTCCGTGCACCACAAAGTTCAGTCATCGGCTCGGCCTACCATCTAACGGTCGACGGCCAGAGACAGCGTGGGAGACCGAAATTGCGGTGGCTCGACACCATTAACGCCGATTTACGATCAAGAAACTTGAAATCACGCGAAGCATTAGATCGCAAGAAATGGCGTGCATTGATCCGAAAAGCGGACCCCGTTCCTACGGGATAACGCTAAGAAGAAGAAGATGAGAGTTTTTTAATTCGTTAAAACGTACAATACATCTATTGTTTTTTATACCCTCATAAATTTGATATAGAGAATGCCCACCGCGATTTAGATCCTCGAGCACACTTTCTGACATATCATTAAAACGTGTAGGAAGGAATGTCTGAAAATTTTCACTAACACATAGTACACGTTCAACATACATTGTGTCCACTTTTTGAATGTTGATGATACGGAATGGAGTATGCATTGGTTATTCAGTGAGCTTTTTTCTCTCTAATCCGCAGTTCTGCCCCATAGCATTGAGAATATTTATTGTAGTAACCTATAAAGAAACAAAAAAAATTCTATTACAGTTTAGCTATAAGTGACCAGAACCACAATATATATCATTTTATTCTAAGAGCTTTCAATAATGATAAGAAAAAGAGCTTACCATAATGATGGATTGTGTGTAAGTAAACATCTTTTGCTGCTTGATGCCACTACTAAAGTGATACTCATACAACAGACAAGTGAGTTCATACGATTACGTCAGCGAAACATGAACTCACTTGTCTGTTGTATGAGTATCACTTTAGTAGTGGCATCAAGCAGCAAAAGACGTTTACTTACACACAATCCATCATTATGGTAAGCTCTTTTTCTTAACATTATGGAAAGCTCTTAGAATAAAATGATATATATAGTGGTTCTGGTCACTTATAGCTAAACTCTAATAAACATTTTTTTGTTTCTTTATAGGCTACTACAATAAATATTCTCAGTGCTATGGGGCAGAACTGCGCATTAGAAAGAAAAAAGCTCACTGAATTACCAATGCATACTCCATTCCGTATCTTCAACATTTAAAAAGTGGGCACAATGTATGGTGAACGTGTACTATGTGTTAGTGAAAATTTTCAGACATTCCTTCCTACACGTTTTAATGATATGTCAGAAAGTGTGCTCGAGGATGTAAATCGTGGTGGACATTCTCTATATCTAATTTATGAGGGTATAAAAAACAATAGATTTATTGTACGTTTTAACAAATTAAAAAACTCTCATGCTGAATAATAATTAATACTGTTTTTATTTCTTACTACCCCCACCCCAGTAGTTTTTAAGAGTTCTACACCCTCCTCCACATTCCTCCATGTGGAACAACGTCTAATTCCATATTGGCATTCAAACTCTCACATGTTGCATTAGGGGTAGGTTTTATTTTGGGGTGAAAATATGTTATCCAATGGAAATGGGGTGTCAGCCCGAGTTCAACAACAGCTCATTTGTCAAAATCCGACCATGGGTTCGCCAGATATCGTGCCGTCGCCATCTTGTGTGGAGGAATGTGTAGGTGGAGGATATAGAACCCCTACTTACATTCCATTCCATCACTGACTAGTCACTATTGAGGTTAGGTAAGGACAGGGGACGTGTGAAATAATATTAACAAACACAAAATATTTTTATTACATCATTTTATTATCATAACACGTCTTACAAGCTTTAGTCATTTTGGGGTAGGGACGATACCAACTCATTCAACAATACAGCCTTTTGTGTTTGTAACGTCCATAGCACCGATGATGCCCCAATGTCTCTAAACTAGACGTTTTTGACGGTGAGCTGCTCACCGAAACACCATTGACACCATACAGACCACACATATCGTAACTTGTTTTTACATTACTCAGAGGCATGAGTGAGGGATAGCTTGAATGACAAGGTATATTTCCCACCTCTATTCTGCATAGGTAGGGGCAGGCGGGTGACTAGCGCTGATGTTCTTGCATAGGTTCATCGCTCTCTTGCCATGGATCTATGGTTAGGTGAGCTAAGTGTGACGTCATAGTCAGTCTTAAGCAAGTCTAAACTTGTAGAACATGTCACGTGACAAGGTTAAGTTAGGCAAAATTGGGTTATGTTAGGTGTGCTGAGGTTAAGTCTTTAAATATTTCCTTTCTTTGAGAAAATTTCCAAAACCAAGAAAAAAAATCCACTAAATACATTGACAAAAATAACTTGTCAAATAAGCCAACACACAAAAAGCCGATATAAGCCAACACAAAAGCCAATACATAAGCCAATACAAAAGCCAACGCAAAAGCAAACACAAAAGCTAATACATAAGCCAACATAAAAGCCAACACACACAAGCCATTGTTTATTTTGCATGTCATAATCTCCTTTGGTACGTTGTAAGCTGTATATATCAACATACCGTTTAATACATGCATCTGTAGAAAAATAACTTATCAAATAAGCCAACAGAAAAGCCGATATGTAAGCCAACACAAAAGCCAATACGCAAGCCAATACAAAAGCCGACAAAAGCCAATACATAAGCCAACATAAAAGCCGAAACATAAGCCAATATACAAGCTTATGGTAAGTCACTCTATATCCAGAACAGTTATAACCTTTGTAGTGTGAACATCATACTGACAGGTCAGTTACTACTATGGAACTTACTGCAACCAACAAAGGTAGGCAACGTGCACTCTATCAAGGCTACTCTTATAACTATAATCGTCAGAATGTGAATGGAATAATATTCTGGCGATGCTCGAAAGAGGGGTCAACAAAATGTCGAGGCAATCTAAGAAGTAAAAATGGAAAGGTTTTAAGTGTGAGTGTTCATCAATGTAGTGCTCGAAACAAACAACGGTTGCTGTTTACAAAAAAATCATGAAAATGCTAAAAAGCAAGTTCAAGAAAACGATATTACTGTTCAAGATAGTGTTGTGTGTGTTCAAAAGTACTTATCATGTCCTCAAAAAGTCATGTTAGGACAGTTGTCGACGTCTAAGAAACCCTCAACACTATCAACGTCAACACAGACTATGGGAGAGATCTCTGTGGAAAAGAAACAAAAGGAATTGAATAGTTTTAGTGATGTTGAGTATAAAGTTGATCACAATGATGGTGACTATAATAATAGTGATAGAGATGCTGAGGATGATGATGATGATGATAAAGATAATGGCAATGCTCTGTTTACCCCTAAAAAGTCATTTGCTAAATTTGTTTACTGGAACAATCCCAGTAAGCTAATCCAGCGGCTTCAGCACTCGCATGCCTGCAAACAGGCTGGTCATACTAAATATGAGGAAGAACTATTGGATATAGAAAATGAGCTTCGTCATGCTAAAATTATTGTGTAATGAATCCATGTAACCGCTTAAACTATTTCTTAACAATACATGTAATATTTTCTACCACTTTGCTACCACTTTGCTGCCACATTTCTAATTTGCTACCACTTTTCTACCACTTGCTACCACTTTTCGACTACTTTTCTGCCACTTTTATACCACTTTTCTACCACTTTGCTAACACTTTGCTATATCTTTTCTACCACTTTGTTACCAATTGTCTACCACTTGTCTACCACTTTGCTACCACGTTTCTACCACTTTTCTATCACTTTAAACTGTCCATATTAAAGATAAAAGCCAACGCTAAGTAATTCTATTAGCATAACCGATATAACCTTTGTAGTGTGCAAATCATACTAACAGGTTAGTTGCTACTCTGGAACTTACTACAACTAACAGAGGTAAACAACGTGTACTCTATAAAGGCTACTCCTATAACTATAAACGACAAAATATAAAAGGAATAATATTCTGGCGATGCTCAAAACAGAGGTCAACAAGATGTCGAGGCAATATGAAAAGTAGAAATGGTGTGGTTTTAAGTGTGAGTGATCATCAATGTAGTGCTCCAGGCAAAACACTGATGGTGTTGACAGAAAATCATCAGAATGCTAAAAAGTTAGTACAAGAGAAAGATATTGCTACTCAAAATTGTGCATTGTTTATTGAGCAACATTTAACCCCTGTTGTAAAAGTTTTGTTTAATCCATCTTCCACGTCTCAAGTCATCAACAACACAGACTATGCAATAGGTAGTGTTGTTGTTGCTGTTTTAAGGGGCTGAACTACAAAGTCATCTGCCCTTGATTTGCAAGTGGATCGAAATGGACTAGATAGTAGTTGACAAAAAGAAAGGTGTATTTTCTATATAACTATTGTACAAGTACTTACATTATATAAATAAAAATAGTGTATCAGTATTGTCTGTTTTTCTTAATTGCTATCCCCATGTCCCACTATTAATGCAATTGTTAACCATCAACAGTCTCTGACTATGTTAGAAAAGAGAGTGGTCTTAAACAATGCACTCCATCTATGGTTTGTGAACCGAGTATCATAATGATACAGTGTGGCCATGTCATGTTAAGGCAATAGTTATGTCAGATAAGGGATTCGAACCCTTGCTTCCTTGTACAGGAAATTTGATCTTAAGTCAAACATCTTAACCACTCGGCCAACCTAGCAATTACTAATTTAATTAGTCTTGTGGACTTGAGTGTTTACAAAACATTTTCCAGTATACGTTGACTAAAAACTCTTTCTTTAAAATAATGATAGCCATTTGTTCGTTTTTACATTTCACACCTTGCAAATTGCCAATTTTTCCTTTGCATTTTTTTTAAATATCAGTTTGAAATTTTTTGAATTTCATGATATGGAAGCATGGATTTTTAAATTTGTTGTTCACACAGTTTATTTTTTATTTTGTGTACGGTATATCAAAACTTCATATTTGCGAAACATGATTTTTTCATTTGAAGTTTTTGTAAATGGTGTTAAAGCACGCAAACATTTTAAGGTTATGTTTGCGTGCCGTTGAAGGTTGTCAGTTCTTGAAAACTGTTTATTACATTCACCACACTTGAACATACTGGTCACTTTTCAAATCTATATATATAAAGCACAAAGTTTGTCTGTCTGTCTGTCTGTCTGTCTGTCTGTTATGTATACAAATCTACACCGTTTCACCGATCTGAACCAAAATTTGTATACTTACCCTTTGGAACCCTGCGGGTAACCCCGTCAACATTAAATTTCGGACAGACCACCCCTTGCCCTGCATTTAGGCCCTTTTGCACTTATCTACACCGTTTCACCGATCTGAACCAAAAGTTGTATATTTAACCTTTGGAACCCTGCGAGTAACACTGTCCACTTGAAATTTCGGACAGACCACCCCATTCCCTGCATTTAGGCCCTTTGGTCCAAATCTACACCGTTTCACCGATAAGAACCAAAATTTGTATTCTTACCCTTTGGTGCCCTGCGAGTAACACTGTCTGCTTGAAATTGCCGACAGACCACTCCATTCCCTGCATTTAGGCCCTTTGGCCCAAATCTATACCGTTTCACCGATCTCAACCAAAATTTGTATATTTACCCTATGGAACACTGCGACTAACACTGTCTGCTTGAAATTTCGGACAGACCACGCCATTCCCTGCATTTAGGCCCTTTTTGCACAAATCTACACCGTTTCACCGATCTGAACCAAAATGTGTATACTTACCCTTTGGAACCCTGCGAGTAACACTGTCTGCTTGAAATTGCGGACAGACCACTCCATTCCCTGCATTTAGGTCCTTTGGCCCAAATCTACACCGTTCCACCGATCTCAACCAAAATTTGTATATTTACCCTTTGGAACACTGCGACTAACACTGACTGCTTGAAATTGCGGAGAGGCTACTCCATCCCATGCATTTAGGCCCTTTGGAACAAATCTGCACCGTTTCACCGATCTGAACCAAACTTTGTATACTTACCCTTTGGAACCCTGCGAGTAACTGTCCACTTAAAATTTCGGACAGACCACCCCATTCCCTGCATTTAGGCACTTTGGCACAAATCTACACCGTTTCACCGATCAGAACCAATATTCGTAAACTTACCCTTTGGTACCCAGCGAGTAACACTGTCTGCTTGAAATTGCGGACAGACCACTCCATTCCCTGCATTTAGGCCCTTTGTCCCAAATCTACACCGTTTCACCGATCTCAACCAAAATTTGTATATTTACCCTTTGGAACACTGCGACTAACACTGTCTGCTTGAAATTGCGGAGAGGCTACTCCATCCCATGCATTTAGGCCCTTTGGCACAAATCTACACCGTTTCACCGATCTGAACCAAACTTTGTATACTTACCCTTTGGAACCCTGCGAGTAACTGTCCACTTAAAATTTCAGACAGACCACCCCATTCCCTGCATTTAGGCACTTCGGCACAAATCTACACCGTTTCACCGATCAGAACCAATATTCGTAAACTTACCCTTTGGTACCCAGCGAGTAACACTGTCTGCTTGAAATTGCGGACAGACCACTCCATTCCCTGCATTTAGGCCCTTTGTCCCAAATCTACACCGTTTCACCGATCTCAACCAAAATTTGTATATTTACCCTTTGGAACACTGCGACTAACACTGTCTGCTTGAAATTGCGGAGAGGCTACTCCATCACATGCATTTAGGCCCTTTGGCACAAATCTACACCGTTTCACCGATCTGAACCAAACTTTGTATACTTACCCTTTGGAACCCTGCGAGTAACTGTCCACTTAAAATTTCAGACAGACCACCCCATTCCCTGCATTTAGGCACTTCGGCACAAATCTACACCGTTTCACCGATCAGAACCAATATTCGTAAACTTACCCTTTGGTACCCAGCGATTAACACTGTCTGCTTGAAATTGCGGACAGACCACTCCATTCCCTGCATTTAGGCCCTTTGTCCCAAATCTACACCGTTTCACCGATCTCAACCAAAATTTGTATATTTACCCTTTGGAACACCGCGACTAACACTGCCTGCTTGAAATTGCGGCGAGGCCACTCCATCCCTTGCATTTAGGCGGTTTGGCACAAATCTACACCGTTTCACCGATCTGACCCCAATTTTATATACTTACCCGTAGAACCCGACAAGTAACACTGTTCACTTTAAATTTCGGACAGACCACACTATTCCCTGCTTTTTGGCCCTTTGGCAGAAAACTACACCGTTTCACCGATCTCAACCAGATTTTACATAATTACCCTTTGGAACTCGACGAGTAACACTGTCCACTCGAAATTTCAGACAGACCACTCCATTCCACGCATTTAGGCCCTTTGGCACAAATCTACATCGTTCACCGATCGAAAACAAAATGTGTATACTTACCCTTTGGAACCCGATGAGTAACACTGTCCACTATAAAATTTGGACAGGCCACTCCATTCCCTGCATTTTGGCCCTTGGCACAAAACTACACCGTTTCACCGATCTCAACCAGATTTTACATAATTACCGTTTGGAACTCGACGAGTAACACTGTCCACTCGAAATTTCGGACAAACCACTCCATTTCCCGCATTAAGGCCCTTTGGTACAAATCTACATCGTTCACCGATCGAAAACAAAGTGTGTATACTTACCCTTTGGAACCCGATGCGTAACACTGTCCACTTGACATTTCTGACATACCACTCCATTCCCTGCATGTAGCTCAGGAATTCCTCGGGGTTGCCAGCTTCCTAACTCACCAGTCATGAGCCCTTGAGGGTGTACCAGAAGTGGTGGGTCTACTCACACCCTGCCTCTTTGAGGGCCTTGAGCAGAAGACAGGAGATATTATGAAAAGGAAAAGAAGGCAGAACCCTCGAAGAATGAGGGTATCAGGAAAGATGAGACAAAGCCAATTAAGGCGGGAAATTGAAAGACTCCCTAGCCCTCGGATACCCTAATACAGTCTGGGTCGGAAGAGAACAAGAGTTGACCAAGGGAGGCCGACAGGAAAGAGAACTGAAATGAGCCCGGCACCAGGAAGTAGAAGCGATGCCAGACTCAGCTGGGGTTCCGTGGTCGCCAACCCACGTCCCACAAGTTGTGAGACCCTGGGGGGTGTCAGTTGTGAGAATAGCTTGCTGATTCATCGTGAGGTGACTTGAGAGTACTTTCCAGAGCCCGCCGTGTTATCTCCTGCTGTCTATGCTGATGCCAGCACAGGGCCGTTGCGAAACAGTGAGTGATTCCCGGTCAATCTGTATAGGACGGGGAACCCCGAACGTGTGTCATCATATTTCGTCATCATCTGCAATCATCTCAGGTTCGTGCAGCTTGGACCTATATTCTTTGTCTTTGCCGAGCAGTACGCTCTTTCACTAGACGCATCCAGTACAGGCCTAAGCCAGAAAATAAGGTTGAGACTTTGGAAGACATCGAAGCTAGACACCTGAATTACCTATATCAGTTTTAAAATAACACCATGTTCGTTTAGTAGTCATTTTTTCATTACCTTATCATTATCATCATAAGTGCAAATGACCTAGATGTTACGCGCATCATACCAATAATCACCGCCGCATAAAGTCTTTCTCGACTGTGATTTTTAAAATATTTATTTTTGGTTGGTTGGTTCTTAAGTTTAGGGGCTGCGACAATGCGGTCATGTAGCCCCGTGTACTTTGGGTGTGTGTAGAATCTGTCTGATAACCGGTGTTAATTGTGATGACTGTATTAGTGTGTGTTATCTGTTTTTTAATTTAAGTACAAACTGCAACTTAGAATTCTTCAAATAGTTCGTAATTTTGCCGCCAAGCGCCACCGTCAACGACTACTAGGCCAAGTTCGGAACTTAGCTACTAGACGCCACTGCAGTCGGCTCTTGGAAACGGACGTAGACATCTATGAGCGTTGTTTACCTATCCAATTTAGCTTCTCACAGGTGTAATTAGTGGAAGGTTCAATAACATGCCATAAATCTGACATGGGACCGCCGGCTTTACTTCCCCTCCGAAGAAAGGCATACTGACTGATTTTTAAGGCTCTTAAAATATCCGACGGCTTCGGCCGGGTTTGAACCCGCTATCTTGGGCATAGAAGCTCAGCATGCTACCAAATACGCCACCGAAGCCGCCATATAGTTATTTTTATTACAGTACATTGTGTACATTATACGTTGATGTGTCAATTCAATACCGGTAGTAGTTTCCCTTATCATCCTCATCATAAGAGCAAATAACCTACAGTAGATGTTACGCCCATTACACCATTAATCACCACACACAATAAGTCTTCCTCGCCTGTGAATTTTGAAATATGTATTTCTATTACGGTAATTTGTAAGTTTGACGTGTCAATTCAACAGTAGTTATTATCATCCTTATCAAAAGGGCAAATGACCTAGATAATACTCCCTCATTGTCTTTGGGGGCAAATGACTTAGATTTTAAGTCCATTATATTTCTAAGGAGATCTTAAAACATTATCATCATTCCACCGGGCGAAGCCGGGTACTACTGCTAGTTACCTATAAAAGAAAGAAATCATCAATGTTAATAAAATATAAAACAAAGTAAAATCTATAAATAGTTTAATTATAATATGAAAAATATAGTCAATGGTTATAGCAGGGTATTTAATTTAATCGTTTGTGAACTCATACTAAGTCTAATTTTAAGTTGTTCCAACATATATCACTGTCACTGACACCTTGCAGTGAACAATGGAACTTGATAAAGCGTTAATCAAATCTAACCTACAAATTTAGCTTCACACCATTGTCAAGTAGTTCCAACTATAGTTAGTAGATACCATTGTCACCGACACCTAGCAGTAAACGCTTGGACTTAATAGAGCGGTAAGCAAACCTAACCTACAAATGTAGCTTCACACACTATTGTCAAGTAGTTCCAACTTTGGCTATCAAATATACCATTGTCACAGATCAAGCGGCGAACGTTCAAATTAATAGAGCATTAAACACACATTTTCCTTGATCTCTTGTTTTTGAATATTAGAAACCAGCAGTCTCCTGTTAAGTGAGTTAAGTGCGACGTCATAGTCAGTCTTAAAGCAAGTCTAAACTTGTAGAACATGTCACGTAATAGAAACCAGCGGCCACCAGTTATGTGAGCCAAGTGTGACGTCATAGCTAGTCTTAAAGCAAGTCTAAACTTGTAGAACATGTCACGTGATAGAAACCAACGCCCGCCAGTTAACTGGGTTAAGTGTGACGTCATAGCCAGTCTTAAAGCAAGTCTAAACTTGTAAAACATGTCACGTGACAAGGTTAAGTTAGGTAAAGTTACGTTATGTTAGGTGAACTGAGGTTAAGTCTTTAAATATTCCCTATGTCACTGACACCTAGCAACGAACATTCGGACTTAATAGAGCGATAATCAAAATCTAACCTACAAATTTAGCTTTACACAACATGGTTAAGTAGTTCCAACTTAAACTACCAAATATACCATTGTCACTGACATCTAGTAGTGAACATTGGAAAATATCGCTCTAGCTGTTTAAAAGTTATTAGAGGAGTACTTACCTTTAATAATTTATCAACTGCTGTCACTGAATGAACTAGGTATAAGAATCTGCTAACCTTAAAGGTACCCAATTATCTGTAAACAAGGAAATAAATAAATAAATCAATAAATAAATCAATCAATCAATAAATACATTCCAATCAATAACTTCAACATCAATTAGTAATAAAAGACTACAATCCATTAATAATAAGTACATACCTTGCAAAATAATTCAATGATTTTCCACCAAAAAGTATTTTTTGCAACTCTTCAGCAATAACTGTTCACTCGTAGCGAATAATAAAGACATACAGTAGGGAAATATATGACACCTCTCGTATATAAACTCTTATCGCTCGTGGCAGCAGTGTTTTGCAGATCATTGCAATTCCTTTCCCAGTACAGCTGAGAGTCCAAAGTACACTAGGAACACCTGTGTGGTATCCAATTACTGCTGACTTTGCATGATCATCACCCATCGTCTTGATCAACACCTGGGGTTTCAAATTACTGCAGCGTTAGTCATAGCAATAGAACTGTACGCTCTCTGCCATGTCAGCAACATGACACCGGAAGGAACACCTGTGTAATATCCAATGACTGCTAACTTTGCATGATCATCACCCATTGTCTTGATGAACACCTGGGGTTTCAAATTACTGCAGCGTTAGTCATAGCAACAGATCTGTGCACTTTCTGCCATGTCTGTAATATGACACAGGAAATAACAAGATGTCTTACTGCACGTGCCATCTCCACAGTTTTAACATCTTAAGAACATGTATTATTCTCTTTCAACTACAAATGACTCGTTAGAACACATGCATCCACCAAGTTAGATCCCTTGTATGTTTGCATGTATTTCGTCACTTTCCTTTCATATCGTTATCACATTATAGTAGTGGGGACTGGCGAACAACGTCATTTCAACACACTGCTTTACACGCAAATGTAGTTTGGCCCTTTGACCTAATTTAAATAAATTCATGAGCCAGTCCATAGGGACCAGGCCAAAGGGACCGGTCCAAAGCGATCAGTCAAAAGGGACTCGTCCACAAGGACTCGTCCACAAGGACTCGTCCACAAGGACTCGTCCACAAGGACCTGTCAACAAGCACTCATCCGCAAGGACTCGTCCTCAAGGACCTGTCAACAAGGACTCGTCCACAATGACCTGTCCACAAGGACACGTTAGGTTGGGTTAGGTTAGGTTACACTACATCCGCCATCTTTTAAAAAGCCCGCCCTCTTACAAAAGCCATGAGTGGGTATGCGTAAAAACAAAAAACAAGCATGTTAATTCATATTGACCGTACACATGTCTCTTGTGTTGAATAACGTTTAATTCCATATTGGCATTCGAACTCTCACATGTTGCACTTGGAAAGCGAGATTCTCTAAAAAATACAATTTCACCCTCTAGTAGAGGTAGGTTCTATTTTGGGGTTTGAAATATGTTATTCATTGGAATGGGGGTGTCAGCCCGAGTTAAACAACACCTCATTTGTTAAAATCCAACCAGGGGTTCGAGAGATATCGCGTCGCCGCCATCTTGTGTGGAGGAATGTGGAGGTGGAGGTGCTAGAACTGTTACAAAACCACTACTCATAGGTTCAACGTATATTTTCGGCATCAAGAAGAGAATTAGTTTTGTGTGAAATATTTTTCTGTATTCGGAGACCTGAGTTTTGAGAGATGTTTAATCGCGATAACTGCCGAAACTCAACAGAAACCTCTCATTTCTGATATTGACCTCTAAATTTGCATATCTCAAATTGAGGTCCAGAAATAACGCAAAATAATTTATTGTCGCAATCTTGCGAATTGATACCGTTTCGGAAAAGAAATCGCAAGAATGCTTCGAAATACATAGACTTTATTTTATCTGCCCTTCTCGTAAATTTGCGACATCCAGTGTGGTTAATTCCTAACTCCGTTGTATGTCTATTTTTCCTTCGAACTTTGGTTCCATTGTATACGAAGGAAGTCCAGAGAGTAAGTTCCGTTTGGTGATAACATTAAATTGTGTACAGATACAGAAAAATTATTTATTGCACAAAAATCTACAACCCTCAAACCACTTTTCCACATAACTGCTGAAATGTTGCAGGCATTTGTCGTAGCGTGTCGCGAGTGTTTGTATATCTTCTTCATAGACGTGTGCCGCCTGTTTCTTCAAATAGTTGTACGTTCCGCTGCAGCGCAGTTCCGCATATGCGCGGTAGAAGCTCTGTATTAAGGAGAAGAAACGTGCGCCATTTGGAGAGCGCTGTCAGCCACGTACGCGTTGTTGTGCATGTTTACTCGTACAATGAGGATGTTGATTGAAAATCCCGCCGCTTGTGAAATCAGATCTGTGATTCATTTTCTGAATGCTAGGAAAGTGAAACCAATTGATATTTATCGGCAAATTTGCGAAGTGTATGGAGAAAATGCGATGAGTGATTCAATGGTGAGAAGATGGGTCGGACAGTTCAATGAAGGACGTAGTGAAGTGCACGATGAAGAACGAAGTGGGCGTCCATCATTGGTTACAGAAGAACTGGTTCACGCGATTGATGACAAGATCCGGGAAAACCGCAGGTTTACAATTAGTGCTCTCGCTATGGAATTTCCCCAAATCTCACGATCACTAATTCATGAAATTGTTACAGAAAAACTGAACTTTCGTAAACTTTGCCGACGTTGGGTACCAAAGATTCTTACGGAGCAACACAAAACAAAACGGATGGGTAGTGCACTTCAGTTTTTTACCCGTTACAATGAAGGCGGCAAAGAATTTCTGACACAGATATTCACAGGGAATGTAACTTGGGTTTCTTACGACACCCCTGAAAGTAAGCGGCAGTCAATGGAATGGAGGCACACTTCATCCCCCAGCAAAGGTTAAGCCGAATCAAATCTTGACACCTCGGAAAATGATGTGCACAGTGTTCTGGGACTGGAAAGGCATCTAATTCATTGATTTCGTACCGCGTGGTCAAACAATCAACGCAGATGCTTACTGCGAGACACTTAGGAAATTGCGCCGCGCAATACAGAATAAGCGCCGAGGGTTGCTGTCAAAAGGTGTTGTTTTTCTTCACGACAACGCACGACCACACACTGCAAATGTGACGAAAAACCTCCTACAGGAATTTGGCTGGGACGTGTTTGACCACCCTCCGTACAGCCCTGACCTCGCTCCTAGCGACTTTCATCTGTTCACACATCTCAAGTCTTTCCTTGGCGGTCAACACTTCAACAATGACGACGAACTGAAAGAAGATGTTTCCAACTGGTTGAAGACACAGGTGGCAAACTTCTATGAAGAAAGTAACCAAAAACTTGTGCCACGCTATGACAAATGCCTGCAAACGTTCGGCAGATATGTGGAAAAGTAGTTTAAGAGGTGTAGAATGTTGTGCAATAAATATTTTTTCTGTATCTGTACACAATTTAATTTTATTACCAAACGGAACTCACTTTCTTGACGTGCCTCGTATATAATCTAACCGGTTATCTCGAAAACTAGTAAAATTTGAATTCGCAATTCTCTCTGAATAATTTGTAATATCCGATACCTTCTTCGAACGTTCATCCTCCAAAATCACATCCTCAAGAGGGCTGGCTGCCCGCACAGCTTGCCTGCGGGAATCTCGTCAAACGGACCGAGATCGACGCCAGTTGCGTAAAATATAAAACCCGTGCCCGGTCGCGAAATTGTGTCCACGAGGAGTGCGGGAATATTATCAAAGGTTTTTGGGCACCCATCACGAAACATACCGAACCCTACTCGCTACTTTTCCCATGACCGTATACTTAAAAGTGTACGGGGAGCAAAAGGTACATCAACCCATTTAGAAATAACAGACTACGTATCATCGCGATACTCATTTCTTCTCGTGATGCGCCGTGAACTTCCAAACACAGCATAGGGACAGCGGGAATCACGGTGGCGACCATACAACATGTTCATAACTGCTCGTGAATTTTAACTATGCACAACCTCGAACTTTTCTCCGCCATTCTGCCAGGGCAGATAGGCAGACAATCGTTGAACGGCCGGATGCGGTGCCGATTGCATAATATCGCGTTCTCAGTGTCCAACCGCGAGGACAACGTGAATCTCGTAAAACGACTGAGAGCGGCAACGATTGCGATATATCGCGGAATTTCTCCGCATTCGATGACAAGTACAACTGGATTCTTGACAAAAAACGGACAGCAAACCGCGCCGATTGCGTAAAAATACTATATTTTTCCGTGCCTGACCTCAAGGACTATAGAAATCTCGTCGAACGAATGAAAGTGATACCGATTATGTAAATCGCGATTTTTCTCCGTGTTCTAACGTGAAAACTACGAATCGCGTCAAACGGCTGAGACCAGCTTCGATCGTGTAACGTCTGGATATTTCTCCGAAGATATAATTTGGTAATGGTCACGTAACGTCGTGATATACCTCGGGGACAAAGGAAATCTCCCCATACGGCCAAGATAAGAGCAACTTCTTGGTAATCATAGCTTCTTTTACACAAGGCGGCATATTAACAGAAATAACTCATTTGATATTAAATATCCATTATTTATTTTTATCTTTTAAATGTTTATAACACCATAAGTGAATTTTATTCACTGAATTAAGCATAGTTCATTGTTGTTTTTCTTTACAGCACGATGAGCTTGTATGCTTACCGACTGCAGACGTATCTTTAATTAAAAGGTAACTAAAAGGCAGCTAAAAAGTAAGTAATTTTTACATCATCCTTACAGTAGACACCCTGATTAACTTCAGAACAAACGATGAAGTTAATTCAATTTATACGTATATATTATATTATATTTCCGTATCCAGATACATTGTTAAATAATTTAGATAATGTTCATCCAATGTTCAGCTATAAGAACAACTTTATCATTGGCCTGCAAAACATCTTCTTTTGTGCACGGTGATGGTAAATTCTGGCAAACCTGAAGGTGCTCTTCATCCTGTAGTAGTCATCAATCACAGACCATTTCTCCTTGTGCGTACCCCACTTCACAAGATTGGATTTGCATTTCGAAACACCTTTGCGAAGTCGGTTGAGGGTTTTCCAGATGGGATAGCGAAGATGATAACCTGCAGAAGGTTCTTCCTTTAGACTCATGGATGTTGTTGTTCACACCTTCGTTTTACTGCCGTATCAACAAGGGGTGCAGTTGTTCTTAAAAAACTCTTCCTTGATCTGAGTCGAACGGACTGTATTTGATGACCATAAAGGTGGTGACGTGGATCGATTTGCTTCCAACGTTCAACTTCTGCAGCTACTTGCCTTTTTACGTGAGGAGGAGCGATTCTTGCGATAGGGTCGAGTTTTTCCGTTGGTGTTGGTCTCAAACACCCTGTAATTATGCGACTGGTCTCGTTCACAGCAACATATACTTGTTTAGTTTCTCCATACGGGGGATGCATATTCTGCAGAGGGCCAGAGCAGAAGTGCGTAGGACATGTGGGTGTGCACCCCAAGACGTGACTGTTAACTTTCTGATAATATTATTCCCAGCACACACCTTTTGTTCGGTATTCGGACAGCGTTGTTTAAAAGATAATGTTCTGTCCAGTTTCACTCCAAGGTACTGCCCCCGTAATTGAATTATATAGAGACCACGGTGGCTATATTTGAAATTATAAGGAGAGTTATGGTTGTCATAGTTATGACGTGGGTAGTCATGACGTAAGAACGGATGACGTAAATGTTATGCCAGCAAGCTACTTGAGCTGAGATTCTCAGTGACGTCAGCATTTAGTCGAGAATGTTCCAAGATTTACGACGCAGTCGCAGGAAACGAGGAATTCTGCTGAGGAAGAAACTATGCTATTGGAGGAGAGGCATGAACCAATCAACGATAGTTTAAAGGAAGACGGAGATTGCTGAAACTATGGTATTTTTATTACTTTTGGAATGCAGAATTGTGGAAATCCATTTGCAGTAAAGGCATTGATTTGGAATTTTGGTGAAATTTATTTTCAGTTTTTGAATTTTGAAAATCCGTTATGTATTAACGAAGTTGGAACTTTGAGCGATGACGCAGTATCACGCTTTGGAAGGGATGGAAACGCCCCTCGTGAAGTTAATAAAAGGGCTTGCGCAGAAGAGAGGAGTCTTCTTTCGTTCTCTGATCATTCTGAGATCTCATTCTCAGATCATCGAAGTCTATTGTGAAAGTTCTTTTCTTATACATTCATTATAGTGAGACGTCGAAGTGAACAGCAGTGAAAAGAATCGTCTTTATAACGTGTGGCGAGGCCACTATATTAACGAGATCCAAGTCAAACTAGGTGAAGTTGAAACGGACCTTAGAAAGCTTCTGCAAGTTTAGCTTCGAACAGTTAGCGGTCTACGATAAGCTAATTGTATTGTGCAGTGCTACATGCAGTTATAGAGAAAAGCTGAACAATTTCGACCGATTAGTTCGAAAGATATTAGCAGTTTTATACGACTGAGAAAAGTGATTATCTCGCCACAAGAGAAGCACTTTTGTATAGCCAGAATCAACGCAACGGCTGACGCTGCGAGTGGAATAGAAAGACTTCAGATTGCTTGGTTACAGAACGATACAGTATAATGGAGCAAGTTAATACGGCAGTTTGTTCTTCTGACACTACAACCGAAGAGCAGATGGAAGGCTAAGGGCTTATTGCAATTGGGACATACTTCAACGGAGTAAGATAGCGACATGGAACTTCGCTAATTGCTATTCCACACAAGCGAACATGCGGTGAATACCATCTACACCCATGTTTCGTAATTAAAGGCTGAATACCATCGAACAGCCATAGAAACAATTTCATACTCTGAATATGAATAATTTCTTCGGAAATTTCTACAAAACTTCATGGCGATTGTCTACTGGAACTTCAGGGAATTTTTCAAGAGAGGTCAGGGGTGTCCCGACTCACAAAGAAGATTATTGCCGGAAGGATGTCTATTCGTCTTCGAGGAGCAGAGCGATTCCGGAGAAGGAAGCAGTTCGATTCTCCGAGGGTGCTATTTCCTATTTCGAGGATGGAGCTCAACTTTAACGTGGTGAAATGGATCCATCAGCAGTCTTCTTTGGGGAAATTTCCTCTGGAACGTCAATCGGCAGATAAGGTAGTCGTGAACGTTTATTGTATTTGAGTTAATTAATGATGTTTGAGCAACCATTTTTCCCATATTTTTATCCTCATGTATTTTTGCCCTATTTTCTTGTTTGAGATTCTTATTCTCAGTACACCTTGATGAGTTTTGCATTTTTCGACGATTTATTAAGATATTGTTATGTCATGGGCATAGTTAACGATTTTGAATCAGTTGAGACTGATATTTAGAATTTTCAGTAATTAATATTTTTGTAGTCACGATTTGACTGTAAGTTAATGATTTTTAATGGCAGATTTAAATTCAGACAGCGTGTCACTTTATTAAAGTAATTCTACCCCAGTTTAATTACTTTGAACAATTTTCTGTCATCATCAAGAAGGAAGAACATTTAAATGATTTTAGAGCGTTAAAATCTCTTACGTTGTCGACGATCTTGGAAATACTAGTCGTTATTTGTATTGATTGCAACACAGACATTTATCGTCAGTTATGAATGAACATTGCATTACAGACACTTTTGTGAAAGAGTAACTTTAATAATGAATTATTGAATGCATTAAAGTCAAGAACTTTTGTTAGGAGTTTTTCTCAATTAGAGATTTATATAACGATGTTTGCATTCCCCAGTCTAATGGATTCTATTCGACTACTTTGCATTTTTGTCGCACTTTATTTGAAGATAGTATTTTTATACTACATTTCTTTTAGGATGTTAATCTTAAATTTTGATAGACCAGACAGGCGTATATAAGCGTATTCACTATTAAATTTGTTTGGGATTGGCAAGTTTTGACTTCATTTCGGTTCATGAATGAAATCCACGAAGGTTAAATAGAAAAACAGTTTTGAAACTATTAATGATTATAAAATTTTTTAAGTGGAACTATGAATGTATAATCGCTAGTGCAGCGCGTGTTGAAAGTCGCTGAGATATAATGCCCTTGAATATGAAGGAAGTTCCCACAGGAATAAATGTTAAAGAATTATTTGTGGAAGTTTTGTAAGTTATGTGAAAGTTTAATACCATATAGATTAATATATGATGATTTTGGGTATATTTTTAATGCAGTTTGTGCATTAACTTGTTAGCGAAGGATTTTCCGCTGGAGTAAGATTGTCATAGTTCGTTGAAAATAAATCAAGTGAATTACTGTTATAATTAACACGAGTTTTGAAAGAATTTGAGATAAGATTTTGAATGAAGGTTGCCGTCACAAATCATTATTAAAACCTTTATTAAACCAGATTGTGACATTAACATGTATAACTAACCTTCATTGGTCGATTATATTAAACACGATTATGAAAATGACCAACCGAATGAACATGTGGTTAATGTATTTATTAAATTAATAATTTAAACAATTAAAATGTTAATATTGTAAATAATTGCTGTAAATATTTTTTGAAAATAATGTAGAACGAGAGTGATGTTAAAGACGTGCTTATAATATTTTTATTGTCTTTGACAAATATTATAAACAATTTCTAATTGTTATAAATAATTTATGTGATTTTGTTATAAACATTTAAGAGCTAATTAAACATTTGGATTGAAGTTAACAAATTTAAGAAATTAACATAATGATCCAATAGGATGTGAGCAAAGTACTTGAAAGATTTGCGTAAATATAATGTGAGTTGTCTTGTAGACATTTAAAAGCTTGAGAGAGCAAGCTGTACTCTTACGTAACTTAGCACGTGAGAAGGGAGTCCATTCAACCAGTATGCAACAGGTTCGAGGGTAGCTCGCAGCTGGGCCAACATCTGGTTATCAGAGTGAGGTCGTACACACTCCGGCCTTGCGACTATAAATACCATTCTCATGTTTATTAAAAGGAAACGAAATGCTCTATATATGTCACACCCTTACGTCCTTTTCCAATCCAATAGTGTTATGAATATTACGTTATTTGGAGCTCTTGGGAGCAAAAATGTTTTATATCATGTTGTATGATAATTTTTGCAAGTCCTACTGAGGACGTAGTCAGATTGACTTGGGCTACTGATAGCCACGTTTATTTTGTTGTGTTAGTAAAATCATACCCTTTATTAGAAATAAAGCTTTTGTACAGTTCAAAGTTCTCGTCTTCGTTCTGGCTCATTTTTAAATGTCATGGTGGAGGTTATTGTGTGAACAGACTTTTAGTGATCCTGTTGTCAACTCAAACCCCGAGATAATTAAGAGGTAAGTAACGGTAAGTATGAACCCCCGTTTATTTTGGTGTGTTCCACAATGATTTCCTGTGAACTTCTGTGCTCTTATCTCGATAGTATCTGTCAGTGCCATTTTCATTGATGTAGCTATGCCGGTGCGATTGATAATTGGCAATCCGATTGAGGGGGCGGATATCTGACAGCCTACTATCCAGGTAAACGGGGATAGAAAGATTGGCGACCCAAGAACGTGGGGCTGAGTCAACAGAAAGATTGGCGCACCTAAAACGTTGGGGCTCGATTCAACATAACTGGATTACCAGGTTGAACGCCAGAAATAGTGGCAAACCTAAAACGTAGGGTTCGATTAGACTCAAATAAAGAGGTTGATTCTTTGTTAGATGTCTAGGCCAATTGTAGTATTTAAGAGTGTGATTATATAGGAATTAAATGTTGTATTGTATTAGGAAAATTACACTCAGAAAAGATCAGATCTTATACAACTTGGGAAAGGTTAAATAGGCTGGAAACTTAGAAAAATCGCCTATGATCTGGAATCTTATTTTATTTGACCGGCTTATGACATTTCAGTCATATTAAAGATAAAATTAAATTATTTGGATTGTAAATGTAAATTATTGGTGTTAGGATATTTTAAAATGAGCCAGAGAAATTTGAACATGTGCTTGAGTTTGTTTCAACATGAAGTATCTTCGAAAGTTAATTATAAGGTAGTTATAAGTTAGATTTAAGACAGAAAAATGATCAAAAATTATATATATGGTGAAAAGTGTTGCTCAAATGTTGTTATTTTACTCTTTTGATGTATGTCCCTACAGCAGTCCATTTTTGAATAATATTGTAATGGCAGATGAAAGTTTGAAGAAAATGTTAGAGGAGATGTCTGCTAACATGAATCGCAGTATGAAGCAGATGATGGAGGAAAATGCTAATTTGAATGCAAGAATGGAGGAGAATGCTAGTAATTTGAATAGTAGTATGAAGGAGATGGAAGCTAGGAATACTAGTCGAATGGAGGAGAATGCTAGTAATTTGAAAGCTAGCATGGGTGAAAGTTTGAAAGGTATCCAAACTAGTACTGCTAATTTGGAGGATAATATGTCGCGTTTACAGATTAATACCCAAGGAATTGAGAATACTGTAAGTGACATCCGCACAAACGTGTCTGATGTTAAAAATGATGTGTCTAAGGTACAGAGAGACCTTACAATGTTAAATCTAGATGTAGCTAATGTCCGAGGGGATATTTCTTGTGCTAGAGCCGAAGTAGTTGTTGTCAAAAACGATGTAGCGACTGTCCAAGACAAGGTCGAGGAAGTCCAAAAAGAAATTCAAAAAGCTAGAACTGATGTATCCAATGTTCAGGTAGACATTAATAACATTCATGCGGATATAACTGAGGTGCAAAGTGACATAACTAAGATTCAGGTAGAGGTCAACACAGTTTTCGTAGATATTACTAAAGTCCAAACTGATGTAAATAAAGTCAGGGAAGAAATCGAAAACTCAAAAACTCTTTGTACGCGTAATATAACTGCATTAGCGACTAGGTTAGTCGATGAATCAGTTAGAACAACAACGTCTTTAGCAGAGTTGAAGTATGATGTAGAGGTCATGAGAACCCAGGTATTAGACCACAATAGAGTATTAAAAGAGGATATCGAAGTAGACATAGCCGAAATGTTAACAGCAAACGTAGCGGTATGGAAAGACGAGTGGAATAAGTCAAGTGGGGAACATGTAACCCAAATTCAGGATAGGATTGAAAGAAAACTTGCCAGTACGCAGATAGAAATTAACAATGAAGTAGTACAGATTAGGAAAGATTTAAGCGTCAGGATAAATTCGCTATCCGAAAAACAAGTTGACGATAGAACACAACTAGATCAGGATATGCAAACTTTAAAATCTACATTAGAGGATCAAATTCATAAAGTTGTCTCGGATGTAAATGAAACGACGAGTAAACTGAAAAATTTGAAGTTAGGAGAGGCTAGTTTAATGCAGGACTATAAAGAAGAGATAATCAAGAAAGTCTTAACAGAAATCACCGACAAGGATACAGAAGGCCCTAGCTTGCGAATTGAATAGGAATTATGCTAGAAGACATAACCTAGAGCCAGAAGAAAGAGACGTGACTCCTGAAGAACGTGTATCCAGATTCAGAGAGGAGGATGACGAGAGGAATATGGAACCTGAGTGGAACTATCGAGATAGTGGGAAAAACTATCCGGATTCATATCCGAGGAACGTGACGGTCATTAGGAATTTCGAAGACAAACCACAAAAATTCAGTAACACTGATAGTTTGACACCTATCGAGTATGTAAGGAATCTCAAAGATTATTTCATCGAAGCTCACATTCCCAGAGAGAGAGAGATGAAGATAGTAGAGAGATATCTGATTGGAGGACCCCTTGAATGGTTTCGCGCATTTAGATACACATTCAGTAACTTTGACGAGTTTGCAGAGGCATTAATCAAGCGATTTTGGTCCATAGAAGCGCAGAATTCGTTAAGAGCGGAGGTGTATTCAAGAAAATACTCAGGTACTCTTCCAATGAGGTACGCTGATTTCTTTACGAGTCAGTTGTCCCGCTTGAGATTTTTGCAACCCCCATTGTCCACGGAGCAACTAATAGATGCGATTTCTCGTATGCTGCCAGTTGAGGTGAGAAGACTTATAATTTCGTCCAACATCAGGGATTTATCCAGCATGGATGAATTACTAAGAAGGTTAGACTACACAAGTCCAATGCCTAACGTAGTCCAGAAAGGTCAAAGGCAGGAATTTAAGGAAATCAATACGGTATACATGGACCAAGTCCAACAAACTGACAAGCCAGAGCAGGAGAAAACTGACAATGTAGGTCCTCACAGGAATAATCAGTTTAGAAATTACAGATCACAAGGTTACCGACCGTATCAACAGAGAAGAGGTTGGAACTACAACCGAGGAAACTACAATGGAAGAGGCAGATATTACAACAATAATGGGTATAACCGTAACTATAATAGGAATAACCAAAACCAAAATAGAAACCAGAATACTCAAAGTCAGGTTATGACACCTGATCAGTATCAGCAAAGAGAAAAGGAAAGCCAGCAATACTTAAAAGAATTAAGGGATAAAGAAGCTGACAATCAAAAGAAAAGGCAGGATGTTGTAATCGATCCTGGACCTTCTACGAGCCAGCAGAACTTAGAAAATAGAAATACTGGTCAGAAGAGAAAGTAGAGAGGAAAGAATACATTAACCACACATAAACCCAGAGTAGAAGAGATAATGATTAAGGAACATAGAGGAAATATCATCCTAGAGTAAGCCAGTAATAATTCAATTTCGTGTTCAAGAGAGTTGAGATACTTGTAACACTGAGTTTAAAAACAATTTGCAACTGTTTTTAAAACGTGGTGAGAGGAGAATGCCCCCGTAATTGAATTATATAGAGACCACGGTGGCTATATTTGAAATTATAAGGAGAGTTATGGTTGTCATAGTTATGACGTGGGTAGTCATGACGTAAGAACGGATGACGTAAATGTTATGCCAGCAAGCTACTTGAGCTGAGATTCTCAGTGACGTCAGCATTTAGTCGAGAATGTTCCAAGATTTACGACGCAGTCGCAGGAAACGAGGAATTCTGCTGAGGAAGAAACTATGCTATTGGAGGAGAGGCATGAACCAATCAACGATAGTTTAAAGGAAGACGGAGATTGCTGAAACTATGGTATTTTTATTACTTTTGGAATGCGGAATTGTGGAAATCCCTTTGCAGTAAAGGCATTGATTTGGAATTTTGGTGAAATTTATTTTCAGTTTTTGAATTTTGAAAATCCGTTATGTATTAACGAAGTTGGAACTTTGAGCGATGACGCAGTATCACGCTTTGGAAGGGATGGAAACGCCCCTCGTGAAGTTAATAAAAGGGCTTGCGCAGAAGAGAGGAGTCTTCTTTCGTTCTCTGATCATTCTGAGATCTCATTCTCAGATCATCGAAGTCTATTGTGAAAGTTCTTTTCTTATACATTCATTATAGTGAGACGTCGAAGTGAACAGCAGTGAAAAGAATCGTCTTTATAACGTGTGGCGAGGCCACTATATTAACGAGATCCAAGTCAAACTAGGTGAAGTTGAAACGGACCTTAGAAAGCTTCTGCAAGTTTAGCTTCGAACAGTTAGCGGTCTACGATAAGCTAATTGTATTGTGCAGTGCTACATGCAGTTATAGAGAAAAGCTGAACAATTTCGACCGATTAGTTCGAAAGATATTAGCAGTTTTATACGACTGAGAAAAGTGATTATCTCGCCACAAGAGAAGCACTTTTGTATAGCCAGAATCAACGCAACGGCTGACGCTGCGAGTGGAATAGAAAGACTTCAGATTGCTTGGTTACAGAACGATACAGTATAATGGAGCAAGTTAATACGGCAGTTTGTTCTTCTGACACTACAACCGAAGAGCAGATGGAAGGCTAAGGGCTTATTGCAATTGGGACATACTTCAACGGAGTAAGATAGCGACATGGAACTTCGCTAATTGCTATTCCACACAAGCGAACATGCGGTGAATACCATCTACACCCATGTTTCGTAATTAAAGGCTGAATACCATCGAACAGCCATAGAAACAATTTCATACTCTGAATATGAATAATTTCTTCGGAAATTTCTACAAAACTTCATGGCGATTGTCTACTGGAACTTCAGGGAATTTTTCAAGAGAGGTCAGGGGTGTCCCGACTCACAAAGAAGATTATTGCCGGAAGGATGTCTATTCGTCTTCGAGGAGCAGAGCGATTCCGGAGAAGGAAGCAGTTCGATTCTCCGAGGGTGCTATTTCCTATTTCGAGGATGGAGCTCAACTTTAACGTGGTGAAATGGATCCATCAGCAGTCTTCTTTGGGGAAATTTCCTCTGGAACGTCAATCGGCAGATAAGGTAGTCGTGAACGTTTATTGTATTTGAGTTAATTAATGATGTTTGAGCAACCATTTTTCCCATATTTTTATCCTCATGTATTTTTGCCCTATTTTCTTGTTTGAGATTCTTATTCTCAGTACACCTTGATGAGTTTTGCATTTTTCGACGATTTATTAAGATATTGTTATGTCATGGGCATAGTTAACGATTTTGAATCAGTTGAGACTGATATTTAGAATTTTCAGTAATTAATATTTTTGTAGTCACGATTTGACTGTAAGTTAATGATTTTTAATGGCAGATTTAAATTCAGACAGCGTGTCACTTTATTAAAGTAATTCTACCCCAGTTTAATTACTTTGAACAATTTTCTGTCATCATCAAGAAGGAAGAACATTTAAATGATTTTAGAGCGTTAAAATCTCTTACGTTGTCGACGATCTTGGAAATACTAGTCGTTATTTGTATTGATTGCAACACAGACATTTATCGTCAGTTATGAATGAACATTGCATTACAGACACTTTTGTGAAAGAGTAACTTTAATAATGAATTATTGAATGCATTAAAGTCAAGAACTTTTGTTAGGAGTTTTTCTCAATTAGAGATTTATATAACGATGTTTGCATTCCCCAGTCTAATGGATTCTATTCGACTACTTTGCATTTTTGTCGCACTTTATTTGAAGATAGTATTTTTATACTACATTTCTTTTAGGATGTTAATCTTAAATTTTGATAGACCAGACAGGCGTATATAAGCGTATTCACTATTAAATTTGTTTGGGATTGGCAAGTTTTGACTTCATTTCGGTTCATGAATGAAATCCACGAAGGTTAAATAGAAAAACAGTTTTGAAACTATTAATGATTATAAAATTTTTTAAGTGGAACTATGAATGTATAATCGCTAGTGCAGCGCGTGTTGAAAGTCGCTGAGATATAATGCCCTTGAATATGAAGGAAGTTCCCACAGGAATAAATGTTAAAGAATTATTTGTGGAAGTTTTGTAAGTTATGTGAAAGTTTAATACCATATAGATTAATATATGATGATTTTGGGTATATTTTTAATGCAGTTTGTGCATTAACTTGTTAGCGAAGGATTTTCCGCTGGAGTAAGATTGTCATAGTTCGTTGAAAATAAATCAAGTGAATTACTGTTATAATTAACACGAGTTTTGAAAGAATTTGAGATAAGATTTTGAATGAAGGTTGCCGTCACAAATCATTATTAAAACCTTTATTAAACCAGATTGTGACATTAACATGTATAACTAACCTTCATTGGTCGATTATATTAAACACGATTATGAAAATGACCAACCGAATGAACATGTGGTTAATGTATTTATTAAATTAATAATTTAAACAATTAAAATGTTAATATTGTAAATAATTGCTGTAAATATTTTTTGAAAATAATGTAGAACGAGAGTGATGTTAAAGACGTGCTTATAATATTTTTATTGTCTTTGACAAATATTATAAACAATTTCTAATTGTTATAAATAATTTATGTGATTTTGTTATAAACATTTAAGAGCTAATTAAACATTTGGATTGAAGTTAACAAATTTAAGAAATTAACATAATGATCCAATAGGATGTGAGCAAAGTACTTGAAAGATTTGCGTAAATATAATGTGAGTTGTCTTGTAGACATTTAAAAGCTTGAGAGAGCAAGCTGTACTCTTACGTAACTTAGCACGTGAGAAGGGAGTCCATTCAACCAGTATGCAACAGGTTCGAGGGTAGCTCGCAGCTGGGCCAACATCTGGTTATCAGAGTGAGGTCGTACACACTCCGGCCTTGCGACTATAAATACCATTCTCATGTTTATTAAAAGGAAACGAAATGCTCTATATATGTCACACCCTTACGTCCTTTTCCAATCCAATAGTGTTATGAATATTACGTTATTTGGAGCTCTTGGGAGCAAAAATGTTTTATATCATGTTGTATGATAATTTTTGCAAGTCCTACTGAGGACGTAGTCAGATTGACTTGGGCTACTGATAGCCACGTTTATTTTGTTGTGTTAGTAAAATCATACCCTTTATTAGAAATAAAGCTTTTGTACAGTTCAAAGTTCTCGTCTTCGTTCTGGCTCATTTTTAAATGTCATGGTGGAGGTTATTGTGTGAACAGACTTTTAGTGATCCTGTTGTCAACTCAAACCCCGAGATAATTAAGAGGTAAGTAACGGTAAGTATGAACCCCCGTTTATTTTGGTGTGTTCCACAATGATTTCCTGTGAACTTCTGTGCTCTTATCTCGATAGTATCTGTCAGTGCCATTTTCATTGATGTAGCTATGCCGGTGCGATTGATAATTGGCAATCCGATTGAGGGGGCGGATATCTGACAGCCTACTATCCAGGTAAACGGGGATAGAAAGATTGGCGACCCAAGAACGTGGGGCTGAGTCAACAGAAAGATTGGCGCACCTAAAACGTTGGGGCTCGATTCAACATAACTGGATTACCAGGTTGAACGCCAGAAATAGTGGCAAACCTAAAACGTAGGGTTCGATTAGACTCAAATAAAGAGGTTGATTCTTTGTTAGATGTCTAGGCCAATTGTAGTATTTAAGAGTGTGATTATATAGGAATTAAATGTTGTATTGTATTAGGAAAATTACACTCAGAAAAGATCAGATCTTATACAACTTGGGAAAGGTTAAATAGGCTGGAAACTTAGAAAAATCGCCTATGATCTGGAATCTTATTTTATTTGACCGGCTTATGACATTTCAGTCATATTAAAGATAAAATTAAATTATTTGGATTGTAAATGTAAATTATTGGTGTTAGGATATTTTAAAATGAGCCAGAGAAATTTGAACATGTGCTTGAGTTTGTTTCAACATGATGTATCTTCGAAAGTTAATTATAAGGTAGTTATAAGTTAGATTTAAGACAGAAAATTGATCAAAAATTATATATATGGTGAAAAGTGTTGCTCAAATGTTGTTATTTTACTCTTTTGATGTATGTCCCTACAGCAGTCCATTTTTGAATAATATTGTAATGGCAGATGAAAGTTTGAAGAAAATGTTAGAGGAGATGTCTGCTAACATGAATCGCAGTATGAAGCAGATGATGGAGGAAAATGCTAATTTGAATGCAAGAATGGAGGAGAATGCTAGTAATTTGAATAGTAGTATGAAGGAGATGGAAGCTAGGATTACTAGTCGAATGGAGGAGAATGCTAGTAATTTGAAAGCTAGCATGGGTGAAAGTTTGAAAGGTATCCAAACTAGTACTGCTAATTTGGAGGATAATATGTCGCGTTTACAGATTAATACCCAAGGAATTGAGAATACTGTAAGTGACATCCGCACAAACGTGTCTGATGTTAAAAATGATGTGTCTAAGGTACAGAGAGACCTTACAATGTTAAATCTAGATGTAGCTAATGTCCGAGGGGATATTTCTTGTGCTAGAGCCGAAGTAGTTGTTGTCAAAAACGATGTAGCGACTGTCCAAGACAAGGTCGAGGAAGTCCAAAAAGAAATTCAAAAAGCTAGAACTGATGTATCCAATGTTCAGGTAGACATTAATAACATTCATGCGGATATAACTGAGGTGCAAAGTGACATAACTAAGATTCAGGTAGAGGTCAACACAGTTTTCGTAGATATTACTAAAGTCCAAACTGATGTAAATAAAGTCAGGGAAGAAATCGAAAACTCAAAAACTCTTTGTACGCGTAATATAACTGCATTAGCGACTAGGTTAGTCGATGAATCAGTTAGAACAACAACGTCTTTAGCAGAGTTGAAGTATGATGTAGAGGTCATGAGAACCCAGGTATTAGACCACAATAGAGTATTAAAAGAGGATATCGAAGTAGACATAGCCGAAATGTTAACAGCAAACGTAGCGGTATGGAAAGACGAGTGGAATAAGTCAAGTGGGGAACATGTAACCCAAATTCAGGATAGGATTGAAAGAAAACTTGCCAGTACGCAGATAGAAATTAACAATGAAGTAGTACAGATTAGGAAAGATTTAAGCGTCAGGATAAATTCGCTATCCGAAAAACAAGTTGACGATAGAACACAACTAGATCAGGATATGCAAACTTTAAAATCTACATTAGAGGATCAAATTCATAAAGTTGTCTCGGATGTAAATGAAACGACGAGTAAACTGAAAAATTTGAAGTTAGGAGAGGCTAGTTTAATGCAGGACTATAAAGAAGAGATAATCAAGAAAGTCTTAACAGAAATCACCGACAAGGATACAGAAGGCCCTAGCTTGCGAATTGAATAGGAATTATGCTAGAAGACATAACCTAGAGCCAGAAGAAAGAGACGTGACTCCTGAAGAACGTGTATCCAGATTCAGAGAGGAGGATGACGAGAGGAATATGGAACCTGAGTGGAACTATCGAGATAGTGGGAAAAACTATCCGGATTCATATCCGAGGAACGTGACGGTCATTAGGAATTTCGAAGACAAACCACAAAAATTCAGTAACACTGATAGTTTGACACCTATCGAGTATGTAAGGAATCTCAAAGATTATTTCATCGAAGCTCACATTCCCAGAGAGAGAGAGATGAAGATAGTAGAGAGATATCTGATTGGAGGACCCCTTGAATGGTTTCGCGCATTTAGATACACATTCAGTAACTTTGACGAGTTTGCAGAGGCATTAATCAAGCGATTTTGGTCCATAGAAGCGCAGAATTCGTTAAGAGCGGAGGTGTATTCAAGAAAATACTCAGGTACTCTTCCAATGAGGTACTCTGATTTCTTTACGAGTCAGTTGTCCCGCTTGAGATTTTTGCAACCCCCATTGTCCACGGAGCAACTAATAGATGCGATTTCTCGTATGCTGCCAGTTGAGGTGAGAAGACTTATAATTTCGTCCAACATCAGGGATTTATCCAGCATGGATGAATTACTAAGAAGGTTAGACTACACAAGTCCAATGCCTAACGTAGTCCAGAAAGGTCAAAGGCAGGAATTTAAGGAAATCAATACGGTATACATGGACCAAGTCCAACAAACTGACAAGCCAGAGCAGGAGAAAACTGACAATGTAGGTCCTCACAGGAATAATCAGTTTAGAAATTACAGATCACAAGGTTACCGACCGTATCAACAGAGAAGAGGTTGGAACTACAACCGAGGAAACTACAATGGAAGAGGCAGATATTACAACAATAATGGGTATAACCGTAACTATAATAGGAATAACCAAAACCAAAATAGAAACCAGAATACTCAAAGTCAGGTTATGACACCTGATCAGTATCAGCAAAGAGAAAAGGAAAGCCAGCAATACTTAAAAGAATTAAGGGATAAAGAAGCTGACAATCAAAAGAAAAGGCAGGATGTTGTAATCGATCCTGGACCTTCTACGAGCCAGCAGAACTTAGAAAATAGAAATACTGGTCAGAAGAGAAAGTAGAGAGGAAAGAATACATTAACCACACATAAACCCAGAGTAGAAGAGATAATGATTAAGGAACATAGAGGAAATATCATCCTAGAGTAAGCCAGTAATAATTCAATTTCGTGTTCAAGAGAGTTGAGATACTTGTAACACTGAGTTTAAAAACAATTTGCAACTGTTTTTAAAACGTGGTGAGAGGAGAATGCCCCCGTAATTGAATTATATAGAGACCACGGTGGCTATATTTGAAATTATAAGGAGAGTTATGGTTGTCATAGTTATGACGTGGGTAGTCATGACGTAAGAACGGATGACGTAAATGTTATGCCAGCAAGCTACTTGAGCTGAGATTCTCAGTGACGTCAGCATTTAGTCGAGAATGTTCCAAGATTTACGACGCAGTCGCAGGAAACGAGGAATTCTGCTGAGGAAGAAACTATGCTATTGGAGGAGAGGCATGAACCAATCAACGATAGTTTAAAGGAAGACGGAGATTGCTGAAACTATGGTATTTTTATTACTTTTGGAATGCGGAATTGTGGAAATCCCTTTGCAGTAAAGGCATTGATTTGGAATTTTGGTGAAATTTATTTTCAGTTTTTGAATTTTGAAAATCCGTTATGTATTAACGAAGTTGGAACTTTGAGCGATGACGCAGTATCACGCTTTGGAAGGGATGGAAACGCCCCTCGTGAAGTTAATAAAAGGGCTTGCGCAGAAGAGAGGAGTCTTCTTTCGTTCTCTGATCATTCTGAGATCTCATTCTCAGATCATCGAAGTCTATTGTGAAAGTTCTTTTCTTATACATTCATTATAGTGAGACGTCGAAGTGAACAGCAGTGAAAAGAATCGTCTTTATAACGTGTGGCGAGGCCACTATATTAACGAGATCCAAGTCAAACTAGGTGAAGTTGAAACGGACCTTAGAAAGCTTCTGCAAGTTTAGCTTCGAACAGTTAGCGGTCTACGATAAGCTAATTGTATTGTGCAGTGCTACATGCAGTTATAGAGAAAAGCTGAACAATTTCGACCGATTAGTTCGAAAGATATTAGCAGTTTTATACGACTGAGAAAAGTGATTATCTCGCCACAAGAGAAGCACTTTTGTATAGCCAGAATCAACGCAACGGCTGACGCTGCGAGTGGAATAGAAAGACTTCAGATTGCTTGGTTACAGAACGATACAGTATAATGGAGCAAGTTAATACGGCAGTTTGTTCTTCTGACACTACAACCGAAGAGCAGATGGAAGGCTAAGGGCTTATTGCAATTGGGACATACTTCAACGGAGTAAGATAGCGACATGGAACTTCGCTAATTGCTATTCCACACAAGCGAACATGCGGTGAATACCATCTACACCCATGTTTCGTAATTAAAGGCTGAATACCATCGAACAGCCATAGAAACAATTTCATACTCTGAATATGAATAATTTCTTCGGAAATTTCTACAAAACTTCATGGCGATTGTCTACTGGAACTTCAGGGAATTTTTCAAGAGAGGTCAGGGGTGTCCCGACTCACAAAGAAGATTATTGCCGGAAGGATGTCTATTCGTCTTCGAGGAGCAGAGCGATTCCGGAGAAGGAAGCAGTTCGATTCTCCGAGGGTGCTATTTCCTATTTCGAGGATGGAGCTCAACTTTAACGTGGTGAAATGGATCCATCAGCAGTCTTCTTTGGGGAATTTTCCTCTGGAACGTCAATCGGCAGATAAGGTAGTCGTGAACGTTTATTGTATTTGAGTTAATTAATGATGTTTGAGCAACCATTTTTCCCATATTTTTATCCTCATGTATTTTTGCCCTATTTTCTTGTTTGAGATTCTTATTCTCAGTACACCTTGATGAGTTTTGCATTTTTCGACGATTTATTAAGATATTGTTATGTCATGGGCATAGTTAACGATTTTGAATCAGTTGAGACTGATATTTAGAATTTTCAGTAATTAATATTTTTGTAGTCACGATTTGACTGTAAGTTAATGATTTTTAATGGCAGATTTAAATTCAGACAGCGTGTCACTTTATTAAAGTAATTCTACCCCAGTTTAATTACTTTGAACAATTTTCTGTCATCATCAAGAAGGAAGAACATTTAAATGATTTTAGAGCGTTAAAATCTGTTACGTTGTCGACGATCTTGGAAATACTAGTCGTTATTTGTATTGATTGCAACACAGACATTTATCGTCAGTTATGAATGAACATTGCATTACAGACACTTTTGTGAAAGAGTAACTTTAATAATGAATTATTGAATGCATTAAAGTCAAGAACTTTTGTTAGGAGTTTTTCTCAATTAGAGATTTATATAACGATGTTTGCATTCCCCAGTCTAATGGATTCTATTCGACTACTTTGCATTTTTGTCGCACTTTATTTGAAGATAGTATTTTTATACTACATTTCTTTTAGGATGTTAATCTTAAATTTTGATAGACCAGACAGGCGTATATAAGCGTATTCACTATTAAATTTGTTTGGGATTGGCAAGTTTTGACTTCATTTCGGTTCATGAATGAAATCCACGAAGGTTAAATAGAAAAACAGTTTTGAAACTATTAATGATTATAAAAATTTTTAAGTGGAACTATGAATGTATAATCGCTAGTGCAGCGCGTGTTGAAAGTCGCTGAGATATAATGCCCTTGAATATGAAGGAAGTTCCCACAGGAATAAATGTTAAAGAATTATTTGTGGAAGTTTTGTAAGTTATGTGAAAGTTTAATACCATATAGATTAATATATGATGATTTTGGGCATATTTTTAATGCAGTTTGTGCATTAACTTGTTAGCGAAGGATTTTCCGCTGGAGTAGGATTGTCATAGTTCGTTGAAAATAAATCAAGTGAATTACTGTTATAATTAACACGAGTTTTGAAAGAATTTGAGATAAGATTTTGAATGAAGGTTGCCGTCACAAATCATTATTAAAACCTTTATTAAACCAGATTGTGACATTAACATGTATAACTAACCTTCATTGGTCGATTATATTAAACACGATTATGAAAATTACCAACCGAATGAACATGTGGTTAATGTATTTATTAAATTAATAATTTAAACAATTAAAATGTTAATATTGTAAATAATTGCTGTAAATATTTTTTGAAAATAATGTAGAACGAGAGTGATGTTAAAGACGTGCTTATAATATTTTTATTGTCTTTGACAAATATTATAAACAATTTCTAATTGTTATAAATAATTTATGTGATTTTGTTATAAACATTTAAGAGCTAATTAAACATTTGGATTGAAGTTAACAAATTTAAGAAATTAACATAATGATCCAATAGGATGTGAGCAAAGTACTTGAAAGATTTGCGTAAATATAATGTGAGTTGTCTTGTAGACATTTAAAAGCTTGAGAGAGCAAGCTGTACTCTTACGTAACTTAGCACGTGAGAAGGGAGTCCATTCAACCAGTATGCAACAGGTTCGAGGGTAGCTCGCAGCTGGGCCAACATCTGGTTATCAGAGTGAGGTCGTACACACTCCGGCCTTGCGACTATAAATACCATTCTCATGTTTATTAAAAGGAAACCAAATGCTCTATATATGTCACACCCTTACGTCCTTTTCCAATCCAATAGTGTTATGAATATTACGTTATTTGGAGCTCTTGGGAGCAAAAATGTTTTATATCATGTTGTATGATAATTTTTGCAAGTCCTACTGAGGACGTAGTCAGATTGACTTGGGCTACTGATAGCCACGTTTATTTTGTTGTGTTAGTAAAATCATACCCTTTATTAGAAATAAAGCTTTTGTACAGTTCAAAGTTCTCGTCTTCGTTCTGGCTCATTTTTAAATGTCATGGTGGAGGTTATTGTGTGAACAGACTTTTAGTGATCCTGTTGTCAACTCAAACCCCGAGATAATTAAGAGGTAAGTAACGGTAAGTATGAACCCCCGTTTATTTTGGTGTGTTCCACAATGATTTCCTGTGAACTTCTGTGCTCTTATCTCGATAGTATCTGTCAGTGCCATTTTCATTGATGTAGCTATGCCGGTGCGATTGATAATTGGCAATCCGATTGAGGGGGCGGATATCTGACAGCCTACTATCCAGGTAAACGGGGACAGTACTTTGGTGTGTAACAGTGTTCAAGGACTGCTTCTCTCCATTCCACACGAAGCTTTCTGCTGGCTTCTTTGCTACGTAGATGAAAGGCACAAACTTGAGTTTTGCTGGGGTTGGGTCTCAGATGATTGTTTTCGTAGTATGTACCAAATTCTTGGAGAGATCTCGCCAGATTTTCTTCATCCTCTTCAAATGTTTTCCCCTGTGCTGTCACTGCTGTGTCATCGGCGTGACTTCTTCTGCTTGACTTCGGCGTGAATCGGTTGGTCGTTAGTGTAGATATTATAGAGCAACTAGCAGTAGTACCCGGCTTCGCCCGGTGGAATGATGATAATGTTTTAAGGTCTCCTTAGAAATATAATGGACTTAAAATCTAAGTCATTTGCCCCCAAAGACAATGAGGGAGTAATATCTAGGTCATTTGCCCTTTTGATAAGGATGATAATAACTACTGTTGAATTGACACGTCAAACTTACAAATTACCGTAATAGAAATACATATTTCAAAATTCACAGGCGAGGAAGACTTATTGTGTGTGGTGATTAATGGTGTAATGGGCGTAACATCTACTGTAGGTTATTTGCTCTTATGATGAGGATGATAAGGGAAACTACTACCGGTATTGAATTGACACTTCAACGTATAATGTACACAATGTACTGTAATAAAAATAACTATATGGCGGCTTCGGTGGCGTATTTGGTAGCATGCTGAGCTTCTATGCCCAAGATAGCGGGTTCAAACTCGGCCGAAGCCGTCGGATATTTTAAGAGCCTTAAAAATCAGTCAGTATGCCTTTCTTCGGAGGGGAAGTAAAGCCGGCGGTCCCATGTCAGATTTATGGCATGTTATTGAACCTTCCACTAATTACACCTGTGAGAAGCTAAATTGGATAGGTAAACAACGCTCATAGATGTCTACGTCCGTTGCCAAGAGCCGACTGCAGTGGCGTCTAGTAGCTAAGTTCCGAACTTGGCCTAGTAGTCGTTGACGGTGGCGCTTGGCGGCAAAAGTACGAACTATTTGAAGAATTCTAAGTTGCAGTTTGTACTTAAATTAAAAAACAGATAACACACACTAATACAGTCATCACAATTAACACCGGTTATCAGACAGATTCTACACACACCCAAAGTACACGGGGCTACATGACCGCATTGTCGCAGCCCCTAAACTTAAGAACCAACCAACCAAAAATAAATATTTTAAAAATCACAGTCGCGAAAGACTTTATGCGGCGGTGATTATTGGTATGATGCGCGTAACATCTAGGTCATTTGCACTTATGATGATAATAATAAGGTAATGAAAAAATGACTACTAAACGAACATGGTGTTATTTTAAAACTGATATAGGTAATTCAGGTGTCTAGCTTCGATGTCTTCCAAAGTCTCAACCTTATTTTCTGGCTTAGGCCTGTACTGGATGAGTCTAGTGAAAGAGCGTACTGCTCGGCAAAGACAAAGAATATAGGTCCAAGCTGCACGAACCTGAGATGATTGCAGATGATGACGAAATATGATGACACACGTTCAGGGTTCCCCGTCCTATACAGATTGACCGGGAATCACTCACTGTTTCGCAACGGCCCTGTGCTGGCATCAGCATAGACAGCAGGAGATAACACGGCGGGCTCTGGAAAGTACTCTCAAGTCACCTCACGATGAATCAGCAAGCTATTCTCACAACTGACACCCCCAGGGTCTCACAACTTGTGGGACGTGGGTTGGCGACCACGGAACCCCAGCTGAGTCTGGCATCGCTTCTACTTCCTGGTGCCGGGCTCATTTCAGTTCTCTTTCCTGTCGGCCTCCCTTGGTCAACTCTTGTTCTCTTCCGACCCAGACTGTATTAGGGTATCCGAGGGCTAGGGAGTCTTTCAATTTCCCGCCTTAATTGGCTTTGTCTCATCTTTCCTGATACCCTCATTCTTCGAGGGTTCTGCCTTCTTTTCCTTTTCATAATATCTCCTGTCTTCTGCTCAAGGCCCTCAAAGAGACAGGGTGTGAGTAGACCCACCACTTCTGGTACACCCTCAAGGGCCCATGACTGGTGAGTTAGGAAGCTGGCAACCCCGAGGAATTCCTGAGCTACATGCAGGGAATGGAGTGGTATGTCAGAAATGTCAAGTGGACAGTGTTACGCATCGGGTTCCAAAGGGTAAGTATACACACTTTGTTTTCGATCGGTGAACGATGTAGATTTGTACCAAAGGGCCTTAATGCGGGAAATGGAGTGGTTTGTCCGAAATTTCGAGTGGACAGTGTTACTCGTCGAGTTCCAAACGGTAATTATGTAAAATCTGGTTGAGATCGGTGAAACGGTGTAGTTTTGTGCCAAGGGCCAAAATGCAGGGAATGGAGTGGCCTGTCCAAATTTTATAGTGGACAGTGTTACTCATCGGGTTCCAAAGGGTAAGTATACACATTTTGTTTTCGATCGGTGAACGATGTAGATTTGTGCCAAAGGGCCTAAATGCGTGGAATGGAGTGGTCTGTCTGAAATTTCGAGTGGACAGTGTTACTCGTCGAGTTCCAAAGGGTAATTATGTAAAATCTGGTTGAGATCGGTGAAACGGTGTAGTTTTCTGCCAAAGGGCCAAAAAGCAGGGAATAGTGTGGTCTGTCCGAAATTTAAAGTGAACAGTGTTACTTGTCGGGTTCTACGGTTAAGTATATAAAATTGGGGTCAGATCGGTGAAACGGTGTAGATTTGTGCCAAACAGCCTAAATGCAAGGGATGGAGTGGCCTCGCCGCAATTTCAAGCAGGCAGTGTTAGTCGCGGTGTTCCAAAGGGTAAATATACAAATTTTGGTTGAGATCGGTGAAACGGTGTAGATTTGGGACAAAGGGCCTAAATGCAGGGAATGGAGTGGTCTGTCCGCAATTTCAAGCAGACAGTGTTACTCGCTGGGTACCAAAGGGTAAGTTTACGAATATTGGTTCTGATCGGTGAAACGGTGTAGATTTGTGCCGAAGTGCCTAAATGCAGGGAATGGGGTGGTCTGTCCGAAATTTTAAGTGGACAGTTACTCGCAGGGTTCCAAAGGGTAAGTATACAAAGTTTGGTTCAGATCGGTGAAACGGTGTAGATTTGTGCCAAAGGGCCTAAATGCATGGGATGGAGTAGCCTCTCCGCAATTTCAAGCAGACAGTGTTAGTCGCAGTGTTCCAAAGTGTAAATATACAAATTTTGGTTGAGATCGGTGGAACGGTGTAGATTTGGGCCAAAGGGCCTAAATGCAGGGAATGGAGTGGTCTGTCCGCAATTTCAAGCAGACAGTGTTACTCGCAGGGTTCCAAAGGGTAAGTATACACATTTTGGTTCAGATCGGTGAAACGGTGTAGATTTGTGCAAAAAGGGCCTAAATGCAGGGAATGGCGTGGTCTGTCCGAAATTTCAAGCAGACAGTGTTAGTCGCAGTGTTCCATAGGGTAAATATACAAATTTTGGTTGAGATCGGTGAAACGGTATAGATTTGGGCCAAAGGGCCTAAATGCAGGGAATGGAGTGGTCTGTCGGCAATTTCAAGCAGACAGTGTTACTCGCAGGGCACCAAAGGGTAAGAATACAAATTTTGGTTCTTATCGGTGAAACGGTGTAGATTTGGACCAAAGGGCCTAAATGCAGGGAATGGGGTGGTCTGTCCGAATTTTTAAGTGGTCAGTGGTACTCGCAGGGTTCCAAAGGGTAAATATACAAATTTTGGTTGAGATCGGTGAAACGGTGTGAATTTGGACCAAAGGGCCTAAATGCAGGGAATGGGGTGGTCTGTCCGAAATTTCAAGTGGACAGTGTTACTCGCAGGGTTCCAAAGGTTAAATATACAACTTTTGGTTCAGATCGGTGAAACGGTGTAGATTTGTGCAAAAGGGCCTAAATGCAGGGCAAGGGGTGGTCTGTCCGAAATTTAATGTTGACGGGGTTACCCGCAGGGTTCCAAAGGGTAAGTATACAAATTTTGGTTCAGATCGGTGAAACGGTGTAGATTTGTATACATAACAGACAGACAGACAGACAGACAGACAAACTTTGTGCTTTATATATATAGATGGTGCAAGAACACTGCCTTGAGGCAATCCATTCTTTTGAGTTCTCCAACGGCTGTTCTTATTTTGGAGAGAGACGTAGAAGCGTCGAGTTTGTAGGATGCATTCAACAAGTTTTGTTACACCGTAGTCTCGTGTGGTTTGGTTCACTTGACACACCAGTCTCTTATGATTGATGGAATCATAAGCTGGGCTAAGGTCTATAAATACAACACCAGTCACTTTTCGCCGCTCATATCCGTCATCTATATACTGTGTCAGATTGAGGACTTGTCCACGGCATGCTTTTCCACTTCTAAATCCAGCTTGTGGAGGAATGATAACATCATAAACCAGAAGTGAAATTCTGTTCAGTACAATTCGCTCTAGGATTTTAAAAGGATGGCACAAAAGAGAAACGGGCCGAAAGTTCTTAGGGTCATTTGGCCCTTTGCCAGGCTTTAAAATAACTACAACATGAGCTTTCCTCGACATCCTCGAAATCTGAAAAGTAGTGATACAGTTATTCATGATGTTAAGGATGGTATTCTTGCCTGGGGAGGCGCATATGAAAATGTACTAAAAAGTGTTCAGATAGTGCAGATTCTCATACTGCGAATAATGTTGAAGAAAGGTAGATTATATCAGACTATGAGACTGTATGCTGAGACGACGTTCTTCAACATTAAACAATCGTATGCTTTTGAAATATAGATGTTACTATTGTAACACCACGCTGTCCATTATTCCTTCTTCTGACATGTTATTTTTTTTTGTACTTCGCGCTGGAATGGAGTAAATAGTACACTGGTGGTCCGCTAGATTGAAGCACTGCTCAGTGAGCGACTTGAACAGTAAGCGGCGATGTACCTGGTGAGAGCTAGACAAAACTGGCTTGGTAGCTAGAATGGAGTTTGTTCTGTTGTTTCATTTCTGGAAACCTTGGTGACATTTGTTAGATTTTTCCAATCACCAAAAAGGAGATTGGAATGGACCTTCATGACGGCAAGATGTACTGAGACTTAGCTCTTAGATTCTGATGAGAATCCGGTAGCTTAGGCTACCAGATATGGCCTACAGCTTAGAAGACATCGTTGAGGCTTTAACCAATATGGGGAAAATATCGGAATGGAATATCGGATAATTTAAAGTAAAAATATCATAGTAAAATTGGAATACAGGAAAGATGATAGTAATTCGTGTGCACATCGGAAAGTGATATGGTTTGGTATTGCGGTTAGGAATGGACACCAAAAACGACGGAGAGATACTTCCTTTAATTTATATTTGTTGGTGGGTCAACTTATGGAATGCATATATATTTCGGTGGGTTCTGGTCGTGGTCCACAGTATGCGAGTTACCTGGTGGAAAAATGGTTGCTGGCATAAGGTGAGAGAGTGTTCCTATTTGTAATGAATGAATCGTTTTATTTTGGAGGGTGTGCGCGAATGAACTGTCAAGATAACTGTAATCTTAATACGTCATCTCCGTTGATATGCCACGAAGTCGGGTGGCTAACATTTTGTTGTGTGGATAATGTTTTATTAATTATTTCCATCTAAATAATTTATGTACTTCATTGATCCACGGTAGTATATTCTGGTTAGAATCTGTTTAAATGTCTCTATTACTGGGCTAGTTGCAAGGTTAGATTTCGTAGTGCGTTCCGATCGTCATTTGTCTAGACCAGAGATGGCAGTAATGTTTTGATTGTCAGCTGATAATAATAAGAAGATCGACGGTAGCCATTGAGGGAATATTAAGAAGTTTGTTCGGAGTACTACTTTTTAGGCCTATTAATTGGATCTGTTTTGTATCGTGGCGAATCTATTGTCCTAGGACATTGTATCTATGATTAAGATACATTGATTTTCGTCTGAAATATTAAGATTCTACTAGTAAGCAAATATGTGGACATATGAATTGGCTTTGGAAGACGCTAGTTGGCTATGAACGCAACCTGGATTTAAGATGACAAATGTATTGCAAGAACAGGATGTTATTAAATGAGAAATTCTCTTTTAGGGCTGAAGCGAGAAAGTAAGTACGCGAAAATGAGGGTCACGTTTCCATCTCTATTTATATTTGTACTGCATGTATGTATTTATTGTTATGTTGCGGCATCTATTATAAGTTATTTTGGAAACAATAGATGTTGAACGATTTGAAAGAAAACAGTGATTCATTTCTAAGCGATAAATCTAGCCATAGCTCCAAAGTAAGTCCTTTGGGTATGTTTGAAAATTGGCCTAGCAGCTTCCCTTCCCAAGTACGTTTTGTTTTAGTGATTGAAAGTGTCGTAATGAGGGGTATCGTTCAATAGAAATACATTTTTAAAGATAGAAATAGAATTCAAGTTGTTAGTCACGGGTATGAAAAAAGAAGTATTACACAGAATCACTCTTCTTTATATCAACCTAAATTAAGTATAGCCAAACCTAACTTTCTGTATTTCTCACCTTAATATTATATAACATTCTCTCAATTCAATTTAAAATAATTTAAAGGAAATCATGCAAACCTGAAAATGCATATAAAACATTTTCTCAGAGGAAACAAAATTAAAATGGAAAATATAGTTAGTTGAGCCTACAATTTCACGTTGAAACACCAGTCTTATAGTCCTCTTGGTAGTTTTGCCATTTAGAAGTAGCTGATGAGCAATTTGATTAGGTGTAACATCACTCATAGGTATCCGAGGTGAAGTTGGATCGTTGCTAAGGTTCTTAACCATTTTCCATGCACAACGGCTACTTTGCTTCATGTCCAGTTCTTCTATTAGAGATCACAATTTCACTTGTCTTGAGGTGGTTATAGCACTATGCAACCCCTCACTTGCTTCCATTGTTTCTTATGAGAAGGGATCATTCTGAAACAATTGCTGGCATCTATCAAGAGCGAGTTTTGAGTCATTCGTGAGTCCAGCTACATAGTTTGTGTGACATCCCCTTGGAATATGTTTGAGGGATACTTTCTGTGTCAGTTTTATAAACAGGTCATATCTTCGATAAAACGGATTGGTAATAAATATGCTCCATAGAACATCTTTCCTCGGTCTACATTTGTCATCAATCATAATGGTATTACATTAGATCTAAAGATCTGATCAGCTGATACTTCCATAATTACTTTCCAAATCGCTAATAACATCTGATAAGTATATATAGAATTCACGAAGTCTTACTCAAACTGTGCAAGAATTGCACATGCTTCCTCTGACATACGACGTCCTCGTCGACTCAAAACCTTCAATTTACTAGCACAAAATTCCTTATAACAATTGAAATTCCGTCTTATTATTAGCGTGATCAATAGGAGTGTTTACTATAACAATTCTTTATATAACAGTTGCAAAGCCACGTCAATACCATATGACTTCAATAAATGGCTGTTCTCATCAGTCAGCTGTTCCTACTTTAAGAATGATGTGCTTCGTTTCCCTTAAAATACCACACGCTACGATATCAACTTTACAATATTGATGATCTTGAAAATCTGCATATTCACATCATACGTAATAATAATACATTGCTTGTCTCTCCTCTCTGATCAATCTTAAATGAGAAGTACACTTACTTCTTGCGTTACAACAAATGAATTACAAGAAATTCATTGTTATGATTGGCATAGTTCTCGAGTTGCTAAACTTCGTAATCCAACGACATAATTGTATAGAAATGATTACTGCCTCGTCATTATCATCTTAAAATGTTACTCCTTGACTGTTAGAATAAATCAAATTTAAATCTAAAATATCAGATAACTTCACAAATCCTGATATCAAAATCTAATAAACCCGCTAAATAAATTCTAATACGATCGAACAACACTATATTCAAACTTAACTATTATCCAAACTTTGTCTATAAAATTTCCCATTCGTCGAATAAAATAGAAATCTAACTCAAAATAAATAACGTCTCTGAAAAATCCTAAAATATAAAAATTCCGCAAAACATGAAATATCCTGTCTGACAGGGAAGCAGCGATGCAGTCACGGAGACCAGGACTAATAGCCTAGGGGACCCGACTCACTGGCCACGCTTCACCTCATAATATGCTTGCCAAATGGCTTCACAGCGGTTGCTTGGTAGACCTGTGCCCTTCATGGGCTCTGGAGTTACGGTTTCTTCTATATGACGTGCCGCATGACATTCAACTCAATAAATTAGCTTCAAAGATTGATTAAAGGGTCATTTTATGGATCCAATAATTTTGACGGGTGGTTCTCAGAAAATCAAAGTCGGGTGCATATTCTCAGATAAAATTACCGTAACGTCAAGTATCTATCAGGTTAGCGTGTTCGGACCCTTGTTATTTTGGCGTTTATAAATGATTTACAAACAGGTATTCATGGAGACTGTCGATTGTTTGCGGATGATAGTAGGGGAGTGATGCCGATTCTATTACACTCTAGAACCCACATCACCCCACTAATAAGCCTCAGCCTTGTAATATTTGCGAAAGCTCGTGAACCCATGGACGGATGTTGACAAATGAGGTGTCGTTGGACTCAGAGTGACGTCCTCTCTGCTATGGACCACTCGTTATATATATTTTTTATTTTGAAAATTTTTGTTTTCGAAAGTAAGCGATAGATTTTAAACTAATTATGATAGAACGTTGTGCCATGGTTCAAACGAATGGCGTATCTGTCCTTTATCTTTTATAATACATTTTTTATTTTTTTAGATTTTTTGAAAACACTGAAATTTTGAAATTCCTATATTTCGGAAACAAGGAATTATACAAAAGTATTTATTTGACATAAATGAATGGCTCTGACCCTCTCTACCCTCAAAATAATCTCAAGTCTCTAGGACAAAAACTGTGGTAGTAGGGGGTAAGGAGAGTTCTAACGAGTGTCATGGCCGCCGCGTGAGTCCAAGCATGGTGTAACTACAATGGTGAGGTGAATCGCTCCCTCTCTCTCGTGCGGATGACGTCACAACGGGAGCATTGCGTTCGGTGACACAGCACTCTGTATTTTACGCGTCTGTAGTCATAACAATATAAATTGAAGGCATTAATAAAAGCATTTATTGTAACACAGTACATACTTTGTATTATAAACACTGATAATAAAGTTGGTAATGATGAATATGGCGTACCTATAAACAACAGTACTGGTCCTTTAACGAGATCCACTATTTTTTCACATTGGTGAATTTACACATTTTGCGATTCAATTTTCTCTGTGAATTGCCGAAACTTATTTTTCTGCTTAAGTCACGCAACCTAATATATGTTCGGGTTCGAGCTAAACAGTGAATAACCTCATATGCAATATTAATATGAGGCAATTTTCTCAAGGTCCTGCTGGTTAATTCATTGAATATAAACTTATCATTTGATAGCGAATTGCCAAAAAATTTATGAAACTCAGCGTCCATTGTCTTTGCAACTTCCACAAGTTCATTAGAGGGATACAAAAGATTTCCCCTTGAAATAAACTGGATCCAATCTGGGCCTCCTTTATTGGGTTCAAGTTCTTGAGATAATGTTCCCAAGTTTTTGTACTTATCCCTGAATCTGTGTGCTACATATCCTGTAATTTATTTTAAACCTTCGTGGTTCATTTCATCTTTAAAATCTGAGAGATCAAATTCATCGAACAATTCATTCTGATGATCGGTCATTTCAAACAAACTCATGTTCATTTCCACAGTTTCGTAATTTGATTCAACAAATAAACTAGAAACTAGTTTTTCTTCGTCAGGAGCATCCACGATATCAGGAATACGTTTGGCAACATTCACTAACGCAGTCTGCGAGAAACAGGTGTCAGTTTCTGTTTCCATTGGTTTGATCAGACACTTTTCGTCAATATCCTCCTCTGTATTTCTATTTACAGTAAAAACTGAAGCAGAGTGCTTGCCCAAAATGTACCATTTCAATCTATATTTAATGTCCAGAGGAGATGGGTGATCATTGGAGCCTCCCATTCCTCTAATATACGAGAAACGTTTCTCCAGAATATCTTGATTTAGACGATAAGTTATTATGTACTCGACTTGGTACATCGGCTTCAAATATTTAAAAAGGTTAACTAGAGACGTGTTGCTTAGTAGAATTCCTTTTTGAAATGGGAGTAACGCTTTATGTCGGCCAACTCTCATGAACGTTATCAACTCATTAACATTATTTAGCAAACTGATTTGCTTGTCTAAATCAGTACCAAATGAATTTCTTTCAGAATGACTCCCGAATTTGTTCTTAGCATTAAATAAGTCAAACCAGTCATTTATTAATTTTATTCATCTAGCCGCTTCTTCCCAGTCATTGTTTTTCATCAAACATTTCCCTCCACACATTTCAAGAGCCTTGGATACCTGGTTTGAAAGTACTTGAGCTGCAGGCCGAATGTTTTGTCTCTCTGATCCCTTTAAATCTAAATGATATCTGCTAATTTTGTGAGGAATAGTGAGTGCAGAAGAAGACATAGAAATTAGTAGTACCAAACATTCCTTGTTCACTTTTTTCCCCATTGAGCAGCACAAATCCCTGATCTAAGAAATGATTTCTCACAAGTTTCAATAAATGAGGAATGTCTGCAAACACAAACACTTTTAAGGAATCGTTGCTTGGGTGATTGAAGAAACATTCCTTATTAAGTCCAATAATAAGCTCTGACCACAAGCCCATATTCCCGGACCCCATATCACTTGTAATGGCTACAACAGTGAAGCCGGCAGAATGTAGATTCGATACTATTCCAAGAATAATATCTTTTTTCATTCTTTGGTCAAAGGCATAATAAAGAGGCTGCTTCCACTGACCAATCAAACCTCGTGCCATGACAACTTGGCAAGTTTTGTGAGGGCCAATTTTCTGTTGGTTGCTTCTGTGGATACACATGCGATTTGAAATATAAATTTCGTCAAATGTCAATACAGTCAAGCGTTCCAATTCGGTTAGTCCTGCTGATTTATATTTCATTAGTTTCACAACATCTGGCAAAACACCCTGCTCTAAATTCAAACATTTAGCCCAATCACGTATCGTCGTCAGTCCTGGCAAGGGATAGTTATTAGCCCTTAAAAACCGCTGCTATATCGTCAGAACACCAACTGATTTTCTTACCTTTCTCTGTACTTAATAAATGTATTATTTGACTTGGAGTGAAGACTTTTCCCAGTATCGTCTGAATTTCTTTGCAACGACTGTTCATCAGATCGACGATTTCTTTCTTCAACGCCGAATGGTCTGCACATAAATGATCGTACTTTTGTTTCCAAGCTTCGGATTCCTCACGTACCTCCTCAACTAATTTCTTCAAAGTGTTGACCTCATCTTCATGAGCACGAGTGCTTAAAAGGAAAGACATTCGTTGAATTGTTAGGTTTATTTTTTTATAAACTTATATTGGAACTAGAGTAGCCTACGTTTCTATTCACAAGAGCATTATTTCTTTCATATGACCACTAAACTACGGCTGCATAAAGGTCAGATTAGATTAATACTATAGCTACACCAGGCTTTAATTAAACTCATGATATGAATGTCTCAACGATCTGGTGAAAGCAGTGCTTTACTCCGCTAGTTACCTCTCTTCCAAGTATCATAATGAACCTTAGTTGTATTGTGCGTGTAAAAAAAAGCAAATTCACCTTTTGTTATTAAATGAGACTTCAATATTCAAAAACAAAAAGAAGCTTACCTTATTAACTCTTTCGCATTCAAGCAGGTATGTTTAGATTGTATTCCTTCGGTGAGTGTTTCATTGTTATGTATAATTTCACTTATAACACTTTTACGACGCCTCTTTTCCAGCCTCATCGACCGACTTTCAGCTTCTTCCAGAGATCATTTCCTCTTCCTTTGTGTAATTTGAGTGGATTTTGGGATTTTCAGTCGGAATGGCATCTAATTTTAAAGTTCTACTGTGCACTGGAGTATAGTTCAACAATTGCTGTCGAAGTGGAATAGCAAAACTGTCTTTAGTGAAATGAAGAGAGCATACTCGAGCTGAAATCATGATAATAATGCTAATAATGATAATAATGTTAGTAATAATAATAATAATAATAATAATAAAAACAAGTAGTTCCGTGAAGAACTATACAGCCTATTTTCATATACCCTGCTCCTGTTAATTGCCTCTATCAACATACAAAATTTCAGTTTAATTGCTGTAACAGATTCGTAGATATTGAGAACCGTCTAAATATTTCAGATGGTCGCCAGGTTGGATTTTTATTTTTGTACTATTACATTGTGGTATTCAAACTGCAATCGCATGATTAGAACACAAGAAGTAAAAACGAGATTCTAAAATTACGCACAGCAGCCATCTTGTGATTATGCAAACAATTGAAATAAATTAGATGCCAGTGGATCAACATTTGTAAAAGCATTTAACGTGCAACGTTTCATGGCACTCGGATAGTTAATTCGCGAGAAACGACCATTTAAATATTTATACTTCGCGTCGCCGCCGTGTTGGATTTGTGCTCACCCGGTTACTGAAAGTCCTATAGGTGAACATATGTTCATAGTCTCTATGAACATTAAAAAAATCAGTTTGGTTGCTGTAAAAGATTCATAGATATTGAGAACCGTCTAAATATTTCGTAATCTCGCCATTTAGGATTGTTATATGTATAGGCCATAGAGTTATGTACCATTCAAGGACAATTATTGCCTAGGTTCATTATTCAAACTTTCACTTCGATCGCATGATTACGACACAAGAAATAAAAACTTAATTTTAAAATTTCGCACAGCCGCCATCTTGAGGTTATGTAAACAATTAAATTAGATGGCAGTGAATTACAATCTGCAAAATCATTTACTGTACACCATTTCACAGCGCACAGAGAGTTAAATCGCGAGAAAATTCTATTAAAATATTTCAAAGTCGCTTGGTCGCCATGTTCGTTTTGTACTTTACAGGTTTATGAAGTATACATAGGTAAACTTCTATCAGTACCTTTTATCACCGTACAAAATTGCAGAGTGATATCTGCAATAGTTTCGGAGAAGCAGAATGTCAGTGAAATATTTCGCACAGCCGCCATTTTGAGGTTAAGTAAACAATTGAACTAAATTAGACTTCAGTGCATTACAATGTGTATAAACATTTGCTGTACCAAGTTTCATTACGTTTGGATAGTTAAATCGCGAGAAAAGTTTATTTAAAAGTCTCAACTTCGCTTGACCACCATGTTGGTTTTGCAGTCACCAGGTTTTTGAAAGTCTCATAGGTGAACTTCTAGTAATGCCCTTTATCACCGTACACAATTTCAGGGCGATATCGGTAATAGTTTCAGAGATATTGAATGCTAGTGAAATATTTTGCACAGCCGCCATGTTGGACTGGTGAGACGTAACAAAATTTGAAGGGCACGGTCGAGGTCGCCAGGAATTGTGCTATGAACTTACCGAGTTTCATTGAAATTGCTCCAGCCGTTTAGATTTAATTCGGGATGGACCCACACACACCTCACACACACACACACACACACACACGCGCGCGCACACACACGGACAAAAGGTGATCTCATAAGCCTATTTTTTTCAAAATTGAAAATAGGCTAATAATAATAGACCCTAATAATCTCCACTCGTAGTTGTTATTTGGTTTGCCTATTCATTTCTATAATATTCTTTAATATCACAGTTTGAAAATGCGTCCAGAGCTATTGCAATGTTTTAATTTTAGAGAGAAATAATTTAAAGAATGATTTACTGTTCTGCTCACAACAGACAGATTAGTTTTAGAAATCATAACTTACCATGCTTTAAATTAAACATATCCTCCCTCCTGCCAGCTCTGACCCATGAGCTCGCTACATCTTTGTCTTGTGGAAATACAAAGTATTTTATATTAGACCCTTCTGTTTTCCTGGAGTTGTTGTTGCAACCATACAAAGCACAATTCGGCATTGCATCCCACTTTCCGTCGACAGAGATTAAGAAATACAATACTGTACTTTCACTAGCAACGCACACACTTGTCAACATTAGCATGTTTCAATCGACTGCTGATCAGTGATCACACGCGCTTGACTCCCGCTTATAGCCACAACTCGCAGTTGCCCCCGTTGTGACGTCATCCGCACGAGAGAGAGGGAGCGATCCGCCTCACCATTGTAGTTACACCATGAGTACAAGCCGAAATCTCGCGAACCTACGGTCGGATGTTGACAAATGAGGTGTCGTTGGACTCGAGCTGACGGGGTCTTTGCTATGGACCACTCGTTATATTAAAAAAAAAAACGAAACTCGATTTTGGGGTAAACAAGTGCTTTTGTGATTTTTGCAGATATTTCACGAACCAATAAGGCTAGAGACTTGCACGGGGTGTCATTTTTTTCGTCGCGTTATCCTCTTACCGAGAATGCCTGTGTCAAGTAAGAAGAAAAACCCATTTTGTGGTAAAATGTGATTTTAGACTTTTTGTTATATCTCGCGAACCAATGCTGCCAGGGGCGTGTACGAGGACTCGTAGGACTCGGGGTGACGCTCCTATTGAAATGTGCTAGTTATTCTTTACAAAAAAAAAAATCACAAAGGGCCAAACACCATATATGTTATAAAAAAATTACCGGTTTTAAAAAAATTTAAATGAAGCGTGGTTGTCAAGACAGACGGTACCACTGGCATGTGTGTCAACGAGCCTGTCGCCAGCTATGGTGGGGGTATTCCAATAAAACAATGGGTATTTTGGCAGGACGGTGGGACGGTTTATGACGGTTTGTTTTCCGATATTTGTAATGGCGGATGGATGAACGCTTATATTCCAAAACGCGTGAAGCGTGCTAGCATTGTTTACCCTAAAGGGGTTCTTTAACCTGTTAGTAAACGGTTATTAGTGACATGGCTCTGTGGCATTGATGCATGTTCATAGGCCAGCAGACATTTTTAGGATATAAAGCTATAACGTTCAGACGACCAAGCAATTTGTATGAGGGCAAGACATGAGCGATAATGCAAATGATAATTCTGTAATGAGATAGATTTAGGATGAACCGTAAGCTTTGAATGGTTGAATGAAATGTACGATCTAACACTTGTAGCTGGTAGCCTGCTAGCAAGCCCCCGTGTGTTTTGTCACTTGAAGGCTGAAAATGTGTTATGAGTGCTTGGATTTTTTAACCCTGAAGGGCATCTTTAACGTTTTAGTCAACGGTGATGAGCGAGACCGCTCTCTGACACAACAGACGGTTGTAGGATATGACCAAGTGATTCTTGGACGTGGTGAAAGTATGTGGTCAACATGATGATGTACTGAGGATGGCAGCCATAGTAATTATTATTGCACTAAAATATTAAGAATAATATAATAATAATAATATTATTAATAATAAGAAACACATGTTTTCAATGCTAACACTGAACCGTTTTTATCAGGTTCATTATTTTTTGTCATATTATTATTGTTATTATTATTATTATCTTCCTTCATGTCGCATTATTGTGACATAAGTTTCTCTGTCTTTCGTACTGCGCCTAAATTTCATACGTACCTGTAATACCTCGCAATATGGTGAAATATTTCACCCTTCTGCTAACTCACTTTATGTATAATTTTACCATTGGTTGAAGCACTACTTGTTGTCAGACTTTGCCTTCGCTATTGGACCCCCTCCACCCATGTATACGGAGAGGGGATGTTTGTCGTATCTACGACTTACTTTTCTCGGGCGCGTTACTGCGTTCTTTAAGAGAAGGTTCCTCCCATCCAATTTCGGCCGTCATGTAAGACGGACATGTGTGCACGTGTCGGGCTTTTGCCCGCACCCAGAAAGCAACTAAATGTAAGTACGATTCAGTCATTGAATTTATCTAACTTGAGGTCATTTTAAATTTCTGTTTCTCCATTTTTTTTCATTTTGTGTCTCCTTCGATTCACTTATAATTTTCCTTTCTTTTGATGATGTGAATTCGATCCATGAACCCAAGTCCCTTCGCCTTTGTTTACGTTAGTTAAGCGAAGTCTCTGTGTTTATTTGTCTTCCCTCCCTTTCATGTAATCGGTTTTATTTTTACGTAAATCTCTCAGGTCTGAAATATCTGCTATTTTTCAACGAGGCTGAATTATGCTCTGTATTGCGTCACCACCTGGTCCGGTGTTCTTTTGAGACGACCTCCGTTGGATTGTCGCATCAGAGCCTTGTTTTTTGTGGATGGAATCAGCGAAGTTACGGAGCTGAGTCTCACGTCTTCAGCTTGATCCTGCCTCTGTTTTATTGAAATGTATGTGAGCGATGGTCATTGTGCTATTCACTGTACATGCGCCACATTACTTTCTTTGTTTCATCGTATGTCGTTGTGATTCGGCATTTCTACCTCTGCGTAAGCCTACATCTTCCTACGAAGCATATTTCTTAAATGATTGATTTTTTTCTTTTATTTCCTGTCCCGGTAATGTCAATTAATTTAATGTAATTTTAATTTCGTTTATTTTTGTGTGTTAATTTTGTGTTACTTCCTCTGACTTCGTAACTCAGTGATTACGTAACTCAGTGTCATCTCCCACCCCCGGTTCCCTACATACGCACACCTCCACTCCCCACTCTTTTACCCCTACCCCATGATTTCACAACATCATAAATGCCGTAGTTCTGTTTTTATGCTGAGAGTCCAGATCATGTCATCTCTGTATGTAGTCGTTCTTGTAATCTATCCCACGAATTTCTTTAATTCCTTTAATTTTGCTTCATTTTTTTAAAGTTTTACTATTGAATCGCGTTTCCAATTAGTTGCTATTATGAATTGAATTTATTTCTAGATTCCTTTTATTTTTACATTTAAGTTGCTCGTGTTTTACTTTAATTTTTATTTAATTTGAAATCTGTACACATGTGTTCATTTTATTATTAATATATTTTTATTCAGTAAGTACATTATTTGCTTCTGTCTTATGATTTCTCGTATTTAAGTTCCTCGTTTGTCTTTCGATCCGAATTAGTCTTGGCTTCGCACTGTAGTGAAGTTACGACTAACACGACCTCTGGGACCTTAGCTCTATTACTTACGTTTAATTTTTCCTTTTGATTTTGTCTTAAACATTTGTTTTGGCTTACATTCTATGGAACTCATCTTTCTTTCGATTCGGAATCTTGGGCCCAGCACGCATAAAAAGAAGTATTCCTTCAGCGTTCTCTACGTGATCCTGTTTAGTTTTTGTTGTTTGTGCTTCCAATGTATTTCTCATGCCTATACATGACTGGGACAATGATTGATTTCTTGATTAATGGCTATGTATTGGCAAACGGTACAAGACCATATTGGTTGTTGACCGGGAAAAGTACAAGGCCATTTTGGATTTTCTAAAAACAAAAAATTTAAATTTAATTTATGGGTGGTTCCCTATGGACTCAACGAATATCCACAGGTTTGAATATGATAATCTGAACAAACTGACATGAAATTCATTTCTGTTTATATATTGGTTAAAAGGGGGCGGGGTGGTGGTGGTGTATATGAGTGTAGCTTTATAAAAAAAGAAAATAAGTACATGGGTTACTGTTAGTGCCGACATACAGTTTAATATTAAATATTTTTATGTTTTTTTTCATTTATTGTTAATTAACGTTAAAGTTTTATTTACAAGTATTGATTGAGTGATGGGTTATTTTGTTTGTTTTTAGTTGTGGTCATGCACCATTAACGTAGTGAAAAGACAGTGAACAAGCATACATTGTGCTTTAAAACACTCTGTGCTCTTGTGCAACGTTAATAACTTGCAATAAAAAAGTTGTATTATAACACATGGCGTTAGTACCAAATACAACAAGTGAGCAAGTTGGTTTATAACGTGGGTTAAATTTTAAATCAGAAAATGATCGTTGGTTAACATTTGAATCCTGGCCTGTGGGCTTTTTTGTCGGCACATAAACTTGCTGGAGCTGGATTCTATTACTTGAACCGAGAAGATGTGGTGCGCTGTGTGTTTTGTCGTATTGAACTTTCACATTGGGAAGAAGGGGATGATCCCTTTAGAGACCATTTGCGATGGTCTCCTTGTTGTCCTTACATGCTTGGAAAACAAGTGGGTAACATACCCGTGTATCCATTTTACCGAACAACAAGGCCATTGGCCGCTACTTACGTTGCTGAATCACAAATAAATAATAATAATGATGTATTACCAGCCAACAGTAGTGTCGATATATGTGGTCCATATGCCATAGACAGTGTTGAATTGGCATGTGCTTCTGAAATATTGGGAGTTTGCCAGACTAAAGCACTAGCACACCCTGAGTACAGGTCTGTTGAAAAACGTTTAGAATCTTATAAGAATGTTTGGCCATTAATATTAAAACACCTTACAAAACAACTAAGTAAAGCTGAACTTTTTTATACTGGTGAATGGGATAAAACAATATGTATTCATTGTGGATTTGCTTTAAAGGATTGGCAAATGACTGATGACCCTTTTGTGGAACACGCTCGTTGTTTACCTAACTGTAATTACATGGTGTTGCTTAACCCTTTTGATGCCAAGCTATTAATGGGTGGATATGCTAAGAATGCCAAGCCAAGTTTAGTGAAATTACAAGGGTTTGATAAAAAAATATCTCCTACCGATAATTATCAAGATAGAATGTTGAAATGTTTTTCTGTAGCGGGTAAACATTTTTGTAACGTATTGGATGCTAATTAATTGACATTTGACTTTATTTTGTTCATTGCTGAAATACTTTTAAAAAAATATTGAAACAAATAAATGAAATTCGAAATTTTGATAAAATGTTGACAGCCTCTACACTTGAATTACTATATTTTGTTATATGCATGTTATTACTTATGGAATGTTACATAAATATTCCAAATTTGGAGTAGTTCTATCAAATAGTTTTCGAGTACGATCAGTTTCTACTAAGATATGCGTATATAGTAGTCTGCGCATTGCACAATGTTATTTTACTTGCTACATTTGTGGTAACCTCTTTCCGTCACCGGTTGCGGGGTCACTTGATTTATGTTCGGAATTTGAACCTGGTGAATCACTGTGGATATTGTCAGGCGTAAATCCTATCTGAGGCAGAAGTATTCCTGTATCTCGGCCTTGGCTTTCCTATCGCATGAGCTGCGGACTCGGTGGAATAAAATTGTCACTCTCATCAGAATAAGAGTCGTTGTCATCAGTCGAATATTCACTCTTACACTCTTCACTCAGCGTTAAAACATTAGTTATTTCCTCTTTGTTCAAAGAGCTAGCCGTATTCATCACCAAGTAACGTAATTAGCTCGAAGCAAGAACATAAACAATCACGACTTCAAAAGATAAAACACGCGCCAAGCCAGCTGACTACAGCATGCTCGAGGAGTGCTTATTATTAATTCAATTGTTTACGGAACTTAAACACATCGATATATACAGAGTGAGAATGACTCTCGCGTTGTATTGGCTACAACAGCAAAATCTCTGCGTTACTCGAAACATCGCTAAAATGTTTAGAAACACGGGGCCGATAGATCGGCCCGTGGCACTTTTAGCAGAGGCTCCCTGGGCCAATAGATCGGCCCCCTGGCACTATAAGGGTTAAAGGTCAGGAATTTGTGAACACTATTCGTAACGAAAACGTGATTGCAGCACAAGACATAAAATTGCCTTTAGAGCTAGAACACGTGGAGCATACACACGAGGCTGAAAAAAAAACTTGTCTCACGAACAGATACAAAAGTGTGACCAACAATTACGTAAAATTTGTTATCAAGATGAACTAGGAGTTGTATTTTTGCCTTGTGGACACATGATATCATGTGTCAAGTGTGCATTAGAACTTAACACTTGTGCTATATGCAGAAAAGTAGTATCTGCTACAGTAAGGGCATTTCTTGCATAAATAGAATAATTTATTAGCAACAAGCTGTACCCAGCATGCGTTGTAATGCCAATCAAAGGAAGTGTTGGCGTTGAATTTCTGTTTCATGAATTGCTTTTGGATACACAATATGTTTTTCAATTTCCGTTAACTGCCTCTAAGCTATCGTAAAATGGATTTATTAATTTAGAATCATTCGTAGGAGCGTGCAGAACAACTTTCAAAAGTTTCATCGCAATCGGATGAATGGCATATGAACGTATACGGGATTTTGTTTAAACGATTCGTGCGCTGTCACTTATTTGTTGAATCTACTCGTACGCTACCTATTTAGAAATGGATTTACTAAGTCGAAACCCTTCCCTGGCGTGTACATAATAACTCATCAAGGTTTCATCGCAATCTAAAAAGGTTATATGAACGCCATAGGGGATTTTGATGAAACGCCTCGCGCGTCGTCACCCATTTGTTGCATCTACTGTTGCACTACTTATTGTGAAAAGGATTTACTAAATCGAAACCCTTCCCTGGCGTGTACACAATGACTCATCAATGTTTCATCGCAATCGGATGAATGGTATATGAACGCATACCGGATGTTGTTTAAACGATTTGTGCCCCGTCACTCATTTGTTGAATCTACTCGTGCGCTACCTATTGTAAAATGGATTTACTAAGCCTGAAACCTTCCCTGGAGTTTACTCAATGATTCACTAAAGTTTCATAACCATCGGACGAATGGTATATGGACGCATACGGGACTTTGTTGAAACGCTTCGCAGGTCGTCGCTCATTTGTTGAATCCACTCGTGCGCTACCTACTGTAAAATGTATTTACTAAGTTAGAAACCCTCACGTAAGTGTCCAAAAAATTTCACCCAAGTTTCATCGCTATTGGACTAATGATATATGAAGACTAAGGGCACTATGTTGAAACGCTCCGCGTGTCGTCGTTCATTTGTCGAATCTACTCATGTGCTACCTACTGTGAAATTTATTTACTAAATGCAACTCTCTCTGTTGCTAAGCAGACTGATCAGGTTTTTGTTATTTATTTAGATAAATAAATAAATAAATAAATAAATAAATGTCGAATCTACTCATGTGCTACCTACTGTATGGAGTATCCACCATATTTCACCCAAGTTTCACCGCTAATGGCCGAATAGAATATGACCTTATACGGGACTTCGTTGAAACGCTTCGCACGTCGTTCCTCATTTTTTGAATCTACTTGTGCGCTGCCTATTGTAAAGTAGATTTACTAAGCCAGAAACCTTCCATGAAGTGTACACAACATCTCACCCAAGTTTCATAGCTATCGGTCGAATGGTATATGAATGCATACGGGACTTGATTGAAACGCTTCGCGTGTCGTCGCTCATTTGTTGATTCTACTCGTGTGCTACCTACTGTAAAATGTATTTAGTAAGTTAGAAACCTTCACGTAAATGTCCAAAACGTCTCACACAAGTTTCATCACTATCGGACTAATGGTATATGAAGACATAGGGGACTTTGTTGAAACGCTCCGCGTGTCGTCGCCCATTTGTTGAATCAAATCGTGCGCGGCCTATTGTAAATTGGATTAGCTAAGCCAGAAACTTTTCCTGGAGTGTACACAATAATTCACCAAAGATTTATCACTATCATACGAATGGTATATGACCATATACGGGACTTTGTTGAAACGCTTCGCGCGTCATCGCTCTTTTTTGGATCTACTCGTGCGCTACCTATTGTAAACTGGATGTACTAAGCCAGAAACCTTCCCTGGAGTGTACACAACATCTCACCCAAGTTTCATCGCTTTTGGATGAACGGTATATGACCTTATAGGGGACTTTGTTGAAACACTTCACGCGTCGTCGCTCATTTGTTGATTCTACTCGTGCTCTACCTATTGTTAAATGGATTTACTAACCCAGAAACCTCCCCTGGAGTGCACACAACATCTGAGCCTAGTTTCATCGCTATCGGACGAATGTTATATGAACGCATACGAGACTTTGTTGAAATGCTTCGCGCGTCGTAGCTCATTTGTTGAATCTACTCGTGCGATGCCTATTGTAAAGTGGATTTACTAAGCCAGAAACCTTCCCTGAATTGTACACAACATCTTACGCAAGTTTCACAGCTATAGGAAGAATGGTATATGAATGCATACAGGACTTTTTTAAAACGCTTTGCGTGTCGTCGCTCATTTGTTGAACAGGGGTTAATACTGTGAAATGTATTCACTAATTTTGAAACCTTCAGGTAAGTATATACAACATCTCACCCAAGTTTCATCGCTATCGGACGAATGGTATATGAACACACATGGGACTTTTTTCAAACGCTTCGCGCATCGTCGCTCATTTGTTGAATCTACTCGTGCTCTACCTATTGTTAAATGGATTTACTAACCAAGAAACCTTCCCTGGAGTGCACACATCATCTCAGCCTAGTTTCATCGCTATCGGACGAATGTTATATGAACGTTTACGTGACTTTGTTGAAATGCTTCGCGCGTCGTAGCTCATTTGTTGAATCTTCTCGTGCGATGCCTATTGTAAAGTGGATTTACTAAGCCAGAAACCTTCCCTGAATTGTACACAACATCTTACGCAAGTTTCACAGCTATAGGAAGAATGGTATATTAATGCATACAGGACTTTTTTGAAACGCTTTGCGTGTCGTCGCTCATTTGTTGAATCTATTCCTGCGCTATCTACTGTGAAATGTATTCACTAATTTTGAAACCTTCAGGTAAGTATATACAACATCTCACCCAAGTTTCATCGCTATCGGACGAATGGTATATGAACACACATGGGACTTTTTTCAAACGCTTCGCGCATCGTCGCTCATTTGTTGAATCTACGCGTGCGCTACCTATTGTAAAATAGATTTACTAAGCCAGAAACCTTCCTTGGAGTGTACTCAACAACTCACCCAAGTGTCATCGCAATTGGATGAACGGTATATGAACGCATAGGAGACATACCCACCCAAAGACAGACAAACTATCGCGTAACATTGATTTTTATATATATAGATAGATGCATAGGGCAAAATACCTATATGCCCAATATTATTACAAGCTGTTTTAGTGTGTAATAGATATGCTTTTGTTTTGTTTATAGACTACTACAATGAATGTTTCGAATGCTGTGGGACAAGCATGTGGCTTGGAAACAAAGAAGCTCAGCGATTTGCCAACGCATATTCCATTCCGCATTATCAAGATTCGGAAATTGAAAACAGCATATGGTGATCGTGTAGTTTGTGTATGTGAAAACTTTGAGACATTTCTGCCTACACGGTTTAATGCTATGCCAGAGAGTGTTTTTGATGCAGTGAATAATGCTGTGCAACCTGTGAACTTTATTTATGGTGGTTTTGAAAATAATAGGTGCATGGTCCGTTAAAAAAAGTGAAATAATAATGGAAAAATATAAGTGATGACAATGAGCTGAAAGAAAAAAATTATGTGTATAGAAATATAATTTTTAGTTTTTAGTATTGGCTTAAAAATATTATCATGAAACCCCAAAAAATGTATATAATGTTTGTAAATAAATGCAAAATGATGTTACAATGTTGTTTTATTTTATACAAAGTTAGAATATTTAACATTGCAGAGTATACATGATTATGACGAAAGATGCACACTTAATACAACTCTTTCTCTCTTTACAATAGTCTGTTATAATTTTTAAACACAAGACTTGTTGTAGATCTTTTTATAGCAATGTCCATTCACTGTTGTTTTCGAAAACTGGGGAAGCCGCAATGGTTTTATAGGCATAAAAACCTTATTGTTATTGCTATTTAGTCATTTTGATCCTCTTGCAATACTACGGTACCTTTTTGCATATCAAGAGCAGATGACCTAGTTGTTCCACTACTTAAAACGACGACAACAACAATACTACCTCTTGCATAGCTTGTGATGTTGATGGCTCTTGCGATGTGGAAGATGGATTAAACATAACTTTTAGAACAGGGGTTAAACGTTGCTCATTAAACAATCCACTATTTTGAGTAGCAATATGGTTTTCTTGATATTTTGTCGACGGCAACTGTGTTTCATGCAGTACACTACATTGATGATCACTGACACTTAAAACCTCACTATTTTTAGCCTACTTTTCACATTTTGCATAAATCAGGAAAAAGTAGACGTATGAGATCGGCAAATGTGTGTCTGTCTGTCTGTCTGTCCTTCTGTCTGTCTGTCTAGCTGTGTGTACCCCCCCATATCAACTCCTAAACGGCTGCAGCAATCGAAACCAAATTTAGTATGATTAAACATGTATACCGGAATATCTCAAGCCCATATTTGAAAATGATGTCAGTGCTACCAACTGCTGAAAAAACGCAATAGAAATTTGAGTTCCATGTTGTATATCATAGAAGGTATGCATGGGAGCTATTCCAAAATTGGCACACATGTAGATAATACTATTTCAGTTTAATTTCCAGGAGGCCATACATGACGGTTTTGCCAAAATAATGTAAAGACTTCAGATAGGTCCGATTTTTAAATGCATATAACTTCTACAGTATTAATTGGATTTCAACCAAATTTTGTATGCAATATGACTGAGTGTATTCTTTAGAGCCACCAGGGATGCCAACTGATAATAATAATTGCTCTCTCTATTTTCTACATCCAAATACCATTATATCTGAAAGTATGCAAGCCGTCAGCTTTAAACTATGCACATGTATAGTACCTGGCATTTTAGATTAATTTGGAGTAACTTATATACTTCAGTTCTACCAACATGATTCTAAGCCTGCTGATAGGACCAATTTTTGAATACATGTAACTCCTATACTATCAGTTGGATTTCAAACAAATTTCGTATGTGCTATGTGTAACATGACAGATATGACTATAAGTATTCTTAAGAGCAATCAGGGCTGCCAACTGTTAATAAATGCTGTCTATTTTTTACCCTAATATCAATATATCAGAAAGTATTCAAGCCAGCAGCTCTATATTTTGCACACGTATAGCACATGACATTCTAGATTAATTTGAAGTATTTAATATAAGTCAGTGCTGCCAACATGAGTATATGATTGCTGATAGGTCCAATTTTTAAATTCATGTAACTCCTAAACTAACAAATGGATTTCAACCAAAATTGGCACAACAAGATATCATAATATTTCTGATTATTTCTAACCAGCACACGCATGACATTGTTGGCAACATGATTTTACGCGTGCTGATAGATCCAATGCCTAACTGCATGTAACGTCCATTGGTCTTCAACCAAAGTTTGTATTCTGTACCTTATGAGATGGAACTAAGAATATATTCAGTCACCAGGGCTGCCAACTGTTGTGTTCTATTAGGCTACATTATGCCAGGTATACAGTATTTCGAACTAATTGATCATTTCGATATTACCAACTTAAATTCGTCATTATTCTAGATAGATCCATATAGATTAATCATTGGCATGATCTTAAATTTTAAGAAAAGTAGGCTCTTTAGTTCACCACGGAACTTCTTGTTACTTTTTAAATCACCACGACAATGATTGGAACGTTGTTTTGAACAACGCCAAATAACAGTTCCATTTTTATTGGTTCGTTTCGCAATATATGAACATCCTTTATAGAATGCATAAGGCTTACCATACCTAGTCACTGATACTTCCAAGTCAACTGTCAAGCATAGACTAAGCTCTAGTAAAGTCAACTTGGTAATAAGAATAATAGTTTAATGTGAGAGCAAATATGGAGCCAAAGAGTTCAGGTAAAAGTGGAAGCAAATAAGCAAATATAAGAACCAAGAGTGGGGGTGAAAGTGGTCGCAAAGTGGTAGATCCATTACACAATAATTTCAGCACGACGAAGTTCTTGTTCAATTTCTTTGATTTCCCAATCGTGACCGGTGTGACCAGCTTGACGTGAAGCATGCAACAACTGTAGCCGCTGGACGAGCTTATTGGGATTTTGCCGGTATAAAAATTTAACAAAGGAATTTTTAGGTGTAAACAAAGCATTACCATTATCATCATCATCATCATCATCATCAGTACTTTTTGACCCTCTTGCAATACCACTTCATTTATAGAGTGTGTTGACTTTTCTAGTGTTTAAGGTTTCTTGGACGTTGACAACTGTCCTAACATGACTTTTTGAGGACATGATAAGTCCTTTTGAACAAACACTGCACTATCTTTAGCCGCAATATCGTTTTTTTAACGTGCTTTTTAGCATTTTGAATTTTTTTTGTAAACGGCAACTGGGTAGATTATTGTCTGGGGAATAACCTAACCACCAAGGGAAGATGATTAAGAAAAGGAGATAGGTTTCGGACTAGAGAAAAGGATAGAAAAATAGGAGGAGAGTCACACAAAAGTTGTAAATTTAACCTTAAATGCACTTAGAGGCGGTTGCCACCGCAAATCCGCTCTCAGATACCTAAAGATACAGCTAGAACTTGGTCGGTTTGCAAGAGAGTGGCTTTAGTGTAATCCCTCTCAAGCATGTATCTGCCTACTATGGGGAAGAGTGATGGTCTGGCAAGACTGAGAGTAACAAATTTATTGTATGCCTGTTCAAAGCAATTCGTTTTTGCAAAGTAATTCGAAGAATGCCAATGATTTAAATCAGGTTTGGTATTTCCAATTTTCAAAGTTATGGAGTTCCTGAAAAAGAGACCAAGTGCTTCCACGAAGGAAAATAATAAAAGATTATACCTTGGGGAGTAATTTTGGTAAATGAACCAATGGTTGCATTTGGAAATGGCTAAGCTTTTACTCAGCGAGGAGCCGGCTAAAAGTTTAGACAAAGAGAAACACTTATCTTTTGGAAAACTGACCATAAGTTTTCGGAGAGGATCTCCACGAGCAGGTAGCTGGCGTAGCGAGCTTTACTTGCCTTACTGGCCAGTTAGAATTAGCTATTAAAGCTAAAAGAAACTTTAATGAGATTACCACTAAGAGTTCTTGCTCAAATGCAACGAGTGGTGAAAGCCCTATTAATAGATTTAATGGCATTGAGTAGGGAGGGCCAAGGAAGACAGGATCTTGCCTAACCGTTGTACTAGCGAAATGATAAATCCAAAAACAAATATTTAATTTATTTAACAATTCAAAAGAAGTTTAATGAATTTAACAAGTGTGTAATATCTTTTTGAAAGATATAGATCATTTAAACTTTTTAACAAATGGGGTCGCAGACCTCCTAACATTTAGAGATTGCTCCAGGCAAATAACAATCCTTTAGGTTTCAAACCTTATATATGTTCTAAAATCTTTATAAGATTTAAAAAGACAAATGAAGTAATTAAAGTTTAAACATTAAATTGAGTACAAGGAGTGTACTATAAGAAATTTCTGAGAGAATATTCTAGAAAGAGTAACAACTTCGAAAATAACAAAAAAGACATGAAGAATAAGATAGAAGTTCCTACAACTTCTTATATTTGTGCAGAATTACTTTATAACAATTATACAAAAGAGAGCAGGTCACTTACGGTGAAACCTGAAGAGAAAGTCAAAAGGAAGGTTCTAGACTTCCTATGTTTAAGTAGTAATCACGAGCCAAATGGGGAAGTTTCCATTTCGTGAGACCTAGAAATAACTCACTCAGGAGTTAAAAGAATTGTTTTCCCTGATTATGGGGAAGAACCAATGTAAGTTTGAACCGTGCATAAAACACGTAATTATACAGAAATTAAATAATGATAAACCAGCAAAATTGAAGGGCACTTCGTGAGTGACACCTTATAGAAAAGTTACAATTTTATTAATATGGTTTGTTAGTAGAAGGTTGAGGAAAGATCATTGGGATTTAGGATCAATGACCATGGCCATATTTAATGTAAGCGGACGATCGCGACGCGGTAGAAAAGTAGAACAAGCACTAGTTTTCACTATAGTCTGTAAAATGGATGCAAAGTTCACTGTAAAAACACGGAAGTTTATGGGAAAGAAAGTTATTGCAATAATGAAGAGAACTGGTTGCACTGGGTAGGCGAGAATCTATTTCTTGAGAAGATTGTGAATTACAATTAAATGCGCCATAGAACATTCCAGCGGTGGAAGAAAATTTGCTATTGCGGTAATTTATAAGGATGATTCCTCATTTTAAATAGTATTCCCACAAGTGAGTGAAAAATACATGACGGCAGGACTTGTAGATAAAGTACAGGATCTGGAAGATTCCAGAACGATCTTAATAGAAGAATGGGGCCAAAGATAATCCAGCGGAGGAACTAGCTTGGTGATTTATAGACAGCGGGTATTAGATAATATCCCACGTAGTGAGAAGATTTCTCAATTAAATAGCTTAAGAAAAGCTACTTTCTATTAAGGTTGGCTTAGACAGACAAAAGCTCAACGTGGCAAATCCCACGAAGAATGATTTTTGCCCCAAAATAAGTAATCTCACGCTGTCTATAAAATATCTTTAAAAGCAGGTAGAAGTTAAAACTGATGAAAATGAAGTTAAAACTTGAAGCAGGTACTTATCTTTGTTGCATGGCGAAGGTGAAGTTCCCTTAACCGATACTTAATGTGCCAACATGGCGTAGAACGTAGAGAGTGTCTCTTGGTTTGAGGAGACTGGCTCGAGTTGAGCCTTAACTGACCGAGTCAACTGCCGACTTAGAAGTGAGACCTGCTCAGCGAAGCACAGAGGGTCCTAGGAAGGAAAAGAGTGGGGGTAGGAGACAAAAGGAATACATATAAGCATGACCAACATTGTAAACTTAAATTCTCTTGAGGAGATGGTCTTCAAAGAGTTGATAGCAGGCGATGCTAGCACAGCATGGTGAGTGAAAAAGTAGACGAAGTTCTCTTCCTCATGGAGATAATAGCTGGAGATGGCAGCAAAATCTGGTGGCCAGATTGAGAAGGAAGTCCACTTGCACCAGGAAGAGTTGAAGAGCTTCAGAGATTCGCTGCTAGATGACGCTAGGAGGGTCATGGAAGATATATATCTAGAACAGACTCACCAAAGATATAAGCGAAGTGATCACCACAGAGAAAATAGAAGATCACTGTTGGTGTTTGACAAAGAGGAAGGAAAGAACATGCAAAGAGCATTAAACTTTATATTTCTCGTACCGTGTATTCCAAGAATACACCATACTGGGAGGGGCAAATACCAACAGAGAACAAATAAGCAGTTAAACAGTTAAAGGTAATGGAGCGATCAGAGACAGTGGTCTTGTGATCGGACCATTAATGGTCAAGATTTTGGCCACCCTGACTCTCCCATCCCTTCCAGGATAACACTCGGTCACTCTACCAGAGGTCCAAACTAGAGGGGGTGAAACATCCCTAACCAAGACCAAGTCCCCCACTTTAATGTCGGGACTGGAAAGAAACCACTTCTGTCTCCGTTGCAAGGAAGTTAAATATTCCAAGTTCCACCTCTTCCAAAAAGAATTGCGGAGGGCTTCAAGTTTACGCCATACGATAGGTAGATTAGAATCCCTGTAAGAATTGGGAAGAGGAGGAGGGGCAGAAAGAGAAGTGCCGATAAGGAAGTGACCAGGTGTAAGTGGAAGCAGGTCATCAGGGTCATTGGAAAGCGGAGTTAAAGGGCGAGAATTAACAACACCTTCAATCAGAACAGACAGTGAATTGAATTCTTCGTAAGTCAAAATTCGATTACCTAAGACTTTTCTTAAATGACGTTTAGTGAGCTTTACGCAAGATTCCCACCTACCACCGTGATGAGGAGCGTAGGGAGGTATAAAGCGCCATTTGAAACCCTTTGAATAGGAAAAATTAGAAATTTGTTCCATGGCAGGAGAGGAAGTGAGAGCTTTCTTCCACAGGGAAGCTGCACCCTGAAAAGTGGAAGCGTTATCAGAGAACATCTCTGAAGGAACACCACGCCTAGCAGTGAAGCGAGAGACAGCTGATAAAAAGTAAGAAGTAGAAGCATTCATTACTAGTTCCAAGTGGATTGCGCCGGTAACCATGCAAACAAAGAGAGAAACATAAAGCTTACCAAACAATTTGAGTTTAGCTTCAGGAGAATTTCGTTGATATTGGAATGGACCCATATAGTCCACACCAGTTAAAGCAAATGGGCGTATAGGACAAGAGCGAAAAGAGGGCAGATCGCTCATTAACTGAGTATAGATTTTAGGTTTCACTTTAAAGCAAGGAATGCACTTATGAATTACAGAAGATACTTCATGAATTCCATTTATGATCCAGTACTTTTCCCTTAAGAGGCAAAGCAGAGGGCGTGTGCCAACATGCAGATTGCGATAATGAAAGTCACGTATAATTAAGGAAGTTACGTGATGTTTAGAAGGCAAAATAACGGGATGCTTTTTGTCCTCGGAGAGCAAAGATTGCGAAAGCCTTCAACCTACCCTGAGTAACCCATGGTCATCAAGGAACGGGGCTAAAGCACGTAGACGACTGGATTTGGGAAGGTCCCTTTTAGAAGAAAGTAAAGACAATTCAGAAGAAAAGGCTTCTTGCTGTGTTAGTTGTAAAACCTTAATGGTAGCGAGATTCAATTCATGATTGGTAAGGTGTGGTTTAGGGAGAAGAGGTTGGTCAACCACAAGATATTTCCATCTAAGGAGATAGGCGACAATTCGTATTAATTTATGAAAAGAAGAATAGCGGGACAACAAGGGATGAGAAGCGTTGGAAACAAGACATGAAGCAATAGATAGAGGTACTTTAGCGTCAGGGAAGTTGGAGTTTGTAGCTGGAGGTTTAGGAGGCCACGAAGAAGAGTCTTCGATTAACCACGAGGGCCCATGCCAGTACAACTGGGAAGTTGCCAATTGAGAGGGTAAACAACCACGAGAGATAATATCGGCTGGATTATCAGCACTGGGCACATGCCTCCAATGACATCCAGAAGAAAGAGTTTGAATGTTGGATACTCTGTTTGCAACAAAAGTTTGCCAGTGAGAGGGGTTTTTGGCGATCCAAGAAAGGGTGATCATGGAATCACTCCAGAGATAGATTTGCGAGAATTCGACTTTTAATACTTCCCGTAATTTCTTAACAAGTTCTGCAGCCATGAGTGCAGCGCACAATTCAAGCCGAGGCAAAGTGATGGTTTTAAGAGGAGCGACCTTCGATTTGGCACAAACAAGGTTGGAAACTGAAGATCCATAGAATGAACCGTGATAAACTAAATATGCGCAGCAACCGTAAGCTTTTTCGGAACTGTCCGCGAACACATGGAGGAAGAAGGATGCATTAGAATGAGCGTTAATTAAATTCCTAGGAATTTCAATAAGAGAAAGATCCAGCAAATTGCTGCGAAACGAGAGCAAACGATTAAGAAAAGAAAGAGGGACAGTGTCATCCCATTCACATTTGAGCGACCACAGCTCTTGCATGAAGAGTTTGGCTATAACGATAACTGGGGCAAGGAATTGAAGTGGATCATAAATTTTTGCAATTTCAGAGAGAATTTGTCTTTTTGTGTTAGGAAGCTCTTCTGCGAGCGAAACTTTGTAGATGAGAGTGTCATTGCTAGTGCACCAATGAACTCCTAGAGTTTTTATAGATTCGGAGTTTCCACAAATTTCGACAGAAGCAGGATCTACGTCTTCGATGGGAAACTGGGCGAGAAACTCAGGGGAGTTGGAATTCCACTTATGAAGTGGGAAACCTCCATTCCTTAGCAATGCCTGAAGTTCTAAAGACACAAAAGAAGCTTCCTCCAAAGTGGGGAAGGACTGCAAATAATCGTCAACATAGAATGACGTAGTTAGTGCTTCAGAGGCTTTGGGATTAATAAATTACCATCTTGGGAGGCTAGCAAGTGTAGGGATCGGATAGCAAGGAAAGCAGAGGGTTTCAAGCCATAAGTAACCGTTTTTAAGCGAAATACCGGGGAGGTATGACTGAATTTTTCGGATTTTCAAGCAAAAACTAGTTTTTTTGTTTTATTTATATAAAAATACCCTAATTCTTCCTCTTTCAGAAAATCATCTCAGTTTAGTAATTCCGGCTATTTTGAAGCTTGTAGAGGCCATTTAATGTGAGCGCGCATGGCATTTAATAGCCCACTACCACGCCCACTTTTCCTGTAATAGCATAATGATAGTTTTCTGTATGTTGTTTGTCGATTATTCAAGTATTCCGCGGATTATGTGTCGCAGAGGCACACCTGTGCAAGCTGACAGTCGTTTGTTTACTACGTAGTCCATATAACTACGTTATGTCATTTAATAGTTCAATTTTAACTAATTTAGAGAACGATTTCTCTCTTCTAAATTGCATTCCATTTTTTTTCACACAACTATACTATGATAGTTAATATTATATATATATATATGTTTGAATTATTTACATTCTGAATTTCGTATTTGTGTTGACTGTAGTAGTACAATCATGGCTTCCCTGTTTGCTTATGTTATTGTAATGCAAAAGTAACGTGTGGTTTCAGTACAGCGAATTACATATCCAAACTAGTGATTATTCAGTGATGTGTTTCGTCTTATTTCCTTTGTAGTTGTGTAATTTATAGTGTAGAGGTCTTAGTGCGTCGTTTTAGTGTATAGATAAGTAGTGATTATAGTTTTTAGGTTAGGCCTATAGCAATAGTGATTATTATTATTAGTGAGAAACCATGGAAATTCAAAAGAGTCCTAGGTGTAGCTATAGACCAGTGAAAAAACGTCCCTCAAAGAAAAGCAAGGCTGCCAAATTAGCTATAGCTAAAAGAAAGAGTCAGAAACCAGGACAAGGAGACAGTTCAGTTAGGCCTAATGAAGAAGTGAATAACGTTTCTAGTAGCTCACTAGATGCAGATATGTCTGCATCTGAGAGGAAAATAAATTTATTTTCTGTTTCTGCCAGTGCAGAACAAAGTGTTGGGTCTGTGATCTATACCTTGGTGCATAAGGATGTTTGGCAAGAACTAGTGAAGGAGCTACTGTGTGGTGAGTGTAAGAACAAATCTATTTTTATTGAATTTAGGGAAACTCATGGGTTCTCCTCTAAAATTATAATTAAATGCAGAACATGTGGTTATGTTTCTGCTAACATCTACACTTCACCAAGAATTAAAGATGATAATTCTCAAAGACCTGGTTTCCATGTGAACAATGCTATGGTTGAAACATTTAGTAGTTTAGGTAAAGGCCAGCGTGGGCTGGAGACATTTTCTATAGGTATGGGTATGAACACTTTAGGTCGAAGGCCTTTTGCAAAACACCTTAGAATTCTCATAGATGAGGGAAAATTAATGAGAAGAGAAGTACTTTCTATGGCTGCACAAGTAGTACACAATGCTCATGGGGCTAGTGATGAACAGACCATTGACATAGGTGTTTCATATGATGCAACATGGCAGAAACGTTGCCATACATCGAATTATGGTGCAGGATTCGTAATTGACATTCTGACTGGAGTTGTGTTAGACTACCATGTTCTGTCAAAGTATTGCCATCAGTGTGTTATTGCAGAAAGGGACCTGGGAAAAAATAGTGCAGAATATAATATTTGGTGGGAGGGTCATAAGAGCTCAGATGAATGCCAGAAAAATTATGATGGGTCCTCCAATGCAATGGAAAAAGACATTGGAGAGATCCTGTGGAAGAGATCCATTGACAATGGTTTTCGATACACATCGGTGTTGTCAGATGGGGATGCCAAGACCTACGCCCACTTGAATGAGATTGAGGTGTACGGTCCAGAACAAAGGATTGAGAAAGAAGAATGCATAAACCATATTTCTAAGCGACTTGGTACTGCTCTTCGTAACACTGTAAAGGAATGGAGGGCGAAGGGTGTGACACTGGGTGGGCGTAAAGAGGGCAACTTGAAAGACAGCACTATAACTAAATTGACCCATTATTATAGGCATGCCATTGTCAATAATATTCCAGATGTAGGAAAAATGAAGAGGGCAGTTTTTGCAACTCTTAGACACTGTATGTCAACTGACCGCAAGCCTCAGCATTTGACTTGTCCTAAGGGTATCAACTCCTGGTGCTTCTATAACCGACAACAGGCAGAAGGAAAACCAAATGATAGCCACAGTAGAATGAGTTGCAAGCTGAATCCTTCTGTTGTTGAGAAGATAGCACCTGTGTATCTGAGACTAGCATCAGATCAGATATTGCAGCGTTGTACAGCGGGGAAGACTCAGAATGCTAACGAGTCCCTCCATAATGTAGTGTGGAGTAAATGCCCTAAGGAGATATTTGTTTCCAAGACAAAACTGGAACTTGGTATCCTCAGGGCTGTCTCAGAATTCAATATGGGGCACTACAAAACTCTGGAAACCCTTCATTCCATCAGAAATTCGACCATCCCTATAAACTCAAGTTCTCTATGCAAACTACAAGATGTTAGACGTGTTACTCAGGCAAAAAAGAGGGGCTGTGATCGGGAGAAAATGACTAGGAGGCATGTAAAATGGCAGAAGATATCTAAGGAAGAAAGAACGAGGAGATGTGAAGGGGAAACATATGGCGCAGGGCAGTTTTGAGTGAGTAAATATTAACTTGCCTTTTTCTGGCATTGCTCTTTTCCAATAATTTTCTGTGTACAAAATTCTCCTTGCGATGCAATTCTTTTCAGATGTTGTTGAAACTTGGTAAAGTAGTTGCAAAAGGTACACTAATGTAAACTGGTTTCTGGTTTTGAACTTCTCTGAGTTTTAGTATGAATTTTGATAGATAACTTTAAACTATTAATGCTGAAATTTTAAAAATATATAAAATGAAAGTTTAAACTTTTCTGGAAAGAACAGTATTCATCTAACACAAAAACCCAAAGCAATTATTGTTTCTATACATCATAACAACATTTTTTTTAAAAATCAGCTTGGTCGAACAAAAACTTTGTCGCAAGGGACTTTTTTTATGTGACCACTTTTTGAATACAAAAAAGTGCAATATCTCAAAAACTAACAAAGCTATTTAATTACAAATTAGAACATTAGATGCCAGCAACTGTTTATGCAAGTGGTTTAAATTTGGTAATGATATGATAAAAACTGTGGAAGTTGAAAAACTCAGTCATACCTCCCCTTAATAGGCTTGCTGATTTCATCACGCCACAAGATTCTTTGGAGATCTCGTTGTTCCGGTTGAATTAACACTTGACGGTACATCTGTTTTATATCAGCTATGACAGCTATGGGAAATAATCGAAAGTTTAAGAGTGTTGCAGATAAATCTGACTGAATAGCAGGACCAGAGTAAAGGGTGTCGTTAAGGCTGTTGCCATTAACGTCGGGTGATGAACCATTGAAAACAACTCGGATTTTATCTTTTACAAGAGGGTTTTTCCACACGGGATGATGATTTAAATAAACCGTTTCAATTGGGGGGTGCAATTCATCATCAGATTTGTTAACAACTTCCATATGATCTAAGCTTTCATACTCATCCATGAAATCAGTGTACTGCTGTTTAACAAGAGGTTCTTTCTTGAATTTGCTCTCGATAGCAAAGAGGGCTTTTCGAGCTTTGGGTTGAGAGTTAATAAGTTTGGGAGGATTATGTAATCTAGGCATTTGAACAACGAACCGGCCATCAGAAGAACGAGTGGTGGTAATCAAAAAAAGTTGCTCACAAAATTCATTTTCTGAAGAGGTTACATTAGGAGGATCAACATTTTCAAGCCTCCAGAACTGTTCCAGGTCAGTATTGGAGAAGTAACATTGCGATGCAGGTTGGGGAGAATAATGGGGAAGTTGACCTGTGACGATCCATCCAAAATTAGTGTCTCTGGCGACCACGTTTGAGGATAACTTACGAACCTGTTTACGTAGGCAATTCCAGAAAACATTGGCACTAAAGAGTATGTCAATAGGATTTTGCATGTTGAACAAAGGATCGGCTAGCCTTAAATGCGAGGGAATGTTTAACCCTGAAATATCCACAGAGTGACTTGGAGTGTCTTCTCCAATGCTATTGAGAATTAGACAATTAAGTTTAAGAAAGTTGTTTCTATGACAAATATCTTTTATAGTTAGCTTTGAGAATTGTAAAGCTTGCGATTTTGAGCTGTTGATGCCTGACACATTGATAGAAGTGGGGTTTACAGGTAGACCTAATTTTCTAATCAAGGAATAAGACACAAAATCATGAGTTGCCGCTGAATCTAGAAGACCGCGTGCACGGACCCAGTTGCCAAAGTTATCCTGAACTTCGATTTGGAGAGTAGACAACAATACTTGGGCACTGCGAATGGATTTGGCATTTTGAATATACGATGAAGCATTAGAACTGTTAGCACTATCATTTTTCGGAGAAGTAGATGCTGTCGATGACCTTGCCTGATCATGACGATGTAGCAAGGTATGATGAGCCTTTTCACAATGGTAGCAAAGTCTTGTGGACTTGCAATTAGAAGCAGAATGAGTAGGCGCTAGGCATTTGAAGCAATGTTTGTTCTGAGAAACTAATTTTCTTCTGTCGTCGACTGACATTTCTTTAAAGGATTTACAGAGGTATAGGGCATGGGGATCTTTACAAAGTATGCACTTTAAAGGTTCGTTTAAACTCTTGCGGGGTTCGCTTTGAGTGTTTAAAACCATAGAGCTAGCAACACGACGTTCACTAGACCTAGTTGGGTAACCAGTAGAGTTTGATTTAAATTTAGATGAGCTGGACCCAGGTTTGTGGGTATTAGACGCTAAGCGTTCGTTTTTAGGTTTGATGGACATTAATTCAAACTTAGAACTAGGAGATGAGGGTTCACTTTGATTAGCTAGAGCGGTTAAGAGTTGGCATCTAGCGTTTATGAAAGTGACTAAATGCTCGTAAGAGTAGTCGTCTTCTTTAGAAAGTTCAATTTCCCAAGCTTTGAGGGTAGCAGCATCAACTTTAGAAACCACTAAATGTATTAGGAAAGTATCCCAATGTTCAGTACGTTGATCTAATTGGGACAAAGCCTTAACGTGAAGTTGTGTAGTATCAACTAGAGTGCGCAAACTGGTGACGTCATTGTGCTGTGATGCAGGTAGGTTGAATAGAGCCTTCATATGGCGTTGAATACGTAACCGTAAATTTCCATATCTTTCTTTTAATAAGTTAAAGGCAATGGGGTAATTTTCGGCACGTAGAGGAAGTGCTTCGACTAACTGCAAAGCTTGACCTCGGAGGATAGATCTCAAGTAATGAAACTTGTAAATGACTTGAATGTCTTCATTGTCATGAACAAGGGAGCAAAATAATTCATAGAAAGAATCCCAAGTAGATTAATCTCCAGAAAAATGGGGTAAATCAATTTTAGGTAAAATTGGTTTGGGCTTGTGAGTACCATCACGGAAGGAAGTTTGTGGTTCGTGAAGGGAACCAAGAACAGAAGCGTCGTTTTTCTGCTCCTCTTCGAGTTGGCGTATTATTTTGAAAGCAGAACCTATGCCTTCGTAATATTGGTTTTCTACTTCGACACGATCTTCGGTTTGATTGAGCATACAAGTTTCTATTTCAGTTTGAATGTTACAATAATTTTCATAAGAACGTTCAAAATTCCTTACACGATGTTTCAACAAATCTAATTGAGCTTCTGAGGGATCTAACTCCTTTATGTACTTTCTGAATCGTGTAATTTGCCCTTTATAGGATGCTCGTTTAGAAGTAAGTTTTTCATCCTTATCCTTATCAGTAGGAGCCATATTAAAGAAAATAGATTGAAATGCAACTCACGAAACTGTGGAACCTTGGAAATGCTATCAAGCTGGCAGCAGCAAATAAGTAGAAAGAACGGGACACACCAAAGGAGACAGGAGCGGCCTCTTTCCCTTCACGGGCTTTGCACGATGTGGTTATAGCTGGAAGATTCAAAGCAGATATTAATAATTTGCAAAGTATTGCCAAACAGAAAAATGACAAATGGACTCTCCCGGGTTTCGGCACCAATTTTTGGGTAGATTATTGGCTGGGGAATAACCTAACCACCAAGGGAAGATGATTAAGAAAAGGAGACAGGTTTAGGACTAGAGAAAAGGATAGAAAAATAGGAGGAGAGTCACACAAAAGTTGTAAATTTAACCTTAAATGCACTTAGAGGCGGTTGCCACCGCAAATCCGCTCTCAGATACCTAAAGTGGGTAAGAGCTAGGTCCAAGCTGACGGGAAACACAGCTAGAACTTGGTCGGTTTGCAAGAGAGTGGCTTTAGTGTAATCCCTCTCAAGCATGTATCTGCCTACTATGGGGAAGAGTGATGGTCTGGCAAGACTGAGAGTAACAAATTTATTGTATGCCTGTTCAAAGCAATTCGTTTTTGCAAAGTAATTCGAAGAATGCCAATGATTTAAATCAGGTTTGGTATTTCCAATTTTCAAAGTTATGGAGTTCCTGAAAAAGAGACCAAGTGCTTCCACGAAGGAAAATAATAAAAGATTATACCTTGGGGAGTAATTTTGGTAAATGAACCAATGGTTGCATTTGGAAATGGCTAAGCTTTTACTCAGCGAGGAGCCGGCTAAAAGTTTAGACAAAGAGAAACACTTATCTTTTGGAAAACTGACCATAAGTTTTCGGAGAGGATCTCCACGAGCAGGTAGCTGGCGTAGCGAGCTTTACTTGCCTTACTGGCCAGTTAGAATTAGCTATTAAAGCTAAAAGAAACTTTAATGAGATTACCACTAAGAGTTCTTGCTCAAATGCAACGAGTGGTGAAAGCCCTATTAATAGATTTAATGGCATTGAGTAGGGAGGGCCAAGGAAGACAGGATCTTGCCTAACCGTTGTACTAGCGAAATGATAAATCCAAAAACAAATATTTAATTTATTTAACAATTCAAAAGAAGTTTAATGAATTTAACAAGTGTGTAATATCTTTTTGAAAGATATAGATCATTTAAACTTTTTAACAAATGGGGTCGCAGACCTCCTAACATTTAGAGATTGCTCCAGGCAAATAACAATCCTTTAGGTTTCAAACCTTATATATGTTCTAAAATCTTTATAAGATTTAAAAAGACAAATGAAGTAATTAAAGTTTAAACATTAAATTGAGTACAAGGAGTGTACTATAAGAAATTTCTGAGAGAATATTCTAGAAAGAGTAACAACTTCGAAAATAACAAAAAAGACATGAAGAATAAGATAGAAGTTCCTACAACTTCTTATATTTGTGCAGAATTACTTTATAACAATTATACAAAAGAGAGCAGGTCACTTACGGTGAAACCTGAAGAGAAAGTCAAAAGGAAGGTTCTAGACTTCCTATGTTTAAGTAGTAATCACGAGCCAAATGGGGAAGTTTCCATTTCGTGAGACCTAGAAATAACTCACTCAGGAGTTAAAAGAATTGTTTTCCCTGATTATGGGGAAGAACCAATGTAAGTTTGAACCGTGCATAAAACACGTAATTATACAGAAATTAAATAATGATAAACCAGCAAAATTGAAGGGCACTTCGTGAGTGACACCTTATAGAAAAGTTACAATTTTATTAATATGGTTTGTTAGTAGAAGGTTGAGGAAAGATCATTGGGATTTAGGATCAATGACCATGGCCATATTTAATGTAAGCGGACGATCGCGACGCGGTAGAAAAGTAGAACAAGCACTAGTTTTCACTATAGTCTGTAAAATGGATGCAAAGTTCACTGTAAAAACACGGAAGTTTATGGGAAAGAAAGTTATTGCAATAATGAAGAGAACTGGTTGCACTGGGTAGGCGAGAATCTATTTCTTGAGAAGATTGTGAATTACAATTAAATGCGCCATAGAACATTCCAGCGGTGGAAGAAAATTTGCTATTGCGGTAATTTATAAGGATGATTCCTCATTTTAAATAGTATTCCCACAAGTGAGTGAAAAATACATGACGGCAGGACTTGTAGATAAAGTACAGGATCTGGAAGATTCCAGAACGATCTTAATAGAAGAATGGGGCCAAAGATAATCCAGCGGAGGAACTAGCTTGGTGATTTATAGACAGCGGGTATTAGATAATATCCCACGTAGTGAGAAGATTTCTCAATTAAATAGCTTAAGAAAAGCTACTTTCTATTAAGGTTGGCTTAGACAGACAAAAGCTCAACGTGGCAAATCCCACGAAGAATGATTTTTGCCCCAAAATAAGTAATCTCACGCTGTCTATAAAATATCTTTAAAAGCAGGTAGAAGTTAAAACTGATGAAAATGAAGTTAAAACTTGAAGCAGGTACTTATCTTTGTTGCATGGCGAAGGTGAAGTTCCCTTAACCGATACTTAATGTGCCAACATGGCGTAGAACGTAGAGAGTGTCTCTTGGTTTGAGGAGACTGGCTCGAGTTGAGCCTTAACTGACCGAGTCAACTGCCGACTTAGAAGTGAGACCTGCTCAGCGAAGCACAGAGGGTCCTAGGAAGGAAAAGAGTGGGGGTAGGAGACAAAAGGAATACATATAAGCATGACCAACATTGTAAACTTAAATTCTCTTGAGGAGATGGTCTTCAAAGAGTTGATAGCAGGCGATGCTAGCACAGCATGGTGAGTGAAAAAGTAGACGAAGTTCTCTTCCTCATGGAGATAATAGCTGGAGATGGCAGCAAAATCTGGTGGCCAGATTGAGAAGGAAATCCACTTGCACCAGGAAGAGTTGAAGAGCTTCAGAGATTCGCTGCTAGATGACGCTAGGAGGGTCATGGAAGATATATATCTAGAACAGACTCACCAAAGATATAAGCGAAGTGATCACCACAGAGAAAATAGAAGATCACTGTTGGTGTTTGACAAAGAGGAAGGAAAGAACATGCAAAGAGCATTAAACTTTATATTTCTCGTACCGTGTATTCCAAGAATACACCATACTGGGAGGGGCAAATACCAACAGAGAACAAATAAGCAGTTAAACAGTTAAAGGTAATGGAGCGATCAGAGACAGTGGTCTTGTGATCGGACCATTAATGGTCAAGATTTTGGCCACCCTGACTCTCCCATCCCTTCCAGGATAACACTCGGTCACTCTACCAGAGGTCCAAACTAGAGGGGGTGAAACATCCCTAACCAAGACCAAGTCCCCCACTTTAATGTCGGGACTGGAAAGAAACCACTTCTGTCTCCGTTGCAAGGAAGTTAAATATTCCAAGTTCCACCTCTTCCAAAAAGAATTGCGGAGGGCTTCAAGTTTACGCCATACGATAGGTAGATTAGAATCCCTGTAAGAATTGGGAAGAGGAGGAGGGGCAGAAAGAGAAGTGCCGATAAGGAAGTGACCAGGTGTAAGTGGAAGCAGGTCATCAGGGTCATTGGAAAGCGGAGTTAAAGGGCGAGAATTAACAACACCTTCAATCAGAACAGACAGTGAATTGAATTCTTCGTAAGTCAAAATTCGATTACCTAAGACTTTTCTTAAATGACGTTTAGTGAGCTTTACGCAAGATTCCCACCTACCACCGTGATGAGGAGCGTAGGGAGGTATAAAGCGCCATTTGAAACCCTTTGAATAGGAAAAATTAGAAATTTGTTCCATGGCAGGAGAGGAAGTGAGAGCTTTCTTCCACAGGGAAGCTGCACCCTGAAAAGTGGAAGCGTTATCAGAGAACATCTCTGAAGGAACACCACGCCTAGCAGTGAAGCGAGAGACAGCTGATAAAAAGTAAGAAGTAGAAGCATTCATTACTAGTTCCAAGTGGATTGCGCCGGTAACCATGCAAACAAAGAGAGAAACATAAAGCTTACCAAACAATTTGAGTTTAGCTTCAGGAGAATTTCGTTGATATTGGAATGGACCCATATAGTCCACACCAGTTAAAGCAAATGGGCGTATAGGACAAGAGCGAAAAGAGGGCAGATCGCTCATTAACTGAGTATAGATTTTAGGTTTCACTTTAAAGCAAGGAATGCACTTATGAATTACAGAAGATACTTCATTAATTCCATTTATGATCCAGTACTTTTCCCTTAAGAGGCAAAGCAGAGGGCGTGTGCCAACATGCAGATTGCGATAATGAAAGTCACGTATAATTAAGGAAGTTACGTGATGTTTAGAAGGCAAAATAACGGGATGCTTTTTGTCCTCGGAGAGCAAAGATTGCGAAAGCCTTCAACCTACCCTGAGTAACCCATGGTCATCAAGGAACGGGGCTAAAGCACGTAGACGACTGGATTTGGGAAGGTCCCTTTTAGAAGAAAGTAAAGACAATTCAGAAGAAAAGGCTTCTTGCTGTGTTAGTTGTAAAACCTTAATGGTAGCGAGATTCAATTCATGATTGGTAAGGTGTGGTTTAGGGAGAAGAGGTTGGTCAACCACAAGATATTTCCATCTAAGGAGATAGGCGACAATTCGTATTAATTTATGAAAAGAAGAATAGCGGGACAACAAGGGATGAGAAGCGTTGGAAACAAGACATGAAGCAATAGATAGAGGTACTTTAGCGTCAGGGAAGTTGGAGTTTGTAGCTGGAGGTTTAGGAGGCCACGAAGAAGAGTCTTCGATTAACCACGAGGGCCCATGCCAGTACAACTGGGAAGTTGCCAATTGAGAGGGTAAACAACCACGAGAGATAATATCGGCTGGATTATCAGCACTGGGCACATGCCTCCAATGACATCCAGAAGAAAGAGTTTGAATGTTGGATACTCTGTTTGCAACAAAAGTTTGCCAGTGAGAGGGGTTTTTGGCGATCCAAGAAAGGGTGATCATGGAATCACTCCAGAGATAGATTTGCGAGAATTCGACTTTTAATACTTCCCGTAATTTCTTAACAAGTTCTGCAGCCATGAGTGCAGCGCACAATTCAAGCCGAGGCAAAGTGATGGTTTTAAGAGGAGCGACCTTCGATTTGGCACAAACAAGGTTGGAAACTGAAGATCCATAGAATGAACCGTGATAAACTAAATATGCGCAGCAACCGTAAGCTTTTTCGGAACTGTCCGCGAACACATGGAGGAAGAAGGATGCATTAGAATGAGCGTTAATTAAATTCCTAGGAATTTCAATAAGAGAAAGATCCAGCAAATTGCTGCGAAACGAGAGCAAACGATTAAGAAAAGAAAGAGGGACAGTGTCATCCCATTCACATTTGAGCGACCACAGCTCTTGCATGAAGAGTTTGGCTATAACGATAACTGGGGCAAGGAATTGAAGTGGATCATAAATTTTTGCAATTTCAGAGAGAATTTGTCTTTTTGTGTTAGGAAGCTCTTCTGCGAGCGAAACTTTGTAGATGAGAGTGTCATTGCTAGTGCACCAATGAACTCCTAGAGTTTTTATAGATTCGGAGTTTCCACAAATTTCGACAGAAGCAGGATCTACGTCTTCGATGGGAAACTGGGCGAGAAACTCAGGGGAGTTGGAATTCCACTTATGAAGTGGGAAACCTCCATTCCTTAGCAATGCCTGAAGTTCTAAAGACACAAAAGAAGCTTCCTCCAAAGTGGGGAAGGACTGCAAATAATCGTCAACATAGAATGACGTAGTTAGTGCTTCAGAGGCTTTGGGATTAATAAATTACCATCTTGGGAGGCTAGCAAGTGTAGGGATCGGATAGCAAGGAAAGCAGAGGGTTTCAAGCCATAAGTAACCGTTTTTAAGCGAAATACCGGGGAGGTATGACTGAATTTTTCGGATTTTCAAGCAAAAACTAGTTTTTTTGTTTTATTTATATAAAAATACCCTAATTCTTCCTCTTTCAGAAAATCATCTCAGTTTAGTAATTCCGGCTATTTTGAAGCTTGTAGAGGCCATTTAATGTGAGCGCGCATGGCATTTAATAGCCCACTACCACGCCCACTTTTCCTGTAATAGCATAATGATAGTTTTCTGTATGTTGTTTGTCGATTATTCAAGTATTCCGCGGATTATGTGTCGCAGAGGCACACCTGTGCAAGCTGACAGTCGTTTGTTTACTACGTAGTCCATATAACTACGTTATGTCATTTAATAGTTCAATTTTAACTAATTTAGAGAACGATTTCTCTCTTCTAAATTGCATTCCATTTTTTTTCACACAACTATACTATGATAGTTAATATTATATATATATATATGTTTGAATTATTTACATTCTGAATTTCGTATTTGTGTTGACTGTAGTAGTACAATCATGGCTTCCCTGTTTGCTTATGTTATTGTAATGCAAAAGTAACGTGTGGTTTCAGTACAGCGAATTACATATCCAAACTAGTGATTATTCAGTGATGTGTTTCGTCTTATTTCCTTTGTAGTTGTGTAATTTATAGTGTAGAGGTCTTAGTGCGTCGTTTTAGTGTATAGATAAGTAGTGATTATAGTTTTTAGGTTAGGCCTATAGCAATAGTGATTATTATTATTAGTGAGAAACCATGGAAATTCAAAAGAGTCCTAGGTGTAGCTATAGACCAGTGAAAAAACGTCCCTCAAAGAAAAGCAAGGCTGCCAAATTAGCTATAGCTAAAAGAAAGAGTCAGAAACCAGGACAAGGAGACAGTTCAGTTAGGCCTAATGAAGAAGTGAATAACGTTTCTAGTAGCTCACTAGATGCAGATATGTCTGCATCTGAGAGGAAAATAAATTTATTTTCTGTTTCTGCCAGTGCAGAACAAAGTGTTGGGTCTGTGATCTATACCTTGGTGCATAAGGATGTTTGGCAAGAACTAGTGAAGGAGCTACTGTGTGGTGAGTGTAAGAACAAATCTATTTTTATTGAATTTAGGGAAACTCATGGGTTCTCCTCTAAAATTATAATTAAATGCAGAACATGTGGTTATGTTTCTGCTAACATCTACACTTCACCAAGAATTAAAGATGATAATTCTCAAAGACCTGGTTTCCATGTGAACAATGCTATGGTTGAAACATTTAGTAGTTTAGGTAAAGGCCAGCGTGGGCTGGAGACATTTTCTATAGGTATGGGTATGAACACTTTAGGTCGAAGGCCTTTTGCAAAACACCTTAGAATTCTCATAGATGAGGGAAAATTAATGAGAAGAGAAGTACTTTCTATGGCTGCACAAGTAGTACACAATGCTCATGGGGCTAGTGATGAACAGACCATTGACATAGGTGTTTCATATGATGCAACATGGCAGAAACGTTGCCATACATCGAATTATGGTGCAGGATTCGTAATTGACATTCTGACTGGAGTTGTGTTAGACTACCATGTTCTGTCAAAGTATTGCCATCAGTGTGTTATTGCAGAAAGGGACCTGGGAAAAAATAGTGCAGAATATAATATTTGGTGGGAGGGTCATAAGAGCTCAGATGAATGCCAGAAAAATTATGATGGGTCCTCCAATGCAATGGAAAAAGACATTGGAGAGATCCTGTGGAAGAGATCCATTGACAATGGTTTTCGATACACATCGGTGTTGTCAGATGGGGATGCCAAGACCTACGCCCACTTGAATGAGATTGAGGTGTACGGTCCAGAACAAAGGATTGAGAAAGAAGAATGCATAAACCATATTTCTAAGCGACTTGGTACTGCTCTTCGTAACACTGTAAAGGAATGGAGGGCGAAGGGTGTGACACTGGGTGGGCGTAAAGAGGGCAACTTGAAAGACAGCACTATAACTAAATTGACCCATTATTATAGGCATGCCATTGTCAATAATATTCCAGATGTAGGAAAAATGAAGAGGGCAGTTTTTGCAACTCTTAGACACTGTATGTCAACTGACCGCAAGCCTCAGCATTTGACTTGTCCTAAGGGTATCAACTCCTGGTGCTTCTATAACCGACAACAGGCAGAAGGAAAACCAAATGATAGCCACAGTAGAATGAGTTGCAAGCTGAATCCTTCTGTTGTTGAGAAGATAGCACCTGTGTATCTGAGACTAGCATCAGATCAGATATTGCAGCGTTGTACAGCGGGGAAGACTCAGAATGCTAACGAGTCCCTCCATAATGTAGTGTGGAGTAAATGCCCTAAGGAGATATTTGTTTCCAAGACAAAACTGGAACTTGGTATCCTCAGGGCTGTCTCAGAATTCAATATGGGGCACTACAAAACTCTGGAAACCCTTCATTCCATCAGAAATTCGACCATCCCTATAAACTCAAGTTCTCTATGCAAACTACAAGATGTTAGACGTGTTACTCAGGCAAAAAAGAGGGGCTGTGATCGGGAGAAAATGACTAGGAGGCATGTAAAATGGCAGAAGATATCTAAGGAAGAAAGAACGAGATGTGAAGGGGAAACATATGGCGCAGGGCAGTTTTGAGTGAGTAAATATTAACTTGCCTTTTTCTCGCATTGCTCTTTTCCAATAATTTTCTGTGTACAAAATTCTCCTTGCGATGCAATTCTTTTCAGATGTTGTTGAAACTTGGTAAAGTAGTTGCAAAAGGTACACTAATGTAAACTGGTTTCTGGTTTTGAACTTCTCTGAGTTTTAGTATGAATTTTGATAGATAACTTTAAACTATTAATGCTGAAATTTTAAAAATATATAAAATGAAAGTTTAAACTTTTCTGGAAAGAACAGTATTCATCTAACACAAAAACCCAAAGCAATTATTGTTTCTATACATCATAACAACATTTTTTTTAAAAATCAGCTTGGTCGAACAAAAACTTTGTCGCAAGGGACTTTTTTTATGTGACCACTTTTTGAATACAAAAAAGTGCAATATCTCAAAAACTAACAAAGCTATTTAATTACAAATTAGAACATTAGATGCCAGCAACTGTTTATGCAAGTGGTTTAAATTTGGTAATGATATGATAAAAACTGTGGAAGTTGAAAAACTCAGTCATACCTCCCCTTAATAGGCTTGCTGATTTCATCACGCCACAAGATTCTTTGGAGATCTCGTTGTTCCGGTTGAATTAACACTTGACGGTACATCTGTTTTATATCAGCTATGACAGCTATGGGAAATAATCGAAAGTTTAAGAGTGTTGCAGATAAATCTGACTGAATAGCAGGACCAGAGTAAAGGGTGTCGTTAAGGCTGTTGCCATTAACGTCGGGTGATGAACCATTGAAAACAACTCGGATTTTATCTTTTACAAGAGGGTTTTTCCACACGGGATGATGATTTAAATAAACCGTTTCAATTGGGGGGTGCAATTCATCATCAGATTTGTTAACAACTTCCATATGATCTAAGCTTTCATACTCATCCATGAAATCAGTGTACTGCTGTTTAACAAGAGGTTCTTTCTTGAATTTGCTCTCGATAGCAAAGAGGGCTTTTCGAGCTTTGGGTTGAGAGTTAATAAGTTTGGGAGGATTATGTAATCTAGGCATTTGAACAACGAACCGGCCATCAGAAGAACGAGTGGTGGTAATCAAAAAAAGTTGCTCACAAAATTCATTTTCTGAAGAGGTTACATTAGGAGGATCAACATTTTCAAGCCTCCAGAACTGTTCCAGGTCAGTATTGGAGAAGTAACATTGCGATGCAGGTTGGGGAGAATAATGGGGAAGTTGACCTGTGACGATCCATCCAAAATTAGTGTCTCTGGCGACCACGTTTGAGGATAACTTACGAACCTGTTTACGTAGGCAATTCCAGAAAACATTGGCACTAAAGAGTATGTCAATAGGATTTTGCATGTTGAACAAAGGATCGGCTAGCCTTAAATGCGAGGGAATGTTTAACCCTGAAATATCCACAGAGTGACTTGGAGTGTCTTCTCCAATGCTATTGAGAATTAGACAATTAAGTTTAAGAAAGTTGTTTCTATGACAAATATCTTTTATAGTTAGCTTTGAGAATTGTAAAGCTTGCGATTTTGAGCTGTTGATGCCTGACACATTGATAGAAGTGGGGTTTACAGGTAGACCTAATTTTCTAATCAAGGAATAAGACACAAAATCATGAGTTGCCGCTGAATCTAGAAGACCGCGTGCACGGACCCAGTTGCCAAAGTTATCCTGAACTTCGATTTGGAGAGTAGACAACAATACTTGGGCACTGCGAATGGATTTGGCATTTTGAATATACGATGAAGCATTAGAACTGTTAGCACTATCATTTTTCGGAGAAGTAGATGCTGTCGATGACCTTGCCTGATCATGACGATGTAGCAAGGTATGATGAGCCTTTTCACAATGGTAGCAAAGTCTTGTGGACTTGCAATTAGAAGCAGAATGAGTAGGCGCTAGGCATTTGAAGCAATGTTTGTTCTGAGAAACTAATTTTCTTCTGTCGTCGACTGACATTTCTTTAAAGGATTTACAGAGGTATAGGGCATGGGGATCTTTACAAAGTATGCACTTTAAAGGTTCGTTTAAACTCTTGCGGGGTTCGCTTTGAGTGTTTAAAACCATAGAGCTAGCAACACGACGTTCACTAGACCTAGTTGGGTAACCAGTAGAGTTTGATTTAAATTTAGATGAGCTGGACCCAGGTTTGTGGGTATTAGACGCTAAGCGTTCGTTTTTAGGTTTGATGGACATTAATTCAAACTTAGAACTAGGAGATGAGGGTTCACTTTGATTAGCTAGAGCGGTTAAGAGTTGGCATCTAGCGTTTATGAAAGTGACTAAATGCTCGTAAGAGTAGTCGTCTTCTTTAGAAAGTTCAATTTCCCAAGCTTTGAGGGTAGCAGCATCAACTTTAGAAACCACTAAATGTATTAGGAAAGTATCCCAATGTTCAGTACGTTGATCTAATTGGGACAAAGCCTTAACGTGAAGTTGTGTAGTATCAACTAGAGTGCGCAAACTGGTGACGTCATTGTGCTGTGATGCAGGTAGGTTGAATAGAGCCTTCATATGGCGTTGAATACGTAACCGTAAATTTCCATATCTTTCTTTTAATAAGTTAAAGGCAATGGGGTAATTTTCGGCACGTAGAGGAAGTGCTTCGACTAACTGCAAAGCTTGACCTCGGAGGATAGATCTCAAGTAATGAAACTTGTAAATGACTTGAATGTCTTCATTGTCATGAACAAGGGAGCAAAATAATTCATAGAAAGAATCCCAAGTAGATTAATCTCCAGAAAAATGGGGTAAATCAATTTTAGGTAAAATTGGTTTGGGCTTGTGAGTACCATCACGGAAGGAAGTTTGTGGTTCGTGAAGGGAACCAAGAACAGAAGCGTCGTTTTTCTGCTCCTCTTCGAGTTGGCGTATTATTTTGAAAGCAGAACCTATGCCTTCGTAATATTGGTTTTCTACTTCGACACGATCTTCGGTTTGATTGAGCATACAAGTTTCTATTTCAGTTTGAATGTTACAATAATTTTCATAAGAACGTTCAAAATTCCTTACACGATGTTTCAACAAATCTAATTGAGCTTCTGAGGGATCTAACTCCTTTATGTACTTTCTGAATCGTGTAATTTGCCCTTTATAGGATGCTCGTTTAGAAGTAAGTTTTTCATCCTTATCCTTATCAGTAGGAGCCATATTAAAGAAAATAGATTGAAATGCAACTCACGAAACTGTGGAACCTTGGAAATGCTATCAAGCTGGCAGCAGCAAATAAGTAGAAAGAACGGGACACACCAAAGGAGACAGGAGCGGCCTCTTTCCCTTCACGGGCTTTGCACGATGTGGTTATAGCTGGAAGATTCAAAGCAGATATTAATAATTTGCAAAGTATTGCCAAACAGAAAAATGACAAATGGACTCTCCCGGGTTTCGGCACCAATTTTTGGGTAGATTATTGGCTGGGGAATAACCTAACCACCAAGGGAAGATGATTAAGAAAAGGAGACAGGTTTAGGACTAGAGAAAAGGATAGAAAAATAGGAGGAGAGTCACACAAAAGTTGTAAATTTAACCTTAAATGCACTTAGAGGCGGTTGCCACCGCAAATCCGCTCTCAGATACCTAAAGTGGGTAAGAGCTAGGTCCAAGCTGACGGGAAACACAGCTAGAACTTGGGCGGTTTGCAAGAGAGTGGCTTTAGTGTAATCCCTCTCAAGCATGTATCTGCCTACTATGGGGAAGAGTGATGGTCTGGCAAGACTGAGAGTAACAAATTTATTGTATGCCTGTTCAAAGCAATTCGTTTTTGCAAAGTAATTCGAAGAATGCCAATGATTTAAATCAGGTTTGGTATTTCCAATTTTCAAAGTTATGGAGTTCCTGAAAAAGAGACCAAGTGCTTCCACGAAGGAAAATAATAAAAGATTATACCTTGGGGAGTAATTTTGGTAAATGAACCAATGGTTGCATTTGGAAATGGCTAAGCTTTTACTCAGCGAGGAGCCGGCTAAACGTTTAGACAAAGAGAAACACTTATCTTTTGGAAAACTGACCATAAGTTTTCGGAGAGGATCTCCACGAGCAGGTAGCTGGCGTAGCGAGCTTTACTTGCCTTACTGGCCAGTTAGAATTAGCTATTAAAGCTAAAAGAAACTTTAATGAGATTACCACTAAGAGTTCTTGCTCAAATGCAACGAGTGGTGAAAGCCCTATTAATAGATTTAATGGCATTGAGTAGGGAGAGCCAAGGAAGACAGGATCTTGCCTAACCGTTGTACTAGCGAAATGATAAATCCAAAAACAAATATTTAATTTATTTAACAATTCAAAAGAAGTTTAATGAATTTAACAAGTGTGTAATATCTTTTTGAAAGATATAGATCATTTAAACTTTTTAACAAATGGGGTCGCAGACCTCCTAACATTTAGAGATTGCTCCAGGCAAATAACAATCCTTTAGGTTTCAAACCTTATATATGTTCTAAAATCTTTATAAGATTTAAAAAGACAAATGAAGTAATTAAAGTTTAAACATTAAATTGAGTACAAGGAGTGTACTATAAGAAATTTCTGAGAGAATATTCTAGAAAGAGTAACAACTTCGAAAATAACAAAAAAAACATGAAGAATAAGATAGAAGTTCCTACAACTTCTTATATTTGTGCAGAATTACTTTATAACAATTATACAAAAGAGAGCAGGTCACTTACGGTGAAACCTGAAGAGAAAGTCAAAAGGAAGGTTCTAGACTTCCTATGTTTAAGTAGTAATCACGAGCCAAATGGGGAAGTTTCCATTTCGTGAGACCTAGAAATAACTCACTCAGGAGTTAAAAGAATTGTTTTCCCTGATTATGGGGAAGAACCATTGTAAGTTTGAACCGTGCATAAAACACGTAATTATACAGAAATTAAATAATGATAAACCAGCAAAATTGAAGGGCACTTCGTGAGTGACACCTTATAGAAAAGTTACAATTTTATTAATATGGTTTGTTAGTAGAAGGTTGAGGAAAGATCAATGGGATTTAGCATCAATGTTCATGGCCATATTTAATGTAAGCGGACGATCGCGACGCGGTAGAAAAGTAGAACAAGCACTAGTTTTCACTATAGTCTGTAAAATGGATGCAAAGTTCACTGTAAAAACACGGAAGTTTGTGGGAAAGAAAGTTATTGCAATAATGAAGAGAACTGGTTGCACTAGGTAGGCAAGAATCTATTTCTTGAGAAGATTGTGAATTACAATTAAATGCGCCATAGAACATTCCAGCGGTGGAAGAAAATTTGCTATTGCGGTAATTTATAAGGAAGATTCCTCATTTTAAATAGTATTCCCACAAGTGAGTGAAAAATACATGACGGCAGGACTTGTAGATAAAGTACAGGATCTGGAAGATTCCAGAACGATCTTAATAGAAGAATGGGGCCAAAGATAATCCAGCGGAGGAACTAGCTTGGTGAATTATAGACAGCGGGTATTAGATAATATCCCTCGTAGTGAGAAGATTTATCAATTAAATAGCTTAAGAAAAGCTACTTTCTATTAAGGTTGGCTTAGACAGACAAAAGCTCAACATGGCAAATCCCACGAAGAATGATTTTTGCCCCAAAATAAGTAATCTCAGGCTGTCTATAAAATATCTTTAAAAGCAGGTAGAAGTTAAAACTGATGGAAATGAAGTTAAAACTTGAAGCAGGTACTTATCTTTGTTGCATGGCGAAGGTGAAGTTCCCTTAACCGATACTTAATGTGCCAACATGGCGTAGAACGTAGAGAGTGTCTCTTGGTTTGAGGAGACTGGCTCGAGTTGAGCCTTAACTGACCGAGTCAACTGCCGACTTAGAAGTGAGACCTGCTCAGCGAAGCACAGAGGGTCCTAGGAAGGAAAAGAGTGGGGGTAGGAGACAAAAGGAATACATATAAGCATGACCAACATTGTACACTTAAATTCTCTTGAGGAGATGGTCTTCAAAGAGTTGATAGCAGGCGATGCTAGCACAGCATGGTGAGTGAAAAAGTAGACGAAGTTCTCTTCCTCATGGAGATAATAGCTGGAGATGGCAGCAAAATCTGGTGGCCAGATTGAGAAGGAAGTCCTCTTGCACCAGGAAGAGTTGAAGAGCTTCAGAGATTCGCTGCTAGATGACGCTAGGAGGGTCATGGAAGATATATATCTAGAACAGACTCACCAAAGATATAAGCGAAGTGATCACCACAGAGAAAATAGAAGATCACTGTTGGTGTTTGACAAAGAGGAAGGAAAGAACATGCAAAGAGCATTAAACTTTATATTTCTCGTACCGTGTATTCCAAGAATACACCATACTGGGAGGGGCAAATACCAACAGAGAACAAATAAGCAGTTAAACAGTTAAAGGTAATGGAGCGATCAGAGACAGTGGTCTTGTGATCGGACCATTAATGGTCAAGATTTTGGCCACCCTGACTCTCCCATCCCTTCCAGGATAACACTCGGTCACTCTACCAGAGGTCCAAACTAGAGGGGGTGAAACATCCCTAACCAAGACCAAGTCCCCCACTTTAATGTCGGGACTGGAAAGAAACCACTTCTGTCTCCGTTGCAAGGAAGTTAAATATTCCAAGTTCCACCTCTTCCAAAAAGAATTGCGGAGGGCTTCAAGTTTACGCCATACGATAGGTAGATTAGAATCCCTGTAAGAATTGGGAAGAGGAGGAGGGGCAGAAAGAGAAGTGCCGATAAGGAAGTGACCAGGTGTAAGTGGAAGCAGGTCATCAGGGTCATTGGAAAGCGGAGTTAAAGGGCGAGAATTAACAACACCTTCAATCAGAACAGACAGTGAATTGAATTCTTCGTAAGTCAAAATTCGATTACCTAAGACTTTTCTTAAATGACGTTTAGTGAGCTTTACGCAAGATTCCCACCTACCACCGTGATGAGGAGCGTAGGGAGGTATAAAGCGCCATTTGAAACCCTTTGAATAGGAAAAATTAGAAATTTGTTCCATGGCAGGAGAGGAAGTGAGAGCTTTCTTCCACAGGGAAGCTGCACCCTGAAAAGTGGAAGCGTTATCAGAGAACATCTCTGAAGGAACACCACGCCTAGCAGTGAAGCGAGAGACAGCTGATAAAAAGTAAGAAGTAGAAGCATTCGTTACTAGTTCCAAGTGGATTGCGCCGGTAACCATGCAAACAAAGAGAGAAACATAAAGCTTACCAAACAATTTGCGTTTAGCTTCAGGAGAATTTCGTTGATATTGGAATGGACCCATATAGTCCACACCAGTTAAAGCAAATGGGCGTATAGGACAAGAGCGAAAAGAGGGCAGATCGCTCATTAATTGAGTATTGATTTTAGGTTTCGCTTTAAAGCAAGGAATGCACTTATGAATTACAGAAGATACTTCATGAATTCCATTTATGATCCAGTACTTTTCCCTTAAGAGGCAAAGCAGAGTGCGTGTGCCAACATGCAGATTGCGATAATGAAAGTCACGTATAATTAAGGAAGTTACGTGATGTTTAGAAGGCAAAATAACGGGATGCTTTTTGTCCTCGGAGAGCAAAGATTGCGAAAGCCTTCAACCTACCCTGAGTAACCCATGGTCATCAAGGAACGGGGCTAAAGCACGTAGACGACTGGATTTGGGAAGGTCCCTTTTAGAAGAAAGTAAAGACAATTCAGAAGAAAAGGCTTCTTGCTGTGTTAGTTGTAAAACCTTAATGGTAGCGAGATTCAATTCATGATTGGTAAGGTGTGGTTTAGGGAGAAGAGGTTGGTCAACCACAAGATATTTCCATCTAAGGAGATAGGCGACAATTCGTATTAATTTATGAAAAGAAGAATAGCGGGACAACAAGGGATGAGAAGCGTTGGAAACAAGACATGAAGCAATAGATAGAGGTACTTTAGCGTCAGGGAAGTTGGAGTTTGTAGCTGGAGGTTTAGAAGGCCACGAAGAAGAGTCTTCGATTAACCACGAGGGCCCATGCCAGTACAACTGGGAAGCTGCCAATTGAGAGGGTAAACAACCACGAGAGATAATATCGGCTGGATTATCAGCACTGGGCACATGCCTCCAATGACATCCAGAAGAAAGAGTTTGAATTTTGGATACTCTGTTTGCAACAAAAGTTTGCCAGTGAGAGGGGTTTTTGGCGATCCAAGAAAGGGTGATCATGGAATCACTCCAGAGATAGATTTGCGAGAATTCGACTTTTAATACTTCCCGTAATTTCTTAACAAGTTCTGCAGCCATGAGTGCAGCGTACAATTCAAGCCGAGGCAAAGTGATGGTTTTAAGAGGAGCGACCTTCGATTTGGCACAAACAAGGTTGGAAACTGAAGATCCATAGAATGAACCGTGATAAACTAAATATGCGCAGCAACCGTAAGCTTTTTCGGAACTGTCCGCGAACACATGGAGGAAGAAGGATGCATTAGAATGAGCGTTAATTAAATTCCTAGGAATTTCAATAAGAGAAAGATCCAGCAAATTGCTGCGAAACGAGAGCCAACGATTAAGAAAAGAAAGAGGGACAGTGTCATCCCATTCACATTTGAGCGACCACAGCTCTTGCATGAAGAGTTTGGCTATAACGATAACTGGGGCAAGGAATTGAAGTGGATCATAAATTTTTGCAATTTCAGAGAGAATTTGTCTTTTTGTGTTAGGAAGCTCTTCTGCGAGCGAAACTTTGTAGATGAGAGTGTCATTGCTAGTGCACCAATGAACTCCTAGAGTTTTTATAGATTCGGAGTTTCCACAAATTTCGACAGAAGAAGGATCTACGTCTTCGATGGGAAACTGGGCGAGAAACTCAGGGGATTTGGAATTCCACTTATGAAGTGGGAAACCTCCATTCCTTAGCAATGCCTGAAGTTCTAAAGACACAAAAGAAGCTTCCTCAAAAGTGGGGAAGGACTGCAAATAATCGTCAACATAGAATGACGTAGTTAGTGCTTCAGAGGCTTTGGGATTAATAAATTACCATCTTGGGAGGCTAGCAAGTGTAGGGATCGGATAGCAAGGAAAGCAGAGGGTTTCAAGCCATAAGTAACCGTTTTTAAGCGAAATACCTTAATAGGCTTGCTGATTTCATCACGCCACAAGATTCTTTGGAGATCTCGTTGTTCCGGTTGAATTAACACTTGACGGTACATCTGTTTTATATCAGCTATGACAGCTATGGGAAATAATCGAAAGTTTAAGAGTGTTGCAGATAAATCTGACTGAATAGCAGGACCAGAGTAAAGGGTGTCGTTAAGGCTGTTGCCATTAACGTCGGGTGATGAACCATTGAAAACAACTCGGATTTTATCTTTTACAAGAGGGTTTTTCCACACGGGATGATGATTTAAATAAACCGTTTCAATTGGGGGGTGCAATTCATCATCAGATTTGTTAACAACTTCCATATGATCTAAGCTTTCATACTCATCCATGAAATCAGTGTACTGCTGTTTAACAAGAGGTTCTTTCTTGAATTTGCTCTCGATAGCAAAGAGGGCTTTTCGAGCTTTGGGTTGAGAGTTAATAAGTTTGGGAGGATTATGTAATCTTGGCATTTGAACAACGAACCGGCCATCAGAAGAACGAGTGGTGGTAATCAAAAAAAGTTGCTCACAAAATTCATTTTCTGAAGAGGTTACATTAGGAGGATCAACATTTTCAAGCCTCCAGAACTGTTCCCGGTCAGTATTGGAGAAGTAACATTGCGATGCAGGTTGGGGAGAATAATGGGGAAGTTGACCTGTGACGATCCATCCAAAATTAGTGTCTCTGGCGACCACGTTTGAGGATAACTTACGAACCTGTTTACGTAGGCAATTCCAGAAAACATTGGCACTAAAGAGTATGTCAATAGGATTTTGCATGTTGAACAAAGGATCGGCTAGCCTTAAATGCGAGGGAATGTTTAACCCTGAAATATCCACAGAGTGACTTGGAGTGTCTTCTCCAATGCTATTGAGAATTAGACAATTAAGTTTAAGAAAGTTGTTTCTATGACAAATATCTTTTATAGTTAGCTTTGAGAATTGTAAAGCTTGCGATTTTGAGCTGTTGATGCCTGACACATTGATAGAAGTGGGGTTTACAGGTAGACCTAATTTTCTAATCAAGGAATAAGACACAAAATCATGAGTTTCCGCTGAATCTAGAAGACCGCGTGCACGGACCCAGTTGCCAAAGTTATCCTGAACTTCGATTTGGAGAGTAGACAACAATACTTGGGCACTGCGAATGGACATGGCATTTTGAATATACGATGAAGCATTAGAACTGTTAGCACTATCATTTTTCGGAGAAGTAGATGCTGTCGATGACCTTGCCTGATCATGACGATGTAGCAAAGTATGATGAGCCTTTTCACAATGGTAGCAAAGTCCTGTGGACTTGCAATTAGAAGCAGAATGAGTAGGCGCTAGGCATTTGAAGCAATGTTTGTTTTGAGAAACTAATTTTCTTCTGTCGTCGACTGACATTTCTTTAAAGGATTTACAGAGGTATAGGGCATGGGGATCTTTACAAAGTATGCACTTTAAAGGTTCGTTTAAACTCTTGCGGGGTTCGCTTTGAGTGTTTAAAACCATAGAGCTAGCAACACGACGTTCACTAGACCTAGTTGGGTAACCAGTAGAGTTTGATTTAAATTTAGATGAGCTGGACCCAGGTTTGTGGGTATTAGACGCTAAGCGTTCGCTTTTAGGTTTGATGGACATTAATTCAAACTTAGAACTAGGAGATGAGGGTTCACTTTGATTAGCTAGAGCGGTTAAGAGTTGGCATCTAGCGTTTATGAAAGTGACTAAATGCTCGTAAGAGTAGTCGTCTTCTTTAGAAAGTTCAATTTCCCAAGCTTTGAGGGTAGCAGCATCAACTTTAGAAACCACTAAATGTATTAGGAAAGTATCCCAATGTTCAGTACGTTGATCTAATTGGGACAAAGCCTTAACGTGAAGTTGTGTAGTATCAACTAGGGTGCGCAAACTGGTGACGTCATTGTGCTGTGATGCAGGTAGGTTGAATAGAGCCTTCATATGGCGTTGAATACGTAACCGTAAATTTCCATATCTTTCTTTTAATAAGTTAAAGGCAATGGGGTAATTTTCGGCACGTAGAGGAAGTGCTTCGACTAACTGCAAAGCTTGACCTCGGAGGATAGATCTCAAGTAATGAAACTTGTAAATGACTTGAATGTCTTCATTGTCATGAACAAGGGAGCAAAATAATTCATAGAAAGAATCCCAAGTAGATTCATCTCCAGAAAAATGGGGTAAATCAATTTTAGGTAAAATTGGTTTGGGCTTGTGAGTACCTTCACGGAAGGAAGTTTGTGGTTCGTGAAGGGAACCAAGAACAGAAGCGTCGTTTTTCTGCTCCTCTTCGAGTTGGCGTATTATTTTGAAAGCAGAACCTATGCCTTCGTAATATTGGTTTTCTACTTCGACACGATCTTCGGTTTGATTGAGCATACAAGTTTCTATTTCAGTTTGAATGTTACAATAATTTTCATAAGAACGTTCAAAATTCCTTACACGATGTTTCAACAAATCTAATTGAGCTTCTGAGGGATCTAACTCCTTTATGTACTTTCTGAATCGGGTAATTTGCCCTTTATAGGATGCTCGTTTAGAAGTAAGTTTTTCATCCTTATCCTTATCAGTAGGAGCCAAATTAAAGAAAATAGATTGAAATGCAACTCACGAAACTGTGGAACCTTGGAAATGCTGTCAAGCTGGCAGCAGCAAATTAGTAGAAAGAACGGGACACACCAAAGGAGACAGGAGCGGCCTCTTTCCCTTCACGGGCTTTGCACGATGTGGTTATAGCTGGAAGATTCAAAGCAGATATTAATAATTTGCAAAGTATTGCCAAACAGAAAAATGACAAATGGACTCTCCCGGGTTTCGGCACCAATTTTTGGGTAGATTATTGGCTGGGGAATAACCTAACCACCAAGGGAAGATGATTAAGAAAAGGAGATAGGTTTTGGACTAGAGAAAAGGATAGAAAAATAGGAGGAGAGTCACACAAAAGTTGTAAATTTAACCTTAAATGCACTTAGAAACGGTTGCCACCGCAAATCCGCTCTCAGATACCTAAAGTGGGTAAGAGCTAGGTCCAAGCTGACGGGAAACACAGCTAGAACTTGGGCGGTTTGCAAGATAGTGGCTTTAGTGTAATCCCTCTCAAGCATGTATCTGCCTACTATGGGGAAGAGTGATGGTCTGGCAAGACTGAGAGTAACAAATTTATTGTACGCCTGTTCAAAGCAATTCGTTTTTGCAAAGTAATTCGAAGAATGCCAATGATTTAAATCAGGTTTGGTATTTCCAATTTTCAAAGTTATGGAGTTCCTGAAAAAGAGACCAAGTGCTTCCACGAAGGAAAATAATAAAAGATTATACCTTGGGGAGTAATTTTGGTAAATGAACCAATGGTTGCATTTGGAAATGGCTAAGCTTTTACTCAGTGAGGAGCGGCTAAAAGTTTAGACAAAGAGAAACACTTATCTTTTGGAAAACTGACCATAAGTTTTCGGAGAGGATCTCCACGAGCAGGTAGCTGGCGTAGCGAGCTTTACTTGCCTTACTGGCCAGTTAGAATTAGCTATTAAAGCTAAAAGAAACTTTAATGAGATTACCACTAAGAGTTCTTGCTCAAATGCAACGAGTGGTGAAAGCCCTATTAATAGATTTAATGGCATTGAGTAGGGAGGGCCAAGGAAGACAGGATCTTGCCTAACCGTTGTACTAGCGAAATGATAAATCCAAAAACAAATATTTAATTTATTTAACAATTCAAAAGAAGTTTAATGAATTTAACAAGTGTGTAATATCTTTTTGAAAGATATAGATCATTTAAACTTTTTAACAAATGGGGTCGCAGACCTCCTAACATTTAGAGATTGCTCCAGGCAAATAACAATCCTTTAGGTTTCAAACCTTATATATGTTCTAAAATCTTTATAAGATTTAAAAAGACAAATGAAGTAATTAAAGTTTAAACATTAAATTGAGTACAAGGAGTGTACTATAAGAAATTTCTGAGAGAATATTCTAGAAAGAGTAACAACTTCGAAAATAACAAAAAAAAAAGAATAAGATAGAAGTTCCTACAACTTCTTATATTTGTGCAGAATTACTTTATAACAATTATACAAAAGAGAGCAGGTCACTTACGGTGAAACCTGAAGAGAAAGTCAAAAGGAAGGTTCTAGACTTCCTATGTTTAAGTAGTAATCACGAGCCAAATGGGTAAGTTTCCATTTCGTGAGACCTAGAAATAACTCACTCAGGAGTTAAAGGAATTGTTTTCCCTGATTATGGGGAAGAACCAATGTAAGTTTGAATCGTGCATAAAACACGTAATTATACAGAAATTAAATAATGATAAACCAGCAAAATTGAAGGGCACTTCGTGAGTGACACCTTATAGAAAAGTTACAATTTTATTAATATGGTTTGTTAGTAGAAGGTTGAGGAAAGATCAGTGGGATTTAGGATCAATGTTCATGGCCATATTTAATGTAAGCGGACGATCGCGACGCGGTAGAAAAGTAGAACAAGCACTAGTTTTCACTATAGTCTGTAAAATGGATGCAAAGTTCACTGTAAAAACACGGAAGTTTATGGGAAAGAAAGTTATTGCAATAATGAAGAGAACTGGTTGCACTAGGTAGGCGAGAATCTATTTCTTGAGAAGATTGTGAATTACAATTAAATGCGCTATAGAACATTCCAGCGGTGGAAGAAAATTTGCTATTGCGGTAATTTATAAGGAAGATTCCTCATTTTAAATAGTATTCCCACAAGTGAGTGAAAAATACATGACGGCAGGACTTGTAGATAAAGTACAGGATCTGGAAGATTCCAGAACGATCTTAATAGAAGAATGGGGCCAAAGATAATCCAGCGGAGGAACTAGCTTGGTGATTTATAGACAGCGGGTATTAGATAATATCCCACGTAGTGAGAAGATTTATCAATTAAATAGCTTAAGAAAAGCTACTTTCTATTAAGGTTGGCTTAGACAGACAAAAGCTCAACATGGCAAATCCCACGAAGAATGATTTTTGCCCCAAAATAAGTAATCTCACGCTGTCTATAAAATATCTTTAAAAGCAGGTAGAAGTTAAAACTGATGGAAATGAAGTTAAAACTTGAAGCAGGTACTTATCTTTGTTGCATGGCGAAGGTGAAGTTCCCTTAACCGATACTTAATGTGCCAACATGGCGTAGAACGTAGAGAGTGTCTCTTGGTTTGAGGAGGCTGGCTCGAGTTGAGCCTTAACTGACCGAGTCAACTGCCGACTTAGAAGTGAGACCTGCTCAGCGAAGCACAGAGGGTCCTAGGAAGGAAAAGAGTGGGGGTAGGAGACAAAAGGAATACATATAAGCATGACCAACATTGTAAACTTAAATTCTCTTGAGGAGATGGTCTTCAAAGAGTTGATAGCAGGCGATGCTAGCACAGCATGGTGAGTGAAAAAGTAGACGAAGTTCTCTTCCTCATGGAGATAATAGCTGGAGATGGCAGCAAAATCTGGTGGCCAGATTGAGAAGGAAGTCCTCTTGCACCAGGAAGAGTTGAAGAGCTTCAGAGATTCGCTGCTAGATGACGCTAGGAGGGTCATGGATGATATATATCTAGAACAGACTCACCAAAGATATAAGCGAAGTGATCACCACAGAGAAAATAGAAGATCACTGTTGGTGTTTGACAAAGAGGAAGGAAAGAACATGCAAAGAGCATTAAACTTTATATTTCTCGTACCGTGTATTCCAAGAATACACCATACTGGGAGGGGCAAATACCAACAGAGAACAAATAAGCAGTTAAACAGTTAAAGGTAATGGAGCGATCAGAGACAGTGGTCTTGTGATCGGACCATTAATGGTCAAGATTTTGATCACCCTGACTATCCCATCCCTTCCAGGATAACACTCGGTCACTCTACCAGAGGTCCAAACTAGAGGGGGTGAAACATCCCTAACCAAGACCAAGTCCCCCACTTTAATGTCGGGACTGGAAAGAAACCACTTCTGTCTCCGTTGCAAGGAAGTTAAATATTCCAAGTACCACCTCTTCCAAAAAGAATTGCGGAGGGCTTCAAGTTTACGCCATACGATAGGTAGATTAGAATCCCTGTAAGAATTGGGAAGAGGAGGAGGGGCAGAAAGAGAAGTGCCGATAAGGAAGTGACCAGGTGTAAGCGGAAGCAGGTCATCAGGGTCATTGGAAAGCGGAGTTAAAGGGCGAGAATTAACAACACCTTCAATCAGAACAGACAGTGAATTGAATTCTTCGTAAGTCAAAATTCGATTACCTAAGACTTTTCTTAAATGACGTTTAGTGAGCTTTACGCTAGATTCCCACCTACCACCGTGATGAGGAGCGTAGGGAGGTATAAAGCGCCATTTGAAACCCTTTGAATAGGAAAAATTAGAAATTTGTTCCATGGCAGGAGAGGAAGTGAGAGCTTTCTTCCACAGGGAAGCTGCACCCTGAAAAGTGGAAGCGTTATCAGAGAACATCTCTGAAGGAACACCACGCCTAGCAGTGAAGCGAGAGACAGCTGATAAAAAGTAAGAAGTAGAAGCATTCGTTACTAGTTCCAAGTAGATTGCGCCGGTAACCATGCAAACAAAGAGAGAAACATAAAGCTTACCAAACAATTTGCGTTTAGCTTCAGGAGAATTTCGTTGATATTGGAACGGACCCATATAGTCCACACCAGTTAAAGCAAATGGGCGTATAGGACAAGAGCGAAAAGAGGGCAGATCGCTCATTAATTGAGTATTGATTTTAGGTTTCGCTTTAAAGCAAGGAATGCACTTATGAATTACAGAAGATACTTCATGAATTCCATTTATGATCCAGTACTTTTCCCTTAAGAGGCAAAGCAGAGTGCGTGTGCCAACATGCAGATTGCGATAATGAAAGTCACGTATAATTACGGAAGTTACGTGATGTTTAGAAGGCAAAATAACGGGATGCTTTTTGTCCTCGGAGAGCAAAGATTGCGAAAGCCTTCAACCTACCCTGAGTAACCCATGGTCATCAAGGAACGGGGCTAAAGCACGTAGACGACTGGATTTGGGAAGATCCCTTTTAGAAGAAAGTAAAGACAATTCAGAAGAAAAGGCTTCTTGCTGTGTTAGTTGTAAAACCTTAATGGTAGCGAGATTCAATTCATGATTGGTAAGGTGTGGTTTAGGGAGAAGAGGTTGGTCAACCACAAGATATTTCCATCTAAGGAGATAGGCGACAATTCGTATTAATTTATGAAAAGAAGAATAGCGGGACAACAAGGGATGAGAAGCGTTGGAAACAAGACATGAAGCAATAGATAGAGGTACTTTAGCGTCAGGGAAGTTGGAGTTTGTAGCTGGAGGTTTAGAAGGCCACGAAGAAGAGTCTTCGATTAACCACGAGGGCCCAGGCCAGTACAACTGGGAAGCTGCCAATTGAGAGGGTAAACAACCACGAGAGATAATATCGGCTGGATTATCAGCACTGGGCACATGCCTCCAATGACATCCAGAAGAAAGAGTTTGAATTTTGGATACTCTGTTTGCAACAAAAGTTTGCCAGTGAGAGGGGTTTTTGGCGATCCAAGAAAGGGTGATCATGGAATCACTCCAGAGATAGATTTGCGAGAATTCGACTTTTAATACTTCCCGTAATTTCTTAACAAGTTCTGCAGCCATGAGTGCAGCGCACAATTCAAGCCGAGGCAAAGTGATGGTTTTAAGAGGAGCGACCTTCGATTTGGCACAAACAAGGTTGGAAACTGAAGATCCATAGAATGAACCGTGATAAACTAAATATGCGCAGCAACCGTAAGCTTTTTCGGAACTGTCCGCGAACACATGGAGGAAGAAGGATGCATTAGAATGAGCGTTAATTAAATTCCTAGGAATTTCAATAAGAGAAAGATCCAGCAAATTGCTGCGAAACGAGAGCCAACGATTAAGAAAAGAAAGAGGGACAGTGTCATCCCATTCACATTTGAGCGACCACAGCTCTTGCATGAAGAGTTTGGCTATAACGATAACTGGGGCAAGGAATTGAAGTGGATCATAAATTTTTGCAATTTCAGAGAGAATTTGTCTTTTTGTGTTAGGAAGCTCTTCTGCGAGCGAAACTTTGTAGATGAGAGTGTCAGTGCTAGTGCACCAATGAACTCCTAGAGTTTTTATAGATTCGGAGTTTCCACAAATTTCAACAGAAGAAGGATCTACGTCTTCGATGGGAAACTGGGCGAGAAACTCAGGGGAGTTGGAATTCCACTTATGAAGTGGGAAACCTCCATTCCTTAGCAATGCCTGAAGTTCTAAAGACACAAAAGAAGCTTCCTCCAATGTGGGGAAGGACTGCAAATAATCGTCAACATAGAATGACGTAGTTAGTGCTTCAGAGGCTTTGGGATTAATAAATTACCATCTTGGGAGGCTAGCAAGTGTAGGGATCGGATAGCAAGGAAAGCAGAGGGTTTCAAGCCATAAGTAACCGTTTTTAAGCGAAATACCTTAATAGGCTTGCTGATTTCATCACGCCACAAGATTCTTTGGAGATCTCGTTGTTCCGGTTGAATTAACACTTGACGGTACATCTGTTTTATATCAGCTATGACAGCTATGGGAAATAATCGAAAGTTTAAGAGTGTTGCAGATAAATCTGACTGAATAGCAGGACCAGAGTAAAGGGTGTCGTTAAGGCTGTTGCCATTAACGTCGGGTGATGAACCATTGAAAACAACTCGGATTTTATCTTTTACAAGAGGGTTTTTCCACACGGGATGATGATTTAAATAAACCGTTTCAATTGGGGGGTGCAATTCATCATCAGATTTGTTAACAACTTCCATATGATCTAAGCTTTCATACTCATCCATGAAATCAGTGTACTGCTGTTTAACAAGAGGTTCTTTCTTGAATTTGCTCTCGATAGCAAAGAGGGCTTTTCGAGCTTTGGGTTGAGAGTTAATAAGTTTGGGAGGATTATGTAATCTTGGCATTTGAACAACGAACCGGCCATCAGAAGAACGAGTGGTGGTAATCAAAAAATGTTGCTCACAAAATTCATTTTCTGAAGAGGTTACATTAGGAGGATCAACATTTTCAAGCCTCCAGAACTGTTCCAGGTCAGTATTGGAGAAGTAACATTGCGATGCAGGTTGGGGAGAATAATGGGGAAGTTGACCTGTGACGATCCATCCAAAATTAGTGTCTCTGGCGACCACGTTTGAGGATAACTTACGAACCTGTTTACGTAGGCAATTCCAGAAAACATTGGCACTAAAGAGTATGTCAATAGGATTTTGCATGTTGAACAAAGGATCGGCTAGCCTTAAATGCGAGGGAATGTTTAACCCTGAAATATCCACAGAGTGACTTGGAGTGTCTTCTCCAATGCTATTGAGAATTAGACAATTAAGTTTAAGAAAGTTGTTTCTATGACAAATATCTTTTATAGTTAGCTTTGAGAATTGTAAAGCTTGCGAATTTGAGCTGTTGATGCCTGACACATTGATAGAAGTGGGGTTTACAGGTAGACCTAATTTTCTAATCAAGGAATAAGACAAAAAATCATGTGTTGCCGCTGAATCTAGAAGACCGCGTGCACGGACCCAGTTGCCAAAGTTATCCTGAACTTTGATTTGGAGAGTAGACAACAATACTTGGGCACTGCGAATGGACATGGCATTTTGAATATACGATGAAGCATTAGAACTGTTAGCACTATCATTTTTCGGAGAAGTAGATGCTGTCGATGACCTTGCCTGATCATGACGATGTAGCAAAGTATGATGAGCCTTTTCACAATGGTAGCAAAGTCCTGTGGACTTGCAATTAGAAGCAGAATGAGTAGGCGCTAGGCATTTGAAGCAATGTTTGTTTTGAGAAACTAATTTTCTTCTGTCGTCGACTGACATTTCTTTAAAGGATTTACAGAGGTATAGGGCATGGGGATCTTTACAAAGTATGCACTTTAAAGGTTCGTTTAAACTCTAGCGGGGTTCGCTTTGAGTGTTTAAAACCATAGAGCTAGCAACACGACGTTCACTAGACCTAGTTGGGTAACCAGTAGAGTTTGATTTAAATTTAGATGAGCTGGACCCAGGTTTGTGGGTATTAGACGCTAAGCGTTCGCTTTTAGGTTTGATGGACATTAATTCAAACTTAGAACTAGGAGATGAGGGTTCACTTTGATTAGCTAGAGCGGTTAAGAGTTGGCATCTAGCGTTTATGAAAGTGACTAAATGCTCGTAAGAGTAGTCGTCTTCTTTAGAAAGTTCAATTTCCCAAGCTTTGAGGGTAGCAGCATCAACTTTAGAAACCACTAAATGTATTAGGAAAGTATCCCAATGTTCAATACGTTGATCTAATTGGGACAAAGCCTTAACGTGAAGTTGTGTAGTATCAACTAGAGTGCGCAAACTGGTGACGTCATTGTGCTGTGATGCAGGTAGGTTGAATAGAGCCTTCATATGGCGTTGAATACGTAACCGTAAATTTCCATATCTTTCTTTTAATAAGTTAAAGGCAATGGGGTAATTTTCGGCACGTAGAGGAAGTGCTTCGACTAACTGCAAAGCTTGACCTCGGAGGATAGATCTCAAGTAATGAAACTTGTAAATGACTTGAATGTCTTCATTGTCATGAACAAGGGAGCAAAATAATTCATAGAAAGAATCCCAAGTAGATTCATCTCCAGAAAAATGGGGTAAATCAATTTTAGGTAAAATTGGTTTGGGCTTGTGAGTACCTTCACGGAAGGAAGTTTGTGGTTCGTGAAGGGAACCAAGAACAGAAGCGTCGTTTTTCTGCTCCTCTTCGAGTTGGCGTATTATTTTGAAAGCAGAACCTATGCCTTCGTAATATTGGTTTTCTACTTCGACACGATCTTCGGTTTGATTGAGCATACAAGTTTCTATTTCAGTTTGAATGTTACAATAATTTTCATAAGAACGTTCAAAATTCCTTACACGATGTTTCAACAAATCTAATTGAGCTTCTGAGGGATCTAACTCTTTTATGTACTTTCTGAATCGGGTAATTTGCCCTCTATAGGATGCTCCTTTAGAAGTAAGTTTTTCATCCTTATCCTTTTCAGTAGGAGCCATATTAAAGAAAATAGATTGAAATGCAACTCACGAAACTGTGGAACCTTGGAAATGCTGTCAAGCTGGCAGCAGCAAATTAGTAGAAAGAACGGGACACACCAAAGGAGACAGGAGCGGCCTCCTTCACTTCACGGGCTTTGCACGATGTGGTTATAGCTGAAAGATTCAAAGCAGATATTAATAATTTGCAAAGTATTGCCAAACAGAAAAATGACAAATGGACTCTCCCGGGTTTCGGCACCAATTTTGGGTAGATTATTGGCTGGGGAATAACCTAACCACCAAGGGAAGATGATTAAGAAAAGGAGATAGGTTTTGGACTAGAGAAAAGGATAGAAAAATAGGAGGAGAGTCACACAAAAGTTGTAAATTTAACCTTAAATGCACTTAGAGGCGGTTGCCACCGCAAATCCGCTCTCAGATACCTAAAGTGGGTAAGAGCTAGGTCCAAGCTGACGGGAAACACAGCTAGAACTTGGGCGGTTTGCAAGAGAGTGGCTTTAGTGTAATCCCTCTCAAGCATGTATCTGCCTACTATGGGGAAGAGTGATGGTCTGGCAAGACTGAGAGTAACAAATTTATTGTATGCCTGTTCAAAGCAATTCGTTTTTGCAAAGTAATTCGAAGAATGCCAATGATTTAAATCAGGTTTGGTATTTCCAATTTTCAAAGTTATGGAGTTCCTGAAAAAGAGACCAAGTGCTTCCACGAAGGAAAATAATAAAAGATTATACCTTGGGGAGTAATTTTGGTAAATGAACCAATGGTTGCATTTGGAAATGGCTAAGCTTTTACTCAGCGAGGAGCCGGCTAAAAGTTTAGACAAAGAGAAACACTTATCTTTTGGAAAACTGACCATAAGTTTTCGGAGAGGATCTCCACGAGCAGGTAGCTGGCGTAGCGAGCTTTACTTGCCTTACTGGCCAGTTAGAATTAGCTATTAAAGCTAAAAGAAACTTTAATGAGATTACCACTAAGAGTTCTTGCTCAAATGCAACGAGTGGTGAAAGCCCTATTAATAGATTTAATGGCATTGAGTAGGGAGAGCCAAGGAAGACAGGATCTGGTCTAACCGTTGTACTAGCGAAATGATAAATCCAAAAACAAATATTTAATTTATTTAACAATTCAAAAGAAGTTTAATGAATTTAACAAGTGTGTAATATCTTTTTGAAAGATATAGATCATTTAAACTTTTTAACAAATGGGGTCCCAGACCTCCTAACATTTAGAGATTGCTCCAGGCAAATAACAATCCTTTAGGTTTCAAACCTTATATATGTTCTAAAATCTTTATAAGATTTAAAAAGACAAATGAAGTAATTAAAGTTTAAACATTAAATTGAGTACAAGGAGTGTACTATAAGAAATTTCTGAGAGAATATTCTAGAAAGAGTAACAACTTCGAAAATAACAAAAAAAACATGAAGAATAAGATAGAAGTTCCTACAACTTCTTATATTTGTGCAGAATTACTTTATAACAATTATACAAAAGAGAGCAGGTCACTTACGGTGAAACCTGAAGAGAAAGTCAAAAGGAAGGTTCTAGACTTCCTATGTTTAAGTAGTAATCACGAGCCAAATGGGGAAGTTTCCATTTCGTGAGACCTAGAAATAACTCACTCAGGAGTTAAAAGAATTGTTTTCCCTGATTATGGGGAAGAACCAATGTAAGTTTGAACCGTGCATAAAACACGTAATTATACAGAAATTAAATAATGATAAACCAGCAAAATTGAAGGGCACTTCGTGAGTGACACCTTATAGAAAAGTTACAATTTTATTAATATGGTTTGTTAGTAGAAGGTTGAGGAAAGATCAATGGGATTTAGGATCAATGTTCATGGCCATATTTAATGTAAGCGGACGATCGCGACGCGGTAGAAAAGTAGAACAAGCACTAGTTTTCACTATAGTCTGTAAAATGGATGCAAAGTTCACTGTAAAAACACGGAAGTTTATGGGAAAGAAAGTTATTGCAATAATGAAGAGAACTGGTTGCACTAGGTAGGCGAGAATCTATTTCTTGAGAAGATTGTGAATTACAATTAAATGCGCCATAGAACATTCCAGCGGTGGAAGAAAATTTGCTATTGCGGTAATTTATAAGGAAGATTCCTCATTTTAAATAGTATTCCCACAAGTGAGTGAAAAATACATGACGGCAGGACTTGTAGATAAAGTACAGGATCTGGAAGATTCCAGAACGATCTTAAAAGAAGAATGGGGCCAAAGATAATCCAGCGGAGGAACTAGCTTGGTGATTTATAGACAGCGGGTATTAGATAATATCCCGCGTAGTGAGAAGATTTCTCAATTAAATAGCTTAAGAAAAGCTACTTTCTATTAAGGTTGGCTTAGACAGACAAAAGCTCAACATGGCAAATCCCACGAAGAATGATTTTTGCCCCAAAATAAGTAATCTCACGCTGTCTATAAAATATCTTTAAAAGCAGGTAGAAGTTAAAACTGATGGAAATGAAGTTAAAACTTGAAGCAGGTACTTATCTTTGTTGCATGGCGAAGGTGAAGTTCCCTTAACCGATACTTAATGTGCCAACATGGCGTAGAACGTAGAGAGTGTCTCTTGGTTTGAGGAGACTGGCCCGAGTTGAGCCTTAACTGACCGAGTCAACTGCCGACTTAGAAGTGAGACCTGCTCAGCGAAGCACAGAGGGTCCTAGGAAGGAAAAGAGTGGGGGTAGGAGACAAAAGGAATACATATAAGCATGACCAACATTGTAAACTTAAATTCTCTTGAGGAGATGGTCTTCAAAGAGTTGATAGCAGGCGATGCTAGCACAGCATGGTGAGTGAAAAAGTAGACGAAGTTCTCTTCCTCATGGAGATAATAGCTGGAGATGGCAGCAAAATCTGGTGGCCAGATTGAGAAGGAAGTCCTCTTGCACCAGGAAGAGTTGAAGAGCTTCAGAGATTCGCTGCTAGATGACGCTAGGAGGGTCATGGAAGATATATATCTAGAACAGACTCACCAAAGATATAAGCGAAGTGATCACCACAGAGAAAATAGAAGATCACTGTTGGTGTTTGAAAAAGAGGAAGGAAAGAACATGCAAAGAGCATTAAATTTATATTTCTCGTACCGTGTATTCCAAGAATACACCATACTGGGAGGGGCAAATACCAACAGAGAACAAATAAGCAGTTAAACAGTTAAAGGTAATGGAGCGATCAGAGACAGTGGTCTTGTGATCGGATCATTAATGGTCAAGATTTTGGCCACCCTGACTCTCCCATCCCTTCCAGGATAACACTCGGTCACTCTACCAGAGGTCCAAACTAGAGGGGGTGAAACATCCCTAACCAAGACCAAGTACCCCACTTTAATGTCGGGACTGGAAAGAAACCACTTCTGTCTCCGTTGCAAGGAAGTTAAATATTCCAAGTTCCACCTCTTCCAAAAAGAATTGTGGAGGGCTTCAAGTTTACGCCATACGATAGGTAGATTAGAATCCCTGTAAGAATTGGGAAGAGGAGGAGGGGCAGAAAGAGAAGTGCCGATAAGGAAGTGACCAGGTGTAAGTGGAAGCAGGTCATCAGGGTCATTGGAAAGCGGAGTTAAAGGGCGAGAATTTACAACACCTTCAATCAGAACAGACAGTGAATTGAATTCTTCGTAAGTCAAAATTCGATTACCTAAGACTTTTCTTAAATGACGTTTAGTGAGCTTTACGCAAGATTCCCTCCTACCACCGTGATGAGGAGCGTAGGGAGGTATAAAGCGCCATTTGAAACCCTTTGAATAGGAAAAATTAGAAATTTGTTCCATGGCAGGAGAGGAAGTGAGAGCTTTCTTCCACAGGGAAGCTGCACCCTGAAAAGTGGAAGCGATATCAGAGAACATCTCTGAAGGAACACCACGCCTAGCAGTGAAGCGAGAGACAGCTGATAAAAAGTAAGAAGTAGAAGCATTCGTTACTAGTTCCAAGTGGATTGCGCCGGTAACCATGCAAACAAAGGGAGAAACATAAAGCTTACCAAACAATTTGCGTTTAGCTTCAGGAGAATTTCGTTGATATTGGAACGGACCCATATAGTCCACACCAGTTAAAGCAAATGGGCGTATAGGACAAGAGCGAAAAGAGGGCAGATCGCTCATTAATTGAGTATTGATTTTAGGTTTCGCTTTAAAGCAAGGAATGCACTTATGAATTACAGAAGATACTTCATGAATTCCATTTATGATCCAGTACTTTTCCCTTAAGAGGCAAAGCAGAGTGCGTGTGCCAACATGCAGATTGCGATAATGAAAGTCACGTATAATTAAGGAAGTTACGTGATGTTTAGAAGGCAAAATAACGGGATGCTTTTTGTCCTCGGAGAGCAAAGATTGCGAAAGCCTTCAACCTACCCTGAGTAACCCATGGTCATCAAGGAACGGGGCTAAAGCACGTAGATGACTGGATTTGGGAAGATCCCTTTTAGAAGAAAGTAAAGACAATTCAGAAGAAAAGGCTTCTTGCTGTGTTAGTTGTAAAACCTTAATGGTAGCGAGATTCAATTCATGATTGGTAAGGTGTGGTTTAGGGAGAAGAGGTTGGTCAACCACAAGATATTTCCATCTAAGGAGATAGGCGACAATTCGTATTAATTTATGAAAAGAAGAATAGCGGGACAACAAGGGATGAGAAGCGTTGGAAACAAGACATGAAGCAATAGATAGAGGTACTTTAGCGTCAGGGAAGTTGGAGTTTGTAGCTGGAGGTTTAGAAGGCCACGAAGAAGAGTCTTCGATTAACCACGAGGGCCCATGCCAGTACAACTGGGAAGCTGCCAATTGAGAGGGTAAACAACCACGAGAGATAATATCGGCTGGATTATCAGCACTGGGCACATGCCTCCAATGACATCCAGAAGAAAGAGTTTGAATTTTGGATACTCTGTTTGCAACAAAAGTTTGCCAGTGAGAGGGGTTTTTGGCGATCCAAGAAAGGGTGATCATGGAATCACTCCAGAGATAGATTTGCGAGAATTCGACTTTTAATACTTCCCGTAATTTCTTAACAAGTTCTGCAGCCATGAGTGCAGCGCACAATTCAAGCCGAGGCAAAGTGATGGTTTTAAGAGGAGCGACCTTCGATTTGGCACAAACAAGGTTGGAAACTGAAGATCCATAGAATGAACCGTGATAAACTAAATATGCGCAGCAACCGTAAGCTTTTTCGGAACTGTCCGCGAACACATGGAGGAAGAAGGATGCATTAGAATGAGCGTTAATTAAATTCCTAGGAATTTCAATAAGAGAAAGATCCAGCAAATTGCTGCGAAACGAGAGCCAACGATTAAGAAAAGAAAGAGGGACAGTGTCATCCCATTCACATTTGAGCGACCACAGCTCTTGCATGAAGAGTTTGGCTATAACGATAACTGGGGCAAGGAATTGAAGTGGATCATAAATTTTTGCAATTTCAGAGAGAATTTGTCTTTTTGTGTTAGGAAGCTCTTCTGCGAGCGAAACTTTGTAGATGAGAGTGTCAGTGCTAGTGCACCAATGAACTCCTAGAGTTTTTATAGATTCGGAGTTTCCACAAATTTCAACAGAAGAAGGATCTACGTCTTCGATGGGAAACTGGGCGAGAAACTCAGGGGAGTTGGAATTCCACTTATGAAGTGGGAAACCTCCATTCCTTAGCAATGCCTGAAGTTCTAAAGACACAAAAGAAGCTTCCTCCAAAGTGGGGAAGGACTGCAAATAATCGTCAACATAGAATGACGTAGTTAGTGCTTCAGAGGCTTTGGGATTAATAAATTACCATCTTGGGAGGCTAGCAAGTGTAGGGATCGGATAGCAAGGAAAGCAGAGGGTTTCAAGCCATAAGTAACCGTTTTAAAGCGAAATACCTTAATAGGCTTGCTGATTTCATCACGCCACAAGATTCTTTGGAGATCTCGTTGTTCCGGTTGAATTAACACTTGACGGTACATCTGTTTTATATCAGCTATGACAGCTATGGGAAATAATCGAAAGTTTAAGAGTGTTGCAGATAAATCTGACTGAATATCAGGACCAGAGTAAAGGGTGTCGTTAAGGCTGTTGCCATTAACGTCGGGTGATGAACCATTGAAAACAACTCGGATTTTATCTTTTACAAGAGGGTTTTTCCACACGGGATGATGATTTAAATAAACCGTTTCAATTGGGGGGTGCAATTCATCATCAGATTTGTTAACAACTTCCATATGATCTAAGCTTTCATACTCATCCATGAAATCAGTGTACTGCTGTTTAACAAGAGGTTCTTTCTTGAATTTGCTCTCGATAGCAAAGAGGGCTTTTCGAGCTTTGGGTTGAGAGTTAATAAGTTTGGGAGGATTATGTAATCTTGGCATTTGAACAACGAACCGGCCATCAGAAGAACGAGTGGTGGTAATCAAAAAAAGTTGCTCACAAAATTCATTTTCTGAAGAGGTTACATTAGGAGGATCAACATTTTCAAGCCTCCAGAACTGTTCCAGATCAGTATTGGAGAAGTAACATTGCGATGCAGGTTGGGGAGAATAATGGGGAAGTTGACCTGTGACAATCCATCCAAAATTAGTGTCTCTAGCGACCACGTTTGAGGATAACTTACGAACCTGTTTACGTAGGCAATTCCAGAAAACATTGGCACTAAAGAGTATGTCAATAGGATTTTGCATGTTGAACAACGGATCGGCTAGCCTTAAATGCGAGGGAATGTTTAACCCTGAAATATCCACAGAGTGACTTGGAGTGTCTTCTCCAATGCTATTGAGAATTAGACAATTAAGTTTATGAAAGTTGTTTCTATGACAAATATCTTTTATAGTTAGCTTTGAGAATTGTAAAGCTTGCGATTTTGAGCTGTTGATGCCTGACACATTGATAGAAGTGGGGTTTACAGGTAGACCTAATTTTCTAATCAAGGAATAAGACACAAAATCATGAGTTGCCGCTGAATCTAGAAGACCGCGTGCACGGACCCAGTTGCCAAAGTTATCCTGAACTTCGATTTGGAGAGTAGACTACAATACTTGGGCACTGCGAATGGACTTGGCATTTTGAATATACGATGAAGCATTAGAACTGTTAGCACTATCATTTTTCGGAGAAGTAGATGCTGTCGATGACCTTGCCTGATCATGACGATGTAGCAAAGTATGATGAGCCTTTTCACAATGGTAGCAAAGTCCTGTGGACTTGCAATTAGAAGCAGAATGAGTAGGCGCTAGGCAATTGAAGCAATGTTTGTTCTGAGAAACTAATTTTCTTCTGTCGTCGACTGACATTTCTTTAAAGGATTTACAGAGGTATAGGGCATGGGGATCTTTACAAAGTATGCACTTTAAAGGTTCGTTTAAACTCTAGCGGGGTTCGCTTTGAGTGTTTAAAACCATAGAGCTAGCAACACGACGTTCACTAGACCTAGTTGGGTAACCAGTAGAGTTTGATTTAAATTTAGATGAGCTGGACCCAGGTTTGTGGGTATTAGACGCTAAGCGTTCGCTTTTAGGTTTGATGGACATTAATTCAAACTTAGAACTAGGAGATGAGGGTTCACTTTGATTAGCTAGAGCGGTTAAGAGTTGGCATCTAGCGTTTATGAAAGTGACTAAATGCTCGTAAGAGTAGTCTTCTTCTTTAGAAAGTTCAATTTCCCAAGCTTTGAGGGTAGCAGCATCAACTTTAGAAACCACTAAATGTATTAGGAAAGTATCCCAATGTTCAGTACGTTGATCTAATTGGGACAAAGCCTTAACGTGAAGTTGTGTAGTATCAACTAGAGTGCGCAAACTGGTGACGTCATTGTGCTGTGATGCAGGTAGGTTGAATAGAGCCTTCATATGGCGTTGAATACGTAACCGTAAATTTCCATATCTTTCTTTTAATGAGTTAAAGGCAAAGGGGGTAATTTTCGGCACGTAGAGGAAGTGCTTCGACTAACTGCAAAGCTTGACCTCGGAGGATAGATCTGAAGTAATGAAACTTGTAAATGACTTGAATGTCTTCATTGTCATGAACAAGAGAGCAAAATAATTCATAGAAAGAATCCCAAGTAGATTCATCTCCAGAAAAATGGGGTAAATCAATTTTAGGTAAAATTGGTTTGGGCTTGTGAGTACCATCACGGAAGGAAGTTTGTGGTTCGTGAAGGGAACCAAGAACAGAAGCGTCCTTTTTCTGCTCCTCTTCGAGTTGGCGTATTATTTTGAAAGCAGAACCAATGCCTTCGTAATATTGGTTTTCTACTTCGACACGATCTTCGGTTTGATTGAGCATACAAGTTTCTATTTCAGTTTGAATGTTACAATAATTTTCATAAGAACGTTCAAAATTCCTTACACGATGTTTCAACAAGTCTAATTGAGCTTCTGAGGGATCTAACTCCTTTATGTACTTTCTGAATCGGGTAATTTGCCCTTTATACGATGCTCGTTTAGAAGTAAGTTTTTCATCCTTATCCTTATCAGTAGGAGCCATATTAAAGAAAATAGATTGAAATGGAACTCACGAAACTGTGGAACCTTGGAAATGCTGTCAGGCTGGCAGCAGCAAATAAGTAGAAAGAACGGGACACACCAAAGGAGACAGGAGCGGCCTCTTTCCCTTCACGGGCTTTGCACGATGTGGTTATAGCTGAAAGATTTAAAGCAGATATTAATAATTTGCAAAGTATTGCCAAACAGAAAAATGACAAATGGACTCTCCCGGGTTTCGGCACCAATTTTTGGGTAGATTATTGGCTGGGGAATAACCTAACCACCAAGGGAAGATGATTAAGAAAAGGAGATAGGTTTCGGACTAGAGAAAAGGATAGAAAAATAGGAGGAGAGTCACACAAAAGTTGTAAATTTAACCTTAAATGCACTTAGAGGCGGTTGCCACCGCAAATCCGCTCTCAGATACCTAAAGTGGGTAAGAGCTAGGTCCAAGCTGACGGGAAACACAGCTAGAACTTGGGCGGTTTGCAAGAGAGTGGCTTTAGTGTAATCCCTCTCAAGCATGTATCTGCCTACTATGGGGAAGAGTGATGGTCTGGCAAGACTGAGAGTAACAAATTTATTGTATGCCTGTTCAAAGCAATTCGTTTTTGCAAAGTAATTCGAAGAATGCCAATGATTTAAATCAGGTTTGGTATTTCCAATTTTCAAAGTTATGGAGTTCCTGAAAAAGAGACCAAGTGCTTCCACGAAGGAAAATAGTAAAAGATTACACCTTGGGGAGTAATTTTGGTAAATGAACCAATGGTTGCATTTGGAAATGGCTAAGCTTTTACTCAGCGAGGAGCCGGCTAAAAGTTTAGACAAAGAGAAACACTTATCTTTTGGAAAACTGACCATAAGTTTTCGGAGAGGATCTCCACAAGCAGGTAGCTGGCGTAGCGAGCTTTACTTGCCTTACTGGCCAGTTAGAATTAGCTATTAAAGCTAAAAGAAACTTTAATGAGATTACCACTAAGAGTTCTTGCTCAAATGCAACGAGTGGTGAAAGCCCTATTAATAGATTTAATGGCATTGAGTAGGGAGAGCCAAGGAAGACAGGATCTTGCCTAACCGTTGTACTAGCGAAATGATAAATCCAAAAACAAATATTTAATTTATTTAACAATTCAAAAGAAGTTTAATGAATTTAACAAGTGTGTAATATCTTTTTGAAAGATATAGATCATTTAAACTTTTTAACAAATGGGGTCGCAGACCTCCTAACATTTAGAGATTGCTCCAGGCAAATAACAATCCTTTAGGTTTCAAACCTTATATATGTTCTAAAATCTTTATAAGATTTAAAAAGACAAATGAAGTAATTAAAGTTTAAACATTAAATTGAGTACAAGGAGTGTACTATAAGAAATTTCTGAGAGAATATTCTAGAAAGAGTAACAACTTCGAAAATAACAAAAAAAACATGAAGAATAAGATAGAAGTTCCTACAACTTCTTATATTTGTGCAGAATTACTTTATAACAATTATACGAAAGAGAGCAGGTCACTTACGGTGAAACCTGAAGAGAAAGTCAAAAGGAAGGTTCTAGACTTCCTATGTTTAAGTAGTAATCACGAGCCAAATGGGGAAGTTTCCATTTCGTGAGACCTAGAAATAACTCACTCAGGAGTTAAAAGAATTGTTTTCCCTGATTATGGGGAAGAACCGATGTAAGTTTGAACCGTGTATAAAACACGTAATTATACAGAAATTAAATAATGATAAACCAGCAAAATGGAAGGGCACTTCGTGAGTGACACCTTATAGAAAAGTTACAATTTTATTAATATGGTTTGTTAGTAGAAGGTTGAGGAAAGATCATTGGGATTTAGGATCAATGTTCATGGCCATATTTAATGTAAGCGGACGATCGCGACGCGGTAGAAAAGTAGAACAAGCACTAGTTTTCACTATAGTCTGTAAAATGGATGCAAAGTTCACTGTAAAAACACGGAAGTTTATGGGAAAGAAAGTTATTGCAATAATGAAGAGAACTGGTTGCACTAGGTAGGCGAGAATCTATTTCTTGAGAAGATTGTGAATTACAATTAAATGCGCCATAGAACATTCCAGCGGTGGAAGAATATTTGCTATTGCGGTAATTTATAAGGAAGATTCCTCATTTTAAATAGTATTCTCACAAGTGAGTGAATAATACATGACGGCAGGACTTGTAGATAAAGTACAGGATCTGGAAGATTCCAGAACGATCTTAATAGAAGAATGGGGCCAAAGATAATCCAGCGGAGGAACTAGCTTGGTGATTTATAGACAGCGGGTATTAGATAATATCCCACGTAGTGAGAAGATTTCTCAATTAAATAGCTTAAGAAAAGCTACTTTCTATTAAGGTTGGCTTAGACAGACAAAAGCTCAACATGGCAAATCCCACGAAGAATGATTTTTGCCCCAAAATAAGTAATCTCACGCTGTCTATAAAATATCTTTAAAAGCAGGTAGAAGTTAAAACTGATGAAAATGAAGTTAAAACTTGAAGCAGGTACTTATCTTTGTTGCATGGCGAAGGTGAAGTTCCCTTAACCGATACTTAATGTGCCAACATGGCGTAGAACGTAGAGAGTGTCTCTTGGTTTGAGGAGACTGGCTCGAGTTGAGCCTTAACTGACCGAGTCAACTGCCGACTTAGAAGTGAGACCTGCTCAGCGAAGCACAGAGGGTCCTAGGAAGGAAAAGAGTGGGGGTAGGAGACAAAAGGAATACATATAAGCATGACCAACATTGTAAACTTAAATTCTCTTGAGGAGATGGTCTTCAAAGAGTTGATAGCAGGCGATGCTAGCACAGCATGGTGAGTGAAAAAGTAGACGAAGTTCTCTTGCTCATGGAGATAATAGCTGGCGATGGCAGCAAAATCTGGTGGCCAGATTGAGAAGGAAGTCCTCTTGCACCAGGAAGAGTTGAAGAGCTTCAGAGATTCGCTGCTAGATGACGCTAGGAGGGTCATGGAAGATATATATCTAGAACAGACTCACCAAAGATATAAGCGAAGTGATCACCACAGAGAAAATAGAAGATCACTGTTGGTGTTTGACAAAGAGGAAGGAAAGAACATGCAAAGAGCATTAAACTTTATATTTCTCGTACCGTGTATTCCAAGAATACACCAGCAACCGTGATTCGTTTGGAGCACTATATTGATGAACATTCACACTAAAAACCTTTCCTAGTTTACTTTTCCGATTGCCTTGACATTTTGTTGACCTCTCTTTTGAGCATCGTCAGAATATTATTCCATTCACATTCTGACGATTATAGTTATAAGAGAAGCCTTGATAGAGTGCACGTTGCCTACTTTTGTTGGTTGTAGAAAGTTCCATATTAGTAACTGACCTGTCAGTACGATATTTACACTACAAAGGTTACAACTGTTTTGCTGATGGTGTGACCTACCATAAGCTTATATATTAGCTTATGTGTTGGCTTTTGTGTTGCTTTTGTATTGGCTTTTTGTGTTGGCTTTTGTGTTGCTCTTAGAAGCCATATTGAACGTTCTTTCGTAGAAAGGGTTTTGCCAATCTTTGGTCTAATTCGCTATAAAATTGAATTTCTTTGAAACTGTTAGGAATCAATAGTTGGGGCTCAGGCAAAGTTTATACCGTGTCAAATGAAGAAAAGTCAAATGCTTGATTTCCATATAATCTTTACGAAAAGTAAGCTACATAATTTAGTGACATTTGATAACGATTATTATAATAGCCCATCAATTTCCTCCATGGCTTGAATAGGTTACGATAAATGAAATAATAATATTTAAAAATGTTGAATTGAAACCATCTCGAATTTTTGAACACAATTGATCATGAGATCTATCTACTCTGTTCTCTGGAAAATGATTCGCTCACATACAGTATGTTCCAATTATCTCAGATTATTAGATCACCAGAAAGGTCATTTCACAATATTAAAAATCATTCGAGACCAGAGTTAATTATTTTGGTTGTCATGATTGTGACAGTTACGCATGCATGCTCTTTCCTAATAGTTCTCCATCACCCTATAAATGTCAGTGGCTTTGCTTGAATCGTTGTAGAAGTATTGTGAACTAGTGTTCATAAATACCAATGTACATTTCTATCACATCTTAAGACAGGAGAATTCAATATGTGAGTTTGCACAGCCGCCAATGTTAAGTCGTCATAAAATTTAAATTACATATATTCAGCCTTGTATGAAGGTACACCTTGCCGTGATTCACATTTCCTGGAAGATTAATTCGTGAGAATTATCCATATAAATAGTTAAATTTTGCCTCGTCGCCATGTTCTTTTAAAGCTCACGAGGCCATTAAAAATTCCATAGGTGGACTTACTTATTTCAGTTCGTTTGCTGTAATGGATTCGCCAAATTATTTCGGTTGATCACCATATTGGTTTATTCTATATGCAAATCTGAGAGTTATGCCCCAGTAGATGAAGATTATTGCATTTATTCAGACGAGGAAGACTTCATTATAAACTTCCCACAGCCGCCATCTTAAATACTGTATATGAAAGCAATTGAGCAATGGCGTACAGACGGGGGGGGTGGGGGGGGTGTTTCAGGGTTGAACCCCCCCCCGAGATATTCCTTTACTTGAATCTATATATTGTCCTATCTATCACCTGTCTTACGGCATCGCTCGTTAGGCGTCTTACCTCCCGCTTACACCTTAGGTGTGGTCACGTTCCTCACTTAATAAATGCCCTGCACTCTACTCGCAGTGTTGGAGCTACCCATGGATCAGTTTTCCTATTGAAGTGTGCGATCGGTAAGTCTTTTCACGTCGCTTCGGGTTGCTTTAATTGTGTGCAAGGCTATGTGTCGTTTCTCACGATGCTTAAAGACGCATGCCTTCGCAATCAGTGGATTGCTGCATGTAAGCGAAAATATCATTGCAACCCTCAAACAAGTAGGATATGTTCCCTCCACTTTAATAGTGAAGACTTCGAATTAGACTACAGGGCCGAATTGCTTAATATAAAGCCAAGATTTCCAAGGAATCTAAAACCAAATGGTAAGTGAGCCCAGCTGGCCTACTCTTTAAGTTTTGATGACCTGCTAGGATGATTTTAAAGCTGTTATTATTTTTGACATATTTCGTACATGTATCAGGGGCGTATATACAATTTTTCTCGAGGCGGGGGGGAAATTTTGAGTACATAATGAATTTTCTATTATAGCCTATGGAGTATGAATGGAAAATATCTAAATGGGCTACTTGTCAATTTATTAAGCAGAAAGGTAAACACTCATTTTCTTTTACAAATTGATAATTATTTCTTAAAAGTAGGCTACCGTGAAATACATTGTATGTTGTACCCAAGTTGTCTTTTTTTCGCGGGGGATCTGGAGCCCCCTCAGCTCCAGATATACGCCTTATATACGTGCATGCATGGTATTTTGATTTTGGACAAGATGGAAAATTTCAAGAGTAATTCTCTTTACATTGGTGAAAATTCTTTGCAAATATTCCAGAAAGCAGTCATCGTTTCAATAAAATCCCTTCGACTTCTGTACAGAGATATGGCCCGTAGGCACACTACAAAGTACATTCGCACACATAGGCTAAATCAAGATATACTGGAAAACCTCTTTTCACAATTGCGAACCCGTGGTGGCTTACGTGATCATCCTTTTCCCCTTGACTGCATATACAGACTGAGTATGATTATTTTAGGAAAAAATCCAGGAGTTGTTCAAAAGCAAACAAACACTGCTGATCCAGATTGAGATGAATATGTAATTGCTAAAGCACTAAACAAAGCTGGCATAGTGTCTGAATCAAGTAACGTGCTTCCAGAACCAACCTTAGGGAGCAATGTGCAACCAGAGTTCTTCATTGCCAATACCATGGAACAAAGTGAGGAGGATGGCAAGGCTTATGTTGCAGGTTATGTAGCCGACAAGTTCCAAGATAAATTTCCACAACTTGGTAACTTAACCTATGGAATGCAAACTCAACACGATTATGCATTACCAACCTGGATTAAACACTTGTCATACGGTGATATGACCGATCCCTCAGAAACTTGGCTAAACCAGTTCCGGCACATCTCAGCAAAATTCGTCACATTTTACGGAAAATACGGATTTCAACGAGGCAAGAACGTTCTAAGAAGACCGACAGATTTTGTGTCGAGAGAAGTTCCTGACGTACCGTCTGGGGGGGAGAGGGGGGGGGTTGAGGCAGCTGTGATAACAATTTTCTTCATCAGATTGAAACATTCCAATTCTATCTTGCATAAGAAGTGGTTATGGGAAGTCACTAACACCCACGATAGGCTACTGCTACCAAGTCTAGGCGAATTTCCAAGAAATTCAAGAAGATCACAACATAAATTGTAAGTAGGCTACATTCAGTTATTTTATCACCCATTTACCAATAATTTCATGAGAAAAAACTGTTCTTTGCGTACTCAACAGCTGATGTTGACAGTTTCGTTACGTTCCCCACATGGCGCGTTAGGTATCTTGTGACGTCATCCGCCTTGTGAGCGCTGATTGGTGAGTGAAAATTGAGGCAACCTCTGTAGTTTATAAGCCTTGAATTGTGTGTGCCCGTTTCCTTATAGATAATTCAGGAATTTCTTTGCATTTTTTTATTGTGTCGAAAAAATGAGACCTAAAATATTTTTCATGCAAAGAGAGCGGTTATTTAATTGTTGTTTTCTATGAATATTAATCAAAGTATCATTTTAATTATGATGATGACTGTCGTTTTAAGGGGCGGAACAGCAAGGTCATCAGTCCCTGCAATACCGGTAATGTACACAATTACCCTATTATATTAATGACCCCCCTCCCCCCAGAAGGAAATCCTGCGTACGCCACTGACAGTATGTTAGATGCCAGTGAAATAATCTTGTATAATAATTACCCGCTCAGATTTACTGCGTTAAATCGAAAATAAGCTGTAAATAACTTAGAATTTCTTGGCTGCCCTGCTGGGTTTGTACGTAACAGGTTCTTTATATTCACTTAACATGGTATGGTGTATTCTTGGAATACACGGTACGAGAGAACATAATGTTTAATGCTCTTTGCATGTTCATTCCTTCTTCTTCATCAAACACCAACAGTGATCTTTTATTTTCTCTTTGGTTATCATGTCGCTTATATCTTTTATGAGTCTGTTCTAGATATATATCTTCCATGACTCACCTAGCGTCATCTAGCAGCGAATCTCTGAAGCTCCTCAATTCTTCCTGGTGCAAGAGGATTTAATTATCCATCTGGCCACCAGATTTGCTGCCATCGCCAGCTATTTTCTCCGTGAGCAAGAGAACTACGTCTACTTTTTTACTCTCCATGCTGCGCTAGTATCATCTGTTATCAACTCTTTGAAGACCGGCTTAGCAAGAGAAGATCAATTTTTTGTTGTAATGTTGGCTATGTTTATATGTTCTCCTTTTGTCTCCTTCCCCCACTCTTTTCCCTTTCCTGGTCCCTTCGCGTTTTGCTGAGTGGGTCTCACTTGTGCACCGGCCGTCGACTCAGTTAAGGCTCAACTCGAGCCAGTCTCCTCAAACCAAACTCTACTTTCTACGCCATGTTGACATATTAAATATTGTCAAGGGGAACTCTGCAACCAAGATAAGTACAAACTTGAGGTTTTAACCTCATCTTCATCAATTTTATCTACATGCTTTTATTGAATATTTTATAGACAGCGTGAGATTACTTGAGGGGCGGTAATCATTCTTCGTGGGATTTGCCATGTTAGGCCTTGTCTGTCTAAGACAACATTAATAGAAAGTATCTTTTCTTAAGCTATTCAACTGAGAGATCTTCTCACTACGTGGGATATTATCTAATACCCGCTGTCTGTAAAATACTAAGCTCGCTCCACCGTTGGATTATTTTTTGGCCCCATTCTTCTACTAAGACCGTTCTGGAACCTTCCAGATCTTGTATTTATCTACACGTCCTGCCGTCATGTAATTTTCACTCATTTGTGAGAATACTATTTAAAATTGAAGAATCTCACTTCTGAATTAAAGCTCAAAAGCGAATTCTCTTCCACCGTTGGATGTTCTTGGCGCGTTTAATTGTAATTTACAACTTTCTCAAGAAACAGACTCTTGCCTGTCTAGTGAAACCAGTTATGTTCATCATTGCAATAATTCTCTTTCCCATAAACTTTCTTGTTTCTACAGTGAACTTTTCATCTTGCAACAGACTATAGTGAAAACCAGTGCTTGTTCAACTTTTCTACCGCGTCGCGATCGTCTGGCTACATTTAAATAAGGCCATGAACATTGATCCTAAATCCCAATGATCTTTCCTCAACCTTCTACTAACAAACCATATTAATAAAATTGTGGCTTTTCTATAAGGTGTCACTATAACGAAGTGCCCTTCCATTTTTGCTTGTTTATCATTAATTAATCTCTGTATAACCACGTGTTTTATACACGGTTTAAACTTACATTGTTTCTTCCCTATAATCAGGGAAAACAATACTTTCAACTTTTGAGTGAGTTATTTCTAGGTCTCACGAAATGGAAACTGCCCATTTTGGCTCGTAATTCCTATCCAAATACAGGAAGTCTAGAACCTTCCTTGTTGATTTTCTCTTCAGGTTTCACAGTAAGTGACCTGCCCTCCTTTGTATAATTGTCATTGAAGTAATTCCGCATAAACATAAGAAGTAATAGGAACTTCTTCATCATTTACTCGCTTCCTTTTCTTGTTATTTTCGAAGTTGTAACTTTTTCCAAAATAATTACTTGTAAATTCCTTAAAGCATACTCCTTGTACTCAAATTGATGGTTAAACTTTAAGCATTTCATTTGTCTTTTTTAAATCTTACAAAGATTTTAGTGCATATATAAGGTTTAAAACCTCATAAATTGTTAATTGCCTGGCGCAAATGTTTAATGCTATCTGAGGTCTGTGACCCCAAAATTGGTTAACCAGATTGAATATATGTTTGTTAAAGTTATCAACTTCTTTTGCCTTGTTAAATAAATTAAATATTTGTTTTTGGATTCATCATTTCTCTGATACTACAGTTAGGCAAGATCCTGGCTTTCCTAACTCTTCCTCAGTTCATGCCATCGTTAATACAGAATAAAGCTTTTACTATTTGTCTTGCCAGACTATCACCCTTCCCCATAATAGTCTTATGCAAGCCTGGGAGGAAATACACTAAAGCCTTCCTCTGGCAAACCGCCCAAGTTCTAGCTGTGTTTCCCGTCAGCTTGGACCAAGCTCTTACCCACTTTAGGTATCCGAGAACGAATTTTCAGTGGCAACCTCCTCTAAGTGTATTGAAAGTTAAATTTATAACTTTTGTGGAACTCTCATCCTATTTCTCTATCCTTTTTCTCCAGTCCGAAACCCATCTACTTTTCTTAATCATCTTCCCTTGGTGGTTAGGTTATTCCTTAGTCAATAATCTACCCATGGTATTATCTATCACTACACGAAATATTAAGGTGATATCAGAATTAATGTGAAACTAAAATATTGGAATGAAGCCGAAATAAATCAGAAACCTCTATGGACGTCAATTTGTTAGGTGAAAATCTAATGGAAGTGGGAGACTTCTGTTACTTAGGAAGCAAAATAACCAGTGATGGACGAAGCAAAGAGGATATCAAAAGTAGGTTGGTACAGGCGAGGTAACCATTTCTACAGAAAAGGAATCTGTTGACATCAAACAGTATAGATTTATTTAGTAGGAAGTAATTGTTGAAAGCCTTTGTCAGGAGCGTGCCACAACTCCATATCGATGAACTAGATATCGCAGGTGATGATTCTGCTACTCTTCTGGTATGGAACAGTTAGAGTCAGTACAATTCGACGCCGTAGACAAAGAGGAGCCCTATCGGCACTGCCCTTACCGATCTAGGGCAAACCAATCTGAGTAAAGGACGTTTTAAAATCACAGGCCCACCAAGTTGTCAAGCCGTACTTGTTGCGTTTGTATAGGATTCACTGTCGGAAAGGGCACTTGAAAGGAACGAGTAGTTCCTCAATAGAAGTTCTTTGCAACACATTGAAGCGTCCCCCTTTAGAGAGACCCATTGAATAATATATTGAGCATGCATTATGCTCACAAAAAGCTGGTTGAATATAGCCCAACTATAAAGGGTCAAACTGACGTAGGCCTACACGAGACCGAAATTTGCACTTTGAATCGCAGGCCTATCTGAGGGCTCAAATTGAAGAAAAAAACAAAACATTTTAAGCGTTGTTTAACGGATAAAAAATGAACAAATTAATGGAATTTCTGTACTTGCGTGGACAAAGATTCCATAGTGCCGTTAGTCAACTAGATCCAGCAGACCCAGATAAGGTTTATAGAAAGGAATACCTTTATCAACCGGAGAGGATTGAGTCTATGAGCCCAGTACTATTGACTTTTAAGTCTGAACAGGGTTCGATTATCAGCTGAGATATCTCGGAAATGGCGGGTGACCGGATGGTTCCTAGCTTAAGGCCAAGACTACCCCCTTCCACTGAATTACATTACGCACAGGTGACGGCAATCACAATAACACAGGTTATTAGACAAAAGGCCACATATACTCAAGTACACGGGGCTGAGTTACACGTAGTCAAAGCCCATTCAATGAAACTATAAATCAGGTTTCGCCTATAAATAAGGGTTTGACGTACATGGTACAACAGCTGAATTACCGGTACCTTTTGTTTTAGCCAGTTTACTTTGCAACACTTGACATTCTTTTTACGATTGTTGGTAACCCCTAGTGCTACTGAACTGAAGCATCGTTGTTGTCGAAGCTTGCAATATAACGTGCTTTGTAATTCGTAGTTTTGTGTCCAAAATTTGGTACACATTACAAAACTTTTGTTCTGATGACATGTTTTACAGCGGAGGTAATACTTAAGTGCCCAGTGCGGATTTTCAGTGACAGTCAATTCACAATATTTAATTGTTGAAGATACAGAGGTGTGGCTATTTAACTAGGAACAGCCTCATGACGACAATATACAAGTTACCCTCATGTTAGTTGGAGTCGATAAAGGTTCTCGTTTGAACTGCGTGGTTTGTAACACAAGGAGATCTTGGTAAATTGTGGATTCTGAATGATTGTATTCTACTAGTGGCGATTTACAATACCTGTACAGTAAACCAAGGTCAATTTCTCGTGCCCAATTAAGCGTATTGAGAGATTTTAGCGTCGGTAATTTATTGTCTGTCAAAATAATATTTAATCTACTCACCTCAAATCAAGTTAGTGTGTACAAAGGAATAAGGAGATCACCGAATGTACAGTAGGATTTTTATTATTACTCTGCTCTATAAGCAGCCACAATTACTTACTGTATTAATTTCTCCAATCCAATCGCAATGATAACTTATTCGACCTGCGTCACGGTCGTATTAGTTTTTCTGTTGTTGACAAACATAAAACCACTCCTCATCACTGTGCACTTCCTCATCTGATATGAGAATGATTTGGCGAAGCCTATTGGTATAAGTAGGGTCTTTAATTAATTCATCGGTGCTCTTCTTGTGTTCTGGTTTCCTCAACACAATGGAGGAACAACTATTTATTAAAAGTGAGCCAGACTGGTTGACACATACAGTTGTAGTCTCTAACACTGTGAGTTGCATTTTGATTCTTATTTGGTGTAACATTGCATTCATAGTGATGTGCATGACAAGTGAGGTTTAGGGACTCAATACACTATTTAATGGTAACGTTTAGTAACGTAACTTAGTACTCATATTGTGTCTGCATATCTTTGATTGGGTCACACTTGTGTTACTTCGCAGGAGACAAATGTCCTGTTGCCCTCAGATAACTTGAAAGACGAGGCAGCTGATATATTAGACGATGAAAGGATAGCAGTTAAGGAGGAACATGAACTACGGGTAATTATTGGTTCTGTGTTCTTTCTCTTGTAATAATATGAAGGATTTTTGAATGAATATTGCTTGGAAGATTGGAATACTTAGTTTTGTTTCCTATAAGAACACCATCAGTAGCTGATGTTATTGTATTGATACTGCAGTTCCACTCTGCTGGCACCCTGGACCCTATTACCGGTTAAGTCTACACAATCATATAAGGCATTTGAGATATGATTGCCCTTAAGTGAATGCGCTGCTGGTTGCTATAGGCTAGTGGGGAAGAGGGAAGACTGCCACAGCAAAGCAAGCTCGTTACTGGCATAAAACAATGTTAAGATTCTAACTTGGGTGTCAGCAATCATAGACTATTTGTAATGAATAATTGGTAGCACTGAATGAAAGTAGAACTAGCGATAACATTCTCTATAGCCTACATGAATTAGCCAAAATACCTCATTAACCTCTTCAGTCCTGAGAGAGAAAATTTGGAGATAAAAATATTTCCATGGATCCATTCAGAACACCTTATTTCCTGAAAATATAACAAGTAGTTCCGTGAAGAACTATACAGCCTATTTTCATATATCCTACTTATGTTAACTGCCACAATCAACATACAAAATTTCAGTTTAATTGCTGTAACAGATTCGTAGATATTGAGAACCGTCTAAATATTTCAGATGGTCGCCAGGTTGGATTTTTATTTGTGTACTATTACATTAAGATTATTGTGTACGTGTGGTATTCAAACTTCAATCGCATGATTAGACAACAAGAAGTAAAAACGAGATTTTAAAATTACGCACAGCAGCCATCTTGTGATAATGCAAACCATTGAAATAAATTAGATGCCAGTGGATCAACATTTGTATAAGCATTTAACGTGCAACGTTTCACGGCACTCGGATAGTTAATTCGCGAAAAACGTCCATTTAAATATTTATACTTCGCGTCACCGCCATGTTGGATTTGTGCTCACCAGGTTCCTGAAAGTCCTATAGGTGAACATATGTTCATAGTCTCTATGAACATTAAAAAATTCAGTTTGGTTGCTGTAAAAGATTCATAGATATTGAGAACCGTCTAAATATTTCGGGAGCTCACCATTTAGGAGTGTTATGTGTATAGGCCATAGAGTTATGTACCATTCAAGGACAATTATTGCCTAGGTTCATTATTCAAACTTTCACTTCGATCGCATGATTACGACACAAGAAATTAAAACTTAATTTTAAAATTTCGCACAGCCGCCATCTTGAGGTTATGTAAGCAATTGAATTAAATTAGATGGCAGTGCATTACAATCTGCAAAATCAATTAATGTACCACATTTCACTGCGCTCAGAGAGTTAAATCACGAGAAAAGTCTATTAAAATATTTTAAATTCGCTTGGTCGCCATGTTCGTTTCGTACTTTACAGGTTTATGAAATATACATATGTATACCTGTGTCAGTACCCTTTATCACCGTACAAAATTGCAGGGTGATATCTGTAATAGTTTCGGAGATATAGAATGTCAGTGAAATATTTCGCACAGCCGCCATTTTGAGGTTATGTAAACAATTGAACTAAATTAGACTCCAGTGCATTACAATGTGTATAAACATTTGCTGTACCAAGTTTCATTACATTTAGATAGTTAAATCGCGAGAAAAGTCTATTTAAATATCTCAACTTCGTTTGGCCGCCATGTTGGTTTTGTAGTCACCAGGTTTTTGAAAGTCTCATAGGTGAACTTCTAGTAGTGCCCTTTATCACCGTACACAATTTCAGGGCGATATCGGTAATAGTTTCGGAGATATTGAATGCCAGTGAAATATTTCGCACAGCCGCCATGTTGGATTGGAGAGACGTAACAAAATTTGAAGGGCACGGTCGAGGTCGCCGGGAATAGTGCTATGAACTTCCCGAGTTTCATTGAAATCTCTCCAGCCGTTTCGATTTTATTAGGGGGGGACACACACACGAATCACACACACACGCACACACACACACACACACACACACACACACACACACGCACACACACACACGGACAAAAGGTGATCTCATAAGCCTATTTTTTCAAAATTGAAAATAGGCTAAAAATCACGGCATCCATATGGTGGAGATATGAGGTCCAAATATATGGACTTCAGGTTTTACCTGAGAATATCCAATGGCTGTTCCTCAAAATACTAGGACTGCTTTCTAATACAATTTGATGTTTGCACAATAAGTGAAATGTAGTATTTACCTATTAAGCATCAGAAAATTACAAGTCAAATAAAATCAAGAGGAATACATCACCTTATGATGAGGCCACATTTTCTTGAAAACTGAGAGCAACTGTGTTTCATGACACAAAGATACAGATCACATTTAACACACATGATTGTGGTTTTCGAATGACAACCAGGATATCGACACTTAGAAGCATTCTTTGCTTCAACATATTTGGGTATGTGACCAACATTATGATACCTTGCCTCGGCAATGGGTGGCACTAGAACCTTCCTAGGCATCTTCCTTTCGATGACATCCTGATCTTCTTCAACAGTAATAGCCTCATCTTGACCAGAATTACGAGGTCTTCCTCTTTTCTTAGCCTGGACTACAGGGTCCGTCTTCCTGTAATTTGTCATCGCTCGTCCCGTATGCATTTTATAGTTCAACAAAGGCAATCTCTTATTCTTGGGGATGTTTTTGCCTACACACCATGTAAGATACATAACGCAGCAATTCACAATGACTATGTCTACAAAGTGATTGAACATCCTGACTGTCCATTTCACAGTACGAATATAGCACCTGTAATAGTACAAAAACCTGGCCAACAATTCTACACCTCCCATCTTTTCATTGTACAATTGTACCACCTTTGGCTGAGGGATTTCAATGTCTTCATCTTTAGACCATCTCTTGTACTTCGAAACAGGTTCACTTCCAACGTATGAGGAAACTAATAGCATACTTTTGTTATCTTTCCATTAAATAATGCGTACTTAATCATCCTTCTCACCTTTTCATCCCATTCACCTCTTTTGAGCTGTTTGTCACTTTTTAGCTTGTATATTACAGACCCCACTCTACTCTTCATCACTGTGCCTTTTTGGTAGTTGTTCCTATCTAGTAGAAAATCTAAACATTTCACACTTGGGTGCTGTCTTGAGGGACACTTGCTGTCAACTGTTCCACAACAGCAGCACCAAGTCAAAATTGTTTCATGTCATCAGCAGGAACTGTTCCTTTGCCAACATAAATTCGAAAATCTAATAATAAGCCATTTGGTGCTGCAAGGACAAAATATTTAAGTCCTAAAGGGTTAGGTTTTTAGGGAACATACTGGTGGAATCCACACTTTCCTGAAAAAGGTATGATCTGTTCATCTAAGGAAACATGTTTGGATCTTGGAAGTGTTAAGCACTTCTTTATAATAGGTTCCAGAAAGGGATTCACATTTCCTTGCAATCACGCTGAGCGCTATTATCTGTAAAATGCTTGAAGTTCCTCACATCTAAGAATCTATCCCGTGACATGCAATTAGAAATCAGTGGCGTATTGGTATCATGCTGCCAATACATCTTTACTTGAGGATATCCCAAACACCCCTTAACAATTTGAATTCCTGCCAGATTTACCATTTATTCAGATGTTGTATTTACGGATCTGTGATTGCGTGTCTGTGCTGAATATAAATTTGTTTGCTCTGAATGAGGCTCCCAGAAATCCACAGGTAGATAGGCTACTCCAACAAGCACTCAATTATGCCCTATTCATCAACAAAATCTGCGTCATGTGTTTCTTTTGTTGGGGGACCTTGCTGAACGATTCTAAAAGAGAGAAAGTAACTATTAAATATGTGCAAGCATGATCGTGTCATATTTATAAAATTTAGGCCCAGAATTATCTGATTAAAAATCTTAATGTCACAACTTACGTTTTAGTTTTCCATTTCATTTCCCGCTAGTTTGAATGAATTGCTGCTGAATGGCGTATTGGTTCAGTTTTCGTAACTTCCTGAACGCCATCAAGTTCATCCTGATGAGTGATAGACGTTTCTGCACTTTCAATATTTTCGTATAGTCTTCGTGCTCAACATGTACCATAACTTCAATTACAATAAAAATCTCTTCGTCCTCGTCATCTGACAATTCTGCATCACTGTGATCAAGGAAATATTGCACTTCATCATCATTCAACAGTTTGATTCTTGTGAGACACATATACAGCCTATTTTCATATATCCTACTTATATTAATTGCCTCTAGCAACATAAAAAAATCTCAGTTTGATTGCTGTAATAGATTCGTAGATATTGAGAAACGACTAAATATTGCGGATGGTCGCCATGTTGGATTGTTATATATATAGGCCATAGAGTCATGTACCATTAAAGGAAAATTATTGCGTAGGTTCATTATTCAAACTTTAACATCGATCGCCTGATTACAACACAAGAAATAAAAACTTAATTTTTAAATTCGCACAGCCGCCATCTTGAGGTTATGTAAACAATTGAACTAAATTAGATACCAGTGCATTACAAAGTGTATTAACATTTGCTGTACCAAGTTTCATTGCGTTTGGATTATTAAATCGCGAGAAAAGTCTATTCAAAACTTTCCAATTCGCTTGGCCACCATGTTTGTTTTGTAGTTAACCGGTTTTTGAAAGTCTCATAGATAAACTTCCAGCAGTACCCTTTATTTCCGTACAAAATTTCAGGGTGATAGTGATATTAGTTTCAGGGATATAGAATGCCGGTGAAATAATTCGCACAGCCGCCATCTTGAGGTTATGTAAACAATTGAACGAAGCTAGATGTAGGTGCATTACAATGTGTATAAACATATACTGTACCTAGTTTCTTTGCGTTTGGTTGGTTGAATCGCGAGAAACGTCTATTTAAAAGTCGCTACTTCGCTTGGCCGCCATGTTGGTTTTGTAGTTACCAGTTTTTCAAAAGTCACATAGGTGAACTTCTAGTAGTTTCCTTTATCACCGTACAAAATTCCAGGGTGATATCGGTAATAGTTTCGGAGATACTGAATGCTGGTGAAATATTTTGCACAGCCGCCATGTTGGATTGGTGAGACGTAACAAAATTTGAAGGTCACGGTCGGGGTCGTCCAGAATAGTCCTATCTACTTACCGAGTTTCTTTGAAGCCGCTCCATCTGTTTAGAAGTCATTAGGGACACACACACACACACACACACGAATCATTCACAGACGCACACACAGACAGACACACGGACAAAAAGTGATCTCATAAGGCTATATTTAGCCTACTTTCGATTTTTGAAAAAAAATAAAGTAGTCTTATGAGATCAACAGAGGGCGATAAATTGTGTGTCTGTCTTCGACTGTGTGTGTACTCTGAATGTCTGCCCCCCCCCCCCGCCCCCCCCCCGCCCCCCCCCTATCAATTCGAACACGGTGAAACCGAATCGAACGAAATTTGGTACAGAGGTTGCACTAGGAAAGGGCACCTCTGTGTCATATTTTATATCGCCGCCATCTTGACGGAAACGTAATGGCGGCCACCCAAATAGTCAAAGCTTAAATCAAATTACGACTAACCTAATAATCCGATCTCTACCAAAGTTGACAATAACATATATTTATATGGCGAGCGTCTTTTGACTAAACTACAAGTTCATCAGCCCAATAGTTTGCAGATGGCGGCCGTGTATGTGTGCAAATCGATTCCCCCTGTCAATTCAAACACGGTGAAACCAAATTGAACAAAATTTGTTACAGACGTAGCACTAGGAAAGGGCACCTCAGTAACATGTTTTATTTTGCCGCCATCTTGACGAAACGTAATGGCGGCCACCCAAATGTTAAAACTTAAATCTAATTAGGACCAACGTAATCATCTGATCTCTACCAATTTTTGCAACATTATAGCTTTATCTATGAAAAATCCTTTTGATCAAACTACAAGGTAATCAGCCCAATTATTTGCGGATGGTGCCCATGGATGTGTGCAAATCGATGCCTCCTATCTTTTCAAACACGGCGGAACCGAATTGAATGAAATTTGGTACAGAGGTAGTACTAGCAAAGGACACCTCAGTGTCACGTTTTATATCGCCACCATCATGACGATAAACGTAATGGCGGCCACCCAAATGTTGAAAGCTTAAATCAAATTAAGACCAATCTAATCATCTGATCTCTACCAAATTTTGCAACATTATACCTTTATGTATGAAGAATTATGTGACTGAACTACAAGGTCATCAGCCCAATAATTTGCGGATGGCGGCCATGTATGTGTGCAAATCGATTCCCCCTTTGAATTCAAACACGGTGAAACCGAATTCAACGAAATTTGGTACCACACTCACTAAAGGCAACTCAGTGCCATGTTTTGTATCGCCGCCATCTTAACGGAAACGTAATGGCGGCCACCCAAATGTTAAAAGCTTAAATCAAATTACGACCAACCTAATCATCTGTTCTGTACTAAATTTTGCAACAACATAACTTTTGAACTAACTACATGGTTATCAGCCCAATAGATTGCAGATAGCGGCCATGTATGTGTGCAAATCGATTCCTCCTATCAATTCAAACACGGTGAAATTGAATTGAACGAAATTTTGTGCAGAGGTAGCTCTTGTAAAAGGCAACTCAGTGTCATGTGTTATATCGCCGCCATCTCGACGGAAACGGAACGGCGGCCACCCAAAAGTTAAAAGCTTAAATCAAATTACGACCAACCTAATCATTTGATCTCTACCAAATTTCGCAAATTTTCCTCTTGTGGGAAGCATCTTTTGACTGAACTAAAGGGTCATCTGCCCAATAGTTCGCAGATAGTGCTTATGTATGTGTGCAAATCGATTCACCATATCAATTCAAACACGGCGAAACCGCATTGAATGAAATTTTGTACAGAGGTATCACTAGCAAAGGGCACCTGATATTCATGTTTAATATCCGTATAACACGTTATATTTCAACAAGCTACTACAACCAACATTCAATTATACTCCTTGAAAAGGACAAAGTAGGCTATATGTTCTTTACTGAACATCTTGTTTCATAGATGAAAGTATGCTTAAAATACCCTGACCGCTAAAACAAACATTTGATGCAATAACAGTACACTTACCGTCTGGTTGAGTCAGCCATCGCAATAACCACTGTCTCGTTGATAGAGTGGATGTTACGCAACTAGAAGGTTCACACGTGTGGTTGAGTCATCTCAGTGAGACGGGAAATAGATGTTTCCTCCTCCGCTGTCTGTCACCCGCCCAGCCATCCAAAATAGGATCACAACTTACATAGGCCGCCATTGTTCACATCAATCATCATCAAAACAGCATTGCCGCACCAACACCTGACCATTCCAACCTTCGTTACGTCCAATCCAATGGTTTTTGACAATGGTTACAGCCTAACGCGCCCCGATTTTTTTATTAAACAGTGATTTTGTGTCCCACTTTTATTTATCAACCGTGATTTTGTATCCCATATGTTGGCAACAATTTGTGAGCCTCGGAGTGTGCCGCTAGAGTGCGCCTTGTTGACAGTTCAATGAGATGCAAGCGCTGCCGTAACATGGCAGCCGTTTTTAAAAGAGCAATAAATAACACATATTTACGTACTACATATATGAGGTGCAGTTGTGACCAGGTTTCCTAATTTCAATACGTAATATCGCCCAGAAGATTAAACAAGGACACAAGATGTGTAAAAGGCATATTCATGTCTGATGCAAATGTAAAAGCCACGTTCTACTTTCGTTCAGAATTAATGAATAATCTTCACCACTTCTTTTTTCTTCATTTTCTTGAAAAAGTGACCATGAACGGAACAAACATAAAATCTTACATTCAGGCAATTATGCTAAGCAATTATACGACTAATATACTTTGCGTCTGGTAGTTCATTTGTCAACTCTTATGTACAGGTCCAGTTTGTAGAGTGCCATGTTCTCTACTATTATGTGTATATATTCTTGTTTTAGACAGTTAAAGTGGAGGCAGATGACGCCCCTTAAAACCTTCATAACTAGCTAACTTACTAACAGCTAAAGTACATACAATAATCTGAGTATCGACTTACCACGACTACATTAATAGGAAGCTGTTTGAGACCCACATGACCTGAGTATCGACTTACCACGACTACATTAATAGGAAGCTGTTTGAGACCCACACGACCTGATTAGGGACCGTTATTGTTTCTGTTTACTTGTGTTGGGATCCACTTTTCCGTTATTCTTCCTTTGATCACCACTAGTTTAGCTCTCCCTCAATTCTTATCCCGAAATTTATAGGTACCGTAATCATAATTTTTCTCACCTTATTTCACAGTTCTCTCTAGTACCTCTCTAAAAGCCAGAGTAGTTAAAAGGGACGTAAAACCAATAACATATTTAGCACCTGATAAATATCCCTAATTGATTTAGGCATCAGACCTCTTCCTAACCTTCTTCGTATAATGGTGTAATTGGTTAGCACAACTGCCTGGAATATAAGGTATTCTGACATATTCCACTTGTCATAAAAATTAACTTAAAGGCCGGTGATCATTAAGACACGTTTTCCCCCATCGTGAATGGTTTTAGTTGGCTACGACGTGATTTTGAACCAGTAATATCACGAAAAATTTCTCCATGATGCACTGCTTCTACACTTCTTTTAGTGTGTTGAATATTTGCAACGCTTTGAATCTGATACTGAAGGCTTCCCTATTGTACTTGTTAATATTCTTACACAACACAGCCGCTTCAGCCCCGTCAACTATTAGATGATTTTAATACTGCAATCTGGCCGCCATGGCCTTCAATAACGAAGTTACACTGCACACAGTTTTATACAATAGCATTTCTCCTCTTTAGATCTGATATTAAACTTTGCAATTTGCAGCACGATTTCACACAGCACGACGACTAAGCATGCGGTGTACAATTCGCAAGTGTTTCATTAGTTCACCTAAATTGTGTGAAATATTCGACGCGTTACTAGCGTATTCCGCACTGGCAAATAAATGTTCTCCACCGTATTATAAATGATTTCAATAAATGTTTACAACTTTCAGTACCATGTGGTCCAACGCACAAATCTCCGCACTCACGCTCTTTAGCGTTCGACAAGTACTGTACAGTAATCAGTAAGCTTCTTCCCTCTGTGACCAGTCAGGTTGCTCCTTCACCATGTCCTTCTACATCATTCCAAATATTTGTTACTGGCGCCGATAACCAAGATGTTAGGCCCCTTAGAGCAGCAATTATCATAACCATGTGTATTATTCCCACATAGAATAATGTCTAATGTCATGCAGTAAATATCCAACTCAGTTTATTGTGTTGTTTGTGTCTACTGTTATTTAAATATTTGTTTCTATCTCTTGAGTCTGTTGAAGTTGACAGCTCACTCGATCCTTCCACAGCCCTCACATGCATCTTTCTCTATTTATTAGCTCAGCTCGCAATCTCTGCGCATAATTTGATGTTACATGGTCTGACGTAGAATTCAAATATGGCCGCGCTTAATGATCAAGTGAACGGGGTGAATATGTTGTGCCCGTATAGATCCAAGATGCCTCTGAGCCGAAGGCCAAATCAACCCTCGTGAAATCCCTTCACCTGCAAACACACATGGATTTGAGCTGGTCCCAACATGAGACCGTTAATCTCAGGTTTCGGTGTGGTTACGAAACTAGTCCTAGCACATGCTAATTAATACACAGAAGGTTCAAAATCTATTACAAATAACCACATATTTTAAGATAAAAACTTGTGTCCTTGAGTGATTCATTCCGAAACGTCATTAATATACAAGCTAAGAAATGGTACAAAAATAGTTCCAACGCAAATACAAATGTCAATTATTCATCAGATCTATTTACATTGCTCCTCTCTGCCTAATCCCCTGTCGTTCCACAACGATCAGTAACAACTGACAAAAAACCAGAATAAGAATAATAAGTTACGATGGACCCACATCCACCATTTAAATTAATTACATTAAATCAAGCTAGCCAAATCCTGCCAAAGTATCCTACAAAACGTCGCAACTGAAACTCATTCCTAAGCTGTACAAGAAGCAAATGACATGCAAGAAAATATGTAAAAGAATAAACATCATCTCGACTGGGTTGTCGTATTGTTGACAGCTCATCTGTTCATTCAGAAAGTCGTCTCACAATCAGTGAAGTCTCATATTTCTTATCTAGGGCTTGTATGTCACATTGTGTTTGGAAGGTATTCAAAATGATGGAACACTGTGTATGATTTATCTCCACCTATGTAAAAGAACGTGTTCGTAAAACAAGTAATTTCTCTGCAGGATGATACTCATCTGACTGAGGATATCAAGCTAGAAGAATTTTCGATACCAGAGCTAGTTCCAACAAAGGAAGAAATAGAATGTCCTCCTTCAGCGAGTGAAGGAGATTTGAAAGAGGTAAGTTCCTTTAGGTTTACTACGTGTTGCACCTTATACGAGACATCACCTGATCTCCATCTTCCTCCTACCATCGCAATTAAATTATCACAAACGTGTGTATTAAGACCGTACTGATGATAAAAGGAAGCTTTTTCTATTCGGTTGGTTTTGGTACGGAACGTACAAGATGTGTAGAAGTTTGCCTTCTGCTGGCTTTATAATAATAATAATAATAATAATAATAATAACAATAATAATAATAATAATAATTAGGGCTAGGAGTTTTAGGTAAATAAATATTTTTTTTATTTCAAGACATATTTTAAGCATTTTTTCTATAAATACATAAATTCCTGCCTTTCACTTATTAGCGTATAAAAATCAGTATGCTACATCTTTCATTTTTTGCATTTTTGTTCTGTTACTTCAACTGTTTTATTCTTAATTTGTCGCTCCGTGCCACTCACTGTGGAAGCCGGGGACTTCCTTGTCCATAGCCATATTGTACCATGTGCTAGACCTGGATCCAGTGTCACTCACATGCATTTCATCTCTGGCACTGTAATACTTATCAGTAGGGCTAAAGTAAAAACGACTACAAGTTATCGCCTGTTGCACAATTTAAAGATAATTTCACTTCTGATGGGGGCGTTCTGTTCTGCCAACCATGTGGGAAAGTAATCAAGGCTGAACAGCGATCTCATGTTACACAATACATCAAGAGCAAGAAACATATTCCTGCAGTTTATCGCCGTCAGAATAAGTGTTTCGCGATAATCGTCGGTGATTTTTGATGGACAACCTGAAGACGTATCTTCTTGTGTAATGTCAGTGAGCCTTAGAATAAATTGCATTCACATTAATACACCAAATTGTAATCACATATTGTTACTTTTTGTCACATATTTCACGTATTTTTAATACATAAAAGATAAATATTTTCCCGATTTTTAGCACCTAAAATCCAAGCCCTAATAATAATAATGACACATGAAATTTGCTTCCACCAAATTCTACTTAAAATGATATGGAGTGGAAATGTGAAGAATATTCCTTCAGATTCTCTCCTCACTACTACAATACATGGGAAATGAACGGTGACAACTGCCATTTATTTATAAGTGGGGGAATGACAAACACATCATATCGTTTACCGTGAATTAATCTGAAATATCAAATTGTGACGATTAACCACCTTATACACTTAGTACTAGTAAAAATACTCAGAGATGAGTCGACCAGAACAAAAATATCTGATGACTGAATATCAGATCAATCAAAATCCTATCAAACGAACGTATCGCTTCTATCACCGATTATAACAAACGCTGATCAAAATCTAGCGTCGACAAAGCTCTAGTGAAAGGCATGGCACAAAATCAAACTAATGAAGAATCTTACTTGAAATACTTGAGTGTTCTGTTTATTTACATGAGCCTCGGCTCGAATCTGTGACCCTTCACTCTCAATGGTGGAATCAGCATGTGTGGATAGACCGATGGGCCAGGATCTGATAATCTATGAATGGGTTTTACAATAACGTTCCCGTCGAATATAAGACATAAAACATAAAAATCTAACTCGTGATAATAAATTCGCCAATTCTAAATTCTTTTTATAAATAACGATACTAAACAATCAAATTCGAAACTTCAAACCCACAAATCTAATCTGAACTGGAAACACATAGGGGAAAAAACTTCCATTGCTAACAGTCAGCTGATTTGATGTTAATGACCACTCAAATGTTGGGCTTACTAACGCCTCAGTAAGTCTCAAATATCTAACTCAATATCTATCACCAACACATCTGTTCCCTTCAGAATGATAAGTGTGATTCATTTCTCGCTGAGGCTCCAAGATCACCTGTATCGCCGTTGAACAATCAAAATGTCATTGTATGTCTTGATGCATATCATTTGTATATCTAAGTGAAAACCCAACTCACTCGAACCTCAACAAAAACAATTTGGCTCCCACGGCCTCGCAGATAGAGTTTCTCACTGACCTTTGTCGAATATTCACATATTATTGGTTTACCTGTCTCGAAGAACATCAATATGCCTCGCTGATTATCACAAACTATGGGCGATAAGTGGCTACACCTGTCACCATTCGTCGACATACACTTATCACATGGCTTAACCTAAAATGGCACATTATTCATAACAAACACACATTGCATGCGAATTACTCACACATTATAATCCTTACCTTTCGAATTACTAATATTCAACCTCAAATAATAACATGTGATCTATCTCGCTGATCAATCGCCTGCATGTAAATTCAAAGGTTTTGTCGGGATGAATGACCCGGGAGTCTTAACATTACTAATAATATTCTATCACTGGTCATGAAATCACATATTCTCACTCCATCCTGGCGTCTATTCGTGATTTCACACTCAATATACATGGTTATGTTTCATCATAGACTTCATCTAATGAGCAGGTGACCAGAAATAAATAACATCCTATAATGTAAAGGGTAACTTGCCTTACTTCTGACTATTCGTGATACGCTATTCCTACGCTACCTTTGCCTATCCCAAATATCGAAAAGTAAGGACCAAAATATCCTAACTATGTTATATTTACACTCACAAATTCATAACAAGGAAATGACCGAAAAATATAGCCTGAACAGATAACATCATGTTTTCTTCCCCCTCCGTAGTTTATGGCCCCTTCCATAACGACTATCAATGATGTCCTTCATCTTGCTCACATAAATGTTTTGTAAGCATTACAATTTATTTCACAGTAATATTTTTTATTAAGTGTCCCAATTAATTTGATACACAAATTGTGAGCTCCACCATTTATACAGTCCCTAGCAATTCCGGTCACGTGACTGGATTCTCCAATGTCGTTTGTTCTCGTCGCGCAGTGATATTGTGTCCATTTTCTACACACAATATTATGTTTACATGGTGTTTTTCACGAAAAAATGACTTCGTAATTTTTGTCTGTATTTTTTATAGTTCCCTTCAAGTAGCATATTTTCCATAGAATCATTATATTTCTCTCATTCACGATCTGAATTGGCGTGTCTTCGCTGTTCTATGACGGGCCCCACGGATTTCTTGTAACTAAAACTTCTTCATGTAATTTGTTATCGAGCATAATTTTGCCAACTATGAACCTTAGAATTCTATAAAGTAGGTGGCCTAGGTCTTAAGACTTAGACTACGGGGCACAATACGTTCCTGCCGATTACCGAGATAACTATGGTTAAGCAGAGCACATTGATTTTTAAATATGAAGTTCAAAGGGAATGTATATCCACTTCAAGCTGGGAGTTATGCCCCAAATACATGGAAGACAACGGATAGGTTCAGAAAGGTGGCGTACAAGGCCTTTCATGCTCACCGTCGATATATATCAGGTTCACTTTTATTTCAATGTTAACACTGAACAATCTTTACTACTATATTTAACATTTGTTATAACTGATTAAGATGTGTGTAAGTATTTCTATCCTTATTATTCCTGTTTCCACAGCTTTGGGAAGGAGATTGAGAGAGTTCCTGTGGGGCATCGGTTCTTTCTTACAGCCGGAGTTTATGAGAACAGAATTCTTGTGTAGAAGTTACGCTCCCAGCAAACGTTAACATGTTTGTGTGTGTTGGTGTCTACTCCTTAATGTTTTTGTCCTTTGCTGTCAACGATCCATCATGTGTGATATTTCTCAATATGTACGTTGATGTTTTAGATACAACCCATTTTGTTACCTCTATGTACTATTTAATCAGACTGAAATATGCTGAGGAGTTGGTAAGAAGTGTCCACGGTCTATTAAGGCGTACATTCCCGCATTTTCCTGGAATTACAAGTGCGAAAAACTACAAAACCATTTCATAGAAACCCGACGGTGGGTTTCAAACCCAGTTGTCTTCAGAGCGGGGAAGTACCCTAACCACGTGGCCTGGATCTCGAAGTTTTGTGAAATTTTAAATAAGCTCAACTCCTTTCCTCAAGCCATTTTTTATGATACCGACAGCATTTATGAAAGCTTTTGAAATAGGCAATGAGTTGGAGCGAAGCTATTGAAATGTAAGTCAACGTCACTGCAGTCAGAACTGCTCCAGACATTCTTTTGTCTGGTGAACTCTACCGGTGATTCCTCAGGGAGATAAAAACACTCGCTCATGTCCATGAATCTTTTCCAATTTTGCAACGATGAAATCCCGGCACCATAAAATCATGCCTTGCATTGTTATCAGAAGAGAGGTTATAACGGCCAAGAAAAAGTCGGTGTCATATATTGCAGTTCATGGTGGCTGGAAATGTTTGCCTACATGATCAAGAAAGATTTCCTAATAAATGCTACCAGGAGATTTAAAAACCACCTCGGCCAGCCATAAGAAGAAAACACATGATGGTTTATCGCATTACATTTCGACTTTGTTTGCAGCCCGGTCAAACCGGAAGTTTATTTCTAGAAAATTATTGGTGTTTTGCAGTAGCGCAGTAACTCTAATAACTGATGTTGATATTGTGCCCTTTTAGACGAAGAATAAGCAATTCATAGTCTGCCAGCTCAATCAGATATTCGGGGCATAGAATGTTCTCCCACTGTATGTTTTACACAGTCCGGATCATGCTTAGGATAACACTTCAAAATAAACATTGAAATCCAACTATAAAAATTACTTAATAAATCTCAAAATTAGGCGCTACAAAACAAATCATAGAACTGAAAAACTTCACACTTGTTCTAGGAAGAACAAGGAATCACTAAAACATAGCTTACAAAATCACTAATTTAAGGTTCCATTGAACCTGACAAAAATGTCAAATCACTTTCACTCCCATATAGCATTTTCTTAAAAGTCATCAAGCGAGCTCCAAATGGCTCGGTGTTTATCTTTACATACATTTACATGCTTAAAACACATTAAATACCCTTATTTGGAATATTATTATAAAACTGAGTTAATGTTTACAATGGTATCAACAATTACCATTCATTGGGCCCACATGATTTTCAAAATGTATCATCTCTCTTATCCAACACTACCAAATTGTATTTGTCCGGAAAGAACTCGTGTACCTCAAGTTTGGGAAACCACTGATTAAATCAAGTCGAGATAAACTCCCAGTTATCTTAATGTTTCCAACAATACTTGGGAACAATAGCATTTTTAATGTACCAATAAAGGGATTGTCCACATGACAATTATATCACGGATCTGAACTTCATTAGCAAGAACAATTCACAAACATGGATGCAATTACTGGATCGTCTTACAACGTTGTTTACTTCTGTTATCCACAGAAACATATGGTTCCTTTAACGACCTATCCCAGCACTGTGGCCGGTCGCTTGTCAAGGCTCTTCAGGCGAGATTTACGACTGTTGGGGGAGACTCAATACTTTCCTCACCCCGGAGGGACATCTACAGCTAGCGTGCAACAAGCAATCGCTTCTTAACTTGGAATGTATTCATTCAACAATACATTATGAGGTTATTATAACCTACTCATTTAGCTCAGGTGATATTATAATTTGTGGAGGTTTTGCATTGGTGGGTAAGATACTCAGATAACCAACAATAAATAAGTGGCTCTCGTAGTAAGATAACATTCGTTCGTTCCTCGGCCGGCCTCTTGGACATTTCCAATTCTTGAAGGCTTAGGACCTGCAAATGGAGCGATGGTATCTGACCAATCGTCCTATATTAGCGTCTTCTGGGTGGCCTATGGACTTATTCCCTGCGCTTATCAACAATATAAATGAGCACCCTTCAAAAATTGCATTAGGAAACACACATAATAATCCATTACCGCTTCCAACTGGTCCCCACAATTTATACTTACTGGCATATTTTCACAGCATTCATAGCGTGACAATTAAAATACAAGCGCTCCGTAGCGTCAATTACAATAGTAATTTCGTGATGCCTTTCAAAGTAATATTATTTATTTCAACTCAATTAATTGATCTCCGTCCAAAAATTAATAGTTTCTGCCTTTGATAAACAATTCTTGACATTACATTTTACTAGAACTCAAATCGTTCAATAAATATCATTATCATGATATTTGTTTCAACAACCTAACGGTTTCCACCATTAATCATATGAAAATTAATTAAACAATTAATTAATTCATGTTTTTTAATCTTTTATCTTGCTTGTATTGAATAATATATTATTATTTATTTACTAGTATTCCAATGAATACTATTTTACTGAGCATTAATTAATACTTTCAACTAATTACATTCATCTTTAAGTTATCGTTCAGATCTCGCATTTATTACTCTACACAGTTTTACCTATCCCTGTTTTTTCAAAGTTTGAGAAAAATGTCTCCATATTTATTGTTACACGAGTTCTCCTGTGGCACAATACATAATCAAAATTTGGTTACATACATGATTTTATCCTGCAAGACTTCCTGGACCCCAATGAAGTGACATCTCGCCCACAATTTGTGAACTCTCACCATTTTTACACACAAATCGACACACGTTAAATTTTCTTCCAAATTACACATTTTATATACACTATTTACCTTTATCTGAGGGAATGCACTCATGGTTATACTAAAACATAAAAAGAAAAAATCACTAAAATAATTATAACACTTAAATTTCACTAAAAATATTTTTGCATACACACATTTCACTTCTGACATTTATTTCTGCCTTACACACATGTGAATTCTTTCATTCCACCTCCAAGGGGTGCAAGTATCAATCGTTGACTCCCTAATTCCTATTTGGATGATTGACAGTCTCGTTCGAATGATCCCCTCTCCTGGTCACGGATGATTCTCCTATTCTGGTTACTGGAATTTATCGGCACCCTTTAAGCTAATGCACGATATTAATGTCTCGTTCGGTACGCAATTGTTCGTTGTGCAAACTGTCTATGATTTAAAATTCACTTCTAGCGCTGTATTTGGTACAACCGCTCTCTGACAATTGCTTTTCTTTTGTCCACGTTTGGACTTAATTTTTGAAGACTGTAGTCTTTTATTTGTGGAATAAATTCCAAAGTCTCTACTGCGTTTCACTTGGCAACTAACGCCTATATTGTAGACTTTTCAAATCTAGCGTCACTGTGCGCTAATCCCCTAGCCATAGGCAGATTAGGCAACTATCCTACGTTTAACACTGACGCAGTTATTTAACCCACTGGATAAAAATGTAGATTCTAGCTACTCTTTCGAAATCTCGTTTTACTGTCGAGATGTTGCAATGCTGTAGCAATACAGATATTTTAGGCTTATACTGCTTTCGCCGACTATAAGTATTTCGAGCCAAAGTATACTACTTTGTCTACGTCTGACGACTAATTACAATGTTCGAAGCTCGACGATAGTTTTCCTTCTAACAAGGATTATGGCGATTCAATGTACGACGTCACTGATGAATAGTACTTGGTGCAGTACCTCCCCTCAAGGAGTACTGTAGGTTGGTGGAACAGTATAACGTCCCTCTGGACTTCTGAAGACTGAATTATTGTTGGTCGTAACAGTGCAGCGCCTCCCCGGGCCTGCCTGAACTGAATTGCTGCGAAACAGTACCACGATCTCCGGCGTCTCTGGTAAACTGAATAATTTCCCTTGCAATCACGGCCTATTTATTTGATTCTGATAAAAATAAATCAATTTCGCTTCTTCTCCAAAACTATCTTCCAAAGTAATCGTCGCACGATTACAAAAAAAATATCTCCTTGAAGATTATACTTTAAATGTCTCAAATATATTAAAATTTCCGAAAATCGATCATGGGAATAAAATAATATTAATTAAAAGTAGCTCCTGCGTTCACGTGGGCGTCCATTCGATTTTTCCCCTTCTCCATGCTCCTGGCTCGGTGAAGTCCCAACTACGCAATGCTGACTTGCTTTTCTAAATTAATCAATTATTATTAACTTTTATTACTCTCAAAATTCTATCTTCCAAGATGATTAACATTGGCGGAGAGATTTCTTAAGATTTTTTGCACGTTTCTGGCTAATTTTAATTATTTTACCATCTTCCACACGTCTCAAACAGTGTTGTCATTTTATAGCTGACTAAGGGCTTATCAGAGTATTTTTGTCTCTGTCTTCAATGGAAGACTCCGTTGGTCTATTTTAATCTCATGCGTAAACCTCGTTCGGCTGAGCTAGTGGGTGACCTCACGCACAGCTGCAAGTATTGCTCCAAAATTACCTCACCATTTGATGTGCCATACAGGGGCTAGCTTTAAAACTGTACCAAAAACCCTGTATTATTTCTTATTTTCCTGACATAATAGAATATGGGTTCGATACCTGTGCCATCCACATGGGAACAATATATAATGTAAATGCAATAGGCCTACTGCTTGAAGTTAGAAGCGTTATGGAGGGGCAACATGTATGTTAAATAGTCCACACAGCACTCTGCTATTGGCTTACTCGAAGTTTTTACAAATTTAACAGCCATAATCATAAATTCTGCTGTGTTTTGTGAGAGTATCCATGTAGAATATATTTATATGACATAAAGTGAGTGATTTATTCTTAAAAACTGTAAGGAGAACTGTTGAGGGCCACGACACTTGTAAGTGACTGAAATGGGACAAGAGGTTGGATTAGCACCTTATAGTCTTACTGCTAGGAATTGGTTATTACATATTATTTCTTCATCCCTTAAACTTCTTCCTTCCTTTATTGCACTTTTCACCAGATTTTCTATCACACTTAGATCTATCACGGAAGGATGGCTTTTCTAAGATAAGACATTTATAATGCAGTAAGATACGCTTAAGAATAAGAAAGTAGGGGCAGATGACGTCGGTGTTTCGCCCCTTAAAGCCTCAATAACTTACTAACTAAAGCAAGAAAGTAATTTCAATGAGTGAAATAGCTAATATATCCTCACTTCAAGTTGAGCTGTGTTGTAAAGTTACATTATTTGTTATTAATTTTTAGGAGCGTTAGATAATTCCTCGGAAAATAATGATTCACTCTTGTCGCTAGGTTATAAAAGAAGAAACCCATGATGACGAGAAGGATGCAAATAGAAATTATCCAAATGAGTAAGTAGAAAACAAAATAAGGTGATATATTGTTATTTTGTGAATGGAAACTAAAATTGTTGGCATATAATAAGTTAACCTGTTTTTATATTTGTCATTGAATATAATTATTTGTGTTATTGTCTGACATAAGTGGATGCAGATATTAAGTTTTTATTTAGCAGCTCTAAAACTAACCATTCTCATTCAGAGTTTTCAGGTTTGCCTAGTGAAGGGTCCGGTAGTCTGTAAGCCTGCCTCCCCCGACTTTAGTCTGAGCAGTTGCTTGTCGCCCGCAGACCTGGTAGAACGCAACTACATACGCTATCAGAGCTGGGGGAACGCAACTACATACGCTATCAGAGCTGGGGGAACGCAGATGCAGGTTTTCCGGGAGGTTGAAAAAGGCTCTCAAAACCTGGTTTCCAATCACTCAGGGACACATATTTCCTGCCTAAATATAAATCGTGTGGTAGAAAAGGAAACACTCCTACTAATAATCTGCTGTAAGTTTATTTTACAGCAACTATGTACACCTGTCATCCTAGCACACAAAATGTGCAGTGGATCTCTTAACAGTCCATCAAAACTCCTAACTGCATGGCTTACCGTTCAGTCACATAATATACTACCACGACACCCAATCCCGGTCTGATAAATGTTCATGTCTTCTTGCCTTAACCACGCTGAAACTAGGGCATCGTTCAGCACTTACCGGAATATTCCTGCACTAGTCATCATGCATACAAATTAGCCTACAACTGCTAAGTCACTCTCCACTGACTTAATGATTCATTGCAGCCAACTTCGTTGAATGACTGCAGTGCCGTACACTTGTCACTGAACTGCGTGGCATTTCTTATACGTTTGAAAACATAGTCTCGATCTTTTGGGATGGAGTGGAAATTCCAGACGTTATGAGACTTAAGCATGATCTTGTGGACATTCTCGAGAGCGCTACACCATCTCTTAAAAACCTCTGCGAAGCTTCTCCACGTCCGTTAGCACCTTCTGCAAATGTCATCCACACGTAGGTAAAAGGCCCACCGTGCTCTTTCAAGTGGTGAGACAGATAGATTGAAGTGGTCAGTGGCCGGAAGTGTGTTCAGAAAAGAACATATAGCCTACTTTCTCCTAAATGCATGTGTATAGTTATAGCTCTTTGTCCTTTTCACGGAGTACAATTGAATGTTGGTTGTAGTAGCTTGTTGAAATATAACGAGCTATATTAAACGTTGATTGATTGAATCCTCACCCAAAATATAAATACACATATTAGTGTAAATATTTGATAAAGGTGATAAATATTATAACAGAGGTTTAAATTCTATAAATTCCTTAGGCCAAGTGAAATACGGAATATTGATAGTATTTAGAAATTCTTATCGAAAATTTAATAAAATTAAACTAAGTTGTGGGAACGTGCATCAAAAGTTTCGGTGACTTGTTCAATCACTGTGTTTCCCGGTCAATGCGTGTGAGATTTTCGAAGTGAAATGCCACGTCCTGTGGTTCGGATTCCACGTAAAAAGGAGGTCCCTTGGCTCATGATCTCTAGATTAACGGTCACGTTAAACTACAAGCTTCCTTCCTTTTCAATCACTGTTTGAACCAAGTAGAGCAGTGATGCTTTTACGAGATTTCACCCGATTGGAAGATATACGTATTTCACATTCTTCTTTATCAGTGGGTAGTAGGGGGATGAGGGAACTTCTACTTCACTTGGCGTGGCTGTGCCCAATAAACCAACATGGCGGCCAAACGTAGGTGAAACATTTAAATAATTAATATATCTCGAACGCATGGTCGGATGTTAACAAGTGAGGTGTCTTAGGACTTGAGGTGACGCCCTGTTTCCTATGGACCAGTCGTTATTTTTTTGTTTTAATTTTTTGAAAATTTTTGTTTTCGAAAGTAGGTGATAGTTTGAAAACCAAACATGATAGAATATTGTGCAATGACTCCAACGAACGGTCTCTATGATTTTTATTTTTCGTAAGGAAACGTTTTTATTTTTATGTCTCTTTTGAAAACAGTCCAATTTTGAAATTCCTATATTTCGGAAACTAGGAATTCTACAAAAATGTTTATTTGACATAAATAAATGGCCCTGACCCCCTCTACCGCCACTATAAACTACAACTCTCTAGGGCAAAAAACTGTGCAGTGGGGGAGCGAGGCCGATTCAAAATAGTGTCATGGCCACCGCGTGAGTCCAAGCCGATATCTCTCAAACCCATGGTCGGAGTTTCACGAATGAGGTGTTGTTGGACTCGAGCTGAGGCCCCCTTGGGTATGGATTACTCATTATATTAAAAAAATGGAAACTCGATTTTGGGGTAAACAAGTGTTTGTTGTGATTTTTGCTGATATCTCACGAACCAATAAGGCTAGAGACTTGTACGAGGAATCATTCTTTTCGTCGCGTTGCCCGCTTGCCGAGAATGCTTGTGTCGAGTAGGATCAAAAACCCATTTTGGGGTAAAAATGTGATTTTAGACTTTTTGTTATATCTCGCGAACCAACGCTGCTAGGGACTTGTAGGAGGACTCATAGGACTCGGGGTGACGTCCCCTTTCGAATGTGGTAGTTATTGTTTTGCAAAAAAAAAATCACAAAAGGCCTAACGCCATACATGTTGAAAAAAAATGTTTACCTGTTTTTAAAAATTTTAAATGAAGCGTTGTTGTCAAGACAGACGGTACCACTGGCATGTGTGTCGACGAGCCTGTCGCCACTAATGGTAGCGGTATTTCAATTGAACCACGAATATTTTGGCAGGACGGTGGGACGGTTTACGACGGTTCGTTTTCCGATATTTGTTATGGCGAATGTATGAACGCTAATATTCCAAAAAACGTGTGAAGCGTGTTAGGATTGCGTACCCTAAAAAGGATCTTTAACCTGTTAGTAAACGGTTATCAATGACATGGCTCTGTGGCATTCATGCATGTTTATAGGGTGACATACAGTTGTAGGGTATGAAGCTATAACGTTCGATTGACCAGGTAATCCGTACAAAGACAGAATATTAGCAATAATGCAAATGATAATTCTGTGATGAGATAGATTATGAATGAAACGCAAGCTGTGAATGGTTAAATGAAATGTATGATTTAACACTTGTAGCTGGCAGCCTGCTAGCAATCCCTCATGTGTTTTGTCACTTGAAGGCTGAAAAGATCAAACCTGCTCTACTAGCAAGCCGAGGTCCGTTCCCACGTTCATCACTTGATAAAGCTATCTCATGAATGTGTTGACCACACTTGGCAACACTTCTGGCTTGCGTTAGAGGGCAGATGAAGGTCGAACAATCTGACAACCTTGTCAGAGAGAGATAACGGAGTAAGCGACGACAACTCCACTCCCTACCATTGCCACAGCCAATAGCCGGGCAAGAGCGTTGTTAACATCTGTGGTGAGGAGGAGAGGAGGGATGGGGTGGAGAGGAGGGCGGGGTAATACAGTGTTGACCATGTTATGACACATAGTCTGTCATTACTGTTTTGAACTTTGCAGTGCAAACATTGGCTGTGTCTTATCTATGTAAAAGTAATTGCATTCGCGTGCTCAACACCCAATTAGTGACCCTATTGGATACATTATATATTTGCGATAAGTGTGAGATTAACACTGTTTAGTTTATGTTAATGCTAATCAATGTTTAAATTGGTATTGTTTTACCATTTTATTGATGGATTGTTATTTTTGTTTTAGATGATATACATACCTGTGGGGGTAAAAGAGGACGAGACGGACTGTCAGACAGACACAAACCATTCCACTCAAGCCTAGGAGAAGGGAAAAGCAGAGCTTTTTAGAAAGCAAGGTACTTATAGTGGTTTATTTTATTTCTTTTTTAGAGTGTTGGAAAACGCTTGACCACTGCTGAAAAAACCGAGAACGTGTGTGTTTGGGACCATTGTTGGAAAGTCTACGGCTGAAAACTCGGGTGAGATTGTTTCTTATATAAAAATCATGTCTTTTTCTGCTACCGATAGCTTAACTTGGGAACCCCTTGAGTCCTGTTTCAAGTCACGTGTCTACTCTGGCCGTGTGGTGAATGTTAGTGAGAGTTTAATTCCAAAAGACTTTATCGAATCATGTTTTGAAATTTTTAAAGAACAAATTTGTACAGCGTAAAGGTTGCATACGGCTTTATAGGTCAATACACAACTCATATGCGATTTCATATATAAAAACAATGCCGGTGAGCATAAAAACCATTTTATATTGGCAGTAAAATGCAAGAGCTTTTGATAGCTAATAATCTGAAAGAGTGGTATCAAAGCCATGTGGTCAATGCCTTGCTATCAAAATTTGATAAACTGCAACATGGACCCAGTGGTTTAGCGTTAGACCAAATCGATTGTCTGCAAATGAACATTTGTCATTTCAACCCGTTGAATGCTGGGTCTAGCTATATTAAAACACCACCAGCAATAGCTTCGAAAAAGGCTGTGGTCAATATAATGAATCATGACAATGATTGCTTCCTGTGGTGTGTGGCCGCGTATTTGCAGCCAGCACAAGACTATAATTGTTCTCGACCAGGAAAGTACAAGGGTGCATTTAACCACTTAAAACAAAATTTAAATTGTACTCGTGTATCGTTCCCTATGGACTTAACCGAGATCCATAGGTTTGAACAAGATAACCATGACTTTTCGTTCATGGTGTATGGCCCTGATGGTAATGAGATTGTGGGTCCTCTTTATGCCACCAAAGAACCAAAACGACACCACATTCATCTTCTATATCTGTCTGAGGGAGAGGTGAATCACTATTGCCTTATTAAAAGCTTAAGTAGATTGCTAAGCAGTCAAATGCCCAAACATAAACCTAAGAAACATATTTGTGACCGTTGCTTACAATATTTTGGAAATCCTATGCTTTTGGAACGTCATAGGGTAGATTGCGTTTCTCAGGAAGCGGTGAGATTGATATTGCCACAAGGGGACAAGGCTGTGTTAAAGTTCAAGGGCATTCACAAGCGTGACACTGTCCGCTATGTGGTGTACGCAGATTTTGAAGCTCTCATTACAACCATGGCGGGATGTGAACCAGATCCCACCATCAGCTCAACCACACCCATTCAAAAACATGAACCCTTTGCCATATGATTTAATGTGGTGTGTGCCTATGACCCCACACAATCCGTTTACAAATCCCGTGAGGGGCCAGATTGTGCTAGATGGTTTTTGGATGAACTTGTAAAGTTGGCCGACCATGTACAGGGATTACTGGACCACCCAGTACCCATGAGCCTATCTCCAGAACAGCAGCAGCAGTATGAGCATGCCACGACATGTCATATTTGCGAAAAGCCACTGATCAGTGCTGAAGACACCGTTCGTGATAACTCGCACTTTACGGGAGAGTTTCGTGGAGCTGCGCACAGCAAATGCAATTTGAACTTTTCAGTTCCTCGTTTCATCAGTGTCTTTTTCCACAATCTGGCGAATTATAAAATTCAGTTTTTGATTCGTAAATTGGGTCAAGTCAACAACGGCTCGTTTACCATTATCCTCCAAAACCATGAGCCTTTTACAGCCCTGACATGGCGGTTGAGCAGTTTTAGCATTCGATTTTTGGATTCCTTTAAGTTTATGGCATCCTCGCTAGACAGCCTTGTGACTGGCTTGGATGAAGAGGAATTAAAAAATACCAGAGTGAATTTTAATGCTCCTAAGCAATTTCAGTTGTGCATTCGGAAAGGTATATTCCCGTATGATTTCTGCAACAGCTGGGACGTGTTAAAGTAAAGAAAATTCCCACCACAAAAGAAATTTTACTCGAAACTAACACACAGTACCATTTCCGATGAAGACTATGCACATGCATGTAATGTTTGGCGAGTGATTATACCAAGACGCTAGGTGAATATGCTAAGCATTACCTAAATCTGGATGTATTGCTGCTCACTGACGTGTTTGAAAAATGTCGTGAGTTGTGTCAGCACATTTATGGTCTTGACCCGGCTCACTATTATGCGAGTCCTGGGCTCTCGTTTGACGCCGCTTTAAAATACACTCAAGTGGATTTGGATTTACTCACTGATGTAGACATAGTTCTATTCTTTGAAAAGGGAATTCGCGGTGGCTTTGTGTCGCTTAACCAGTGCCATGCCGAAGCGAACAATGTCTATATGCCTAATTATTCAACAGACAATCCAGAATCGTACTTAATGTACTGTGACGTGATTAATTTGCATGGCTACGCCATGAGTCAGCCTTTGTCCTATGGAAAGTTTGCTTGGCTGACAGAGAAACAAGTGTCAGAATTTGATCTGAACATGGCTAGCCAAGAAACAGTACGTGGATATGTGCTAGAAGTGGATATTGAATATCCCTCATCTTTGTATGATGAAAATGCCGATTTCCCATTCTGCCTTGAGCAAATGTTTGCCCCTGACAGTAAAGTGAAAATTGAAAAGCACATGGGCACACATAACAACAAAAATCGGTATGTGCTGCATATCCAAATGTTGGTGTAATGTCTAGCCCAAGGCTTGGTGTTGAAGAAAATCCATAGGGGTATTTCCTTTGCCCAAAAACCATGGCTCAAGCCATACATGCAACTCAACATAGAGCACCGACAAATGGCAACACAGCAGTTTACCACATTCGCCACTGCAACCCCTAAGACGTAATGAGGCAGCGTAGTGACTGGTTCGACACCTCTTCGTATAGTGCTGACAACATGTTTCAGCTGCCGATAAAAACAAGAAGGAAATTGCTGTTTTAAAAGATGATTGCGGTGATTCCGTTATGACGGAATTCGTAGGTTTGGCCTCGAAAATGTATGGTTATCGCACCTTAGACTGTAAGGAAGCCAAAATAGCAAAAGTAGTAGGTAGGGCAGTGGTAAAATATGTACGCGTAGATGATTTCTTAGCGGTTTTACGCATTGGCAAAGCTATGTCCCATACACTGCGCAGGATACAATCCAGCAACCATCATTTGTATCTTGTGGAACACAGAAAACGCACCCTTCCCTCCATGGATAACAAACGTGTGTGGGCTGATGACCTGCTCACCACCCTGCCCTGGGGCTACGACCGCAAGGAGGAGGAGGTGTGATTTCACTGTTTGTTCGTTTAGGGACATGGCTTTTTGTAAATCGTAGACTTAGTATTTTTGTATTTTGTAAAAATTGATTTTTGCCATTGTAAATAGCTAATTTTGTAAATAGTGGCAACCCCCTTGGACCTTTTGCTCTTAAAAAAATGTTCTATGCTACCTTATTTTCTTAAAAAAATGATTGGTAAATAGTTTGATTCTTTTAAAGCTGTACAAAGTTGTAGTTTTTGTAAATATAAAATAAGTAATATTTTTTCTAGTAAATTTAATTTTTTTTAATGTAAATCGTAAATGGTAAACTAAGAAAAAGTTATTTTGGGATGAGTGTGCATTTCGAGAATGTGCTCTTGGGGATAAATAAAGTGGTTGTGGTTGTTCCCAAAGACAGGTGTGAATGTATGAATAGAGAGAAAGCTAGTGTGTATGTATGACCAGAGCAAACACGGTGAGGTAGGGTGAGTGGGGAGGGGGTACTTGTCACTTATATATTCATTTTGTTTTGCCAATAGTTTTTTTTCTTTTAAATGTGGCGGTCAATAGACATTATTTTTGTAAAGCAGTCTTACCTGCACTAGTCGTAGACCTCCACGTTTCTACAATCCCATAAACACACTGCAGCATTATTATGGTCCAGCACTTGCATCAACATCATTGACAAATCTCAACTTTCGACATACACCGAATAGAAAAATGTGAAAACAGCAACATGGAAAATCCATGTTTCGATAACAGAAAAATTCAATAAACGTAAAACAGTCATTTTAAAAACTGGAAATCCTCATGTGTGAAATATAAAAATTCAAGAACATGAAACGAACATTGTTTAAAAAGTGTAATCATCAAAATGGAAAATCCATATCATCAAAAACACAAAACTTGAAACAGACATTTTTAAAAACTCTAAATTGCAAATTGGCAAATGGCAATGTGTAAAAATGTGAAAATGAAAAAATCAGCCCATCATCATCATGATTTCTTTTAAATTAAAATGAAACATTGTGTTCTGGTAAACCTTTGTTTTTTATTTCATAACCATAGGTAATTGACAAAGCAAAATATAATACAAACACATCGCAATTCCTTAATCCTCAATTCCTTAATGATCATGTCCACGCATCATCAACTTTCCTTTCATAGCACTCATTACAATCAGGGGTGCCATCTTTTCACCCACTGAGGCATCACAGGATGTGAAACGTTGTTTAGCTTTTTTCAATAATAATTTATCAGCCACATGTCTTAAACCAGGATGACTATCGCGATAAGAAAGGTCTTTGCATGCTTGATCCAAAAAAATAAATGGTACATCACCACGCTGCAAACGTTTTTCAAGATGAATTCCTGGGCCACAAAAACGATAACCTGGAAGATGGATTTTGAAAGGTAAGTATTGAATCACTTTGTCAACGACGCCATTGGCAGTACAGGTCTGGCATATCCTTTTCCATGGATGGTGAAAATATTGGTCTTCCTCCTCCTCTGTGGACGATGTTTGGGTTTGTTGTTGCTTTTTCTTGCCATGACACCCGTGGAATGATTCAACAAAGTCTTTGCACGGACTTTTATGACCGTGATACAGTTTCACTAGCTGGCAAGTCGCGCTCTGACGCATAGAGGGTATTTTTGGTATGGCGACTTGCTTATGGTGATCGTAATCCGTACAGGGTTGCAATTCACTCAACACAGGGTCTTGAGTCCATGATTTTGGTACATGTTGCTAGATTTCTTTCACCGCGTTGGCGGCCACAAAATAAATGAACGACTTGGGCAGTGCTAAGAGTTCCTCTTTGGTAAAACTGTCTCGTTTCTTTTTGCACACAAAGAACTTCCCGATGGCTTTGTCCGTAGCATTGCCTTTCTCCATGGTATCACGTGTTGTAGATGTTTACACGTCGCTTGTAGAAATCTCACTGGCGTCATTCACAGGTAAATCTTGAGTTATAATTTTGTTCAACAACTCCCAGCAGGCATGGATGGTTAACCAATGAAAGAGATGCCACGCATGCGCTAGGTCTGTATGGGTAATGTTGCCACAGGAACAAGTATTCATCGGCGTTTGCAGGGATGGGCAGCCCAAGACTATGAGGTCGATACATTGACAGTAAGACGCCAAAAATGGTTGCAACCATTCAAGTTTTGCATTACCTTTCACAAATACCACATTGGCCGAGGACAAGTGTGCTTTCATGACCACGTCCAAATATTTATAGGAAATGGTTCCTTGATCCAGTCTAGTTGCCTATGATTTTCAATCCACTCGATTTGTTAACGGTCTTTTTCACACAACAAATCAAAAGCATGGGGTGGTTTAAATAGCAAATGCGTAGCTTGCGATATCCAAAACGTGGTACAATCGATAATGACCACTTGTTTAAAAATAAATTTGTTGTCACCAATTTTAAACCCTTGGCAATCCACAATGAGTGTGCGCATCATGTTGACGCTTGCCTGGACCAAGTTCAACTGACGACTGACTCACAATTGGCCACTAAGGTGTGGTCATGAAATGGACTTATCTGTCATGCTAGTTTGAAAAAAAAAATTGAGGTTAGCGTAGGACAGGGGGACATGAAAAAAATAAGAATTTAAGAATTACATTAATTTATTATTATTATAACACGTCTTACAGGCTTTTGTCATTTTGGGATTAGGACGATACCAACTGATACAACAATATAGTTTCTTGTGTTTGTAACGTCCTTAACACCGATGATGTCCCAATAGACATTGGGTGTTCTTGACGGTGAGCTGCTCGCCGAAGCACCGTTGACACCATACAGTCCACACGTATCGTAACTTGTTTTTTTTTTCATCACTCAGAGGCACGAGTGAGGGATAGCTTGAATGACAGGGTATATTTCCCACCTCCATTCGGCACAGGTAGGGGCAGGCAGGTGACCAACGCTGACGTTCCTGCAAGGGTTCATCGCTCTCTTGCCATTGGTCTATGAAGATGGGACAAAAGGCACGTTTCCTTTCATCTCATGTTTTTAAATAGTAGAATCCAGCCGCCGCCAGGGCTTGAGGGTTTATGAAAGGCATTGGCCATGTTGCAAAATTCTTGAAACTTTGTTCCTCAGAGTTTAAATTCATGGATGTGACTTCTCTTGAGGCTTAAAACAAGACATGACTGAGCGACTTGACGTGGGGTTGACCTGTTATTTATACACTCGTCACTTGGTTGGACAGTGGATAATAGTTGACTTGTTTGTGATGAATAATCAAACAGTAGGCCGTCGTATAGGGTGGTACATTGTCATGCGTTTCAAAATCTAGTTGAATGTCAATATTGGATGGCTTGACAGACTCTTCCAGGTAAGGACAGTCAAAGACAATCAGTGGCACCCTTGCCTTAAACGATTTGGGTACCAGCATGGAGCCGTTCTCTTTTTGATAATACGACCATCGAAATTTAGAAAACAAGTCGTACAGGGGGCAAATCCAGTCCTTCATAGGGAAACACAGCTCCGTTGAGGAAAAGACGTGCATTTCTCAATTGCAGGTGATCAAATTGCGTGGCATCTTTGGTTTGTTGATACTTGCGATTTGTTTGAAAACCCACGATCATGTAGAGAGGTCTCTCTGTATAGCGAGCTGTTTTTACAGACCAACTGTGTGTGTTGGTGGTGGGCAATAGCGGGTACTCATGGAGTGCCCAGATTCTAAATTCCATGGGTAGAGGCATATCTCTCTTTACCATCTTGAGTATGTCCTGTGTTTTGCTATCGTCAAGGGTCACATGGGGCACTTTCCATAGCAAGCGTTTTAGTGTAATTTTTGAATCTATGGGGGCATTGTCGGCTCCCTTGAGTGCATTATTATCACTCCTGTCTCTCACCAGATAAAGCACTTGCCTTGCGTTGACCACAATGCGCTGGTGATCTTCGGCAAAGCCTAAAATCAGTTTAAGAGGTAAATATCTAGTAAAGGTGCCATCGGTGTGTACCATCCAGTCATTGGTCGAGTCAGGGCACCAACCCGCCATGCTAAGTGTTTTACCTTCTTCCTCACTGTAAGAGGGATATAGTTTCATGACACTGGAAACACCCACATTTCGAGTGCTATCCACCACGATATCGTTAATGACATACCGCACCTCAGAAGAGAGAAAGGCTAAACCATGGTTGGCCAACTTGGATGTGCTGGGTGTAGAGCCATCGGCTTTGGTGAGCCTACCTTCAATCTGAATGACACTTTCATGTGGTAGGGTGTAAATATCTTGGTTGTTGATAACAAATTGAGTTTCATCATTGTTATTGAGTCCAAGTGTTTGAGCTTGATAGGAATGGAGATCAATTCTTACCACTCCTGGTTGCTCCTCGACGCGGTTCGCTACCTCTAGGATTGAATTCATTTTGGGGGTTGACGTGGTAACCCAAATGCTGTAAAATCTGCTTGTCCTTAGATGTTAACGTGTATTCACGTGGCAAGCAACTAACACCATTCCTAGACGGAGTTGTTGCTTTATACACAAACTTCATAGTGGCTTTAGCACCAACTTGTAAGTCACTGGTGTGGTAGAATCTAGATCAATGAGTTGTTGATCTCTATTCATCAGTGTTAATGTTATATTACTAATACCATCGACAGCCACAGAATGAAAAAGCACCACTGGAGGGTTTTCACGAATAATATAGCCATTGGGCGATGTCACTATAAAGTCATAAAGCGAATGCGATGGTTCTTGATTGGTGTACACTTGGCTAATAATATTACACGTCACCGACACATGATGGTCCTCAATGAATTTCACTTCATGGTCTGATTCATGTTTTTTGTTGGGCTCTAACACGCGTGGTTTAAATCCTAGTAATGGACCAATGGAATCGGGGCGCGTTTTAAAGTCAATTTTGAATGTGGAGAAAATACTGCAGCGATGAGTATTGGTATTTCCTACAAGTTCAAACTTGCGCGTCACATCGAGAAATGACTTTAAAGCATATTGATTGATCAACACCACATAAATGTGTTCATAAATATCATCGATCGTGTATCCACCAGAGTTCAAGGTGAGCACAGAATCATCATAGTAAATCTGGTTGTTCACATTTTCACGTATGTTGTATATTCGATTGTACGTTTCAAGAGAAACAAGTCCCAAACCATAAGGTCTTTCACTCAATTCGATATTCGTAAAAGTCTAGTGTTTTATCCCTTGGTTGGGGTGGGAAAAACACGGTAGTGTAAATGTGCCAATTTAGAAGACTGTTTCCGGATGAGAGTAGTGTCCCGTAATTGGGAGAGACTACTAGTGTAGTTTGTTGGTGTATGTGCTTAATCTATTGGGGGCGTCCCTGCAGGATGCAATTATCTGTCAGGGGATGATTGTCTAAGTGCCGGCTGTTAAACCAGCTTGCCAGCTGAGTAGGACGAGCAATTCAATGAATGTGCAGAGTCAGTGACTCGACGCCCTGCGGTCGAGTCGCGTGCTCGAGCACAATTGAACCTGACAATGCGATTATTGGCCTCTACGGTCAGGGGCAATTATGACTAAGGTCAGGTGGGGTATGAGGATGTGAAGTGGAGTGTGATTAGTAATAAGCGTGTAGTTTACTGACCATGTATTTATTGGCCAGTAGATGTAATGTGATGTCCCTCTTGGGGAGTTTAAACAAATATGAAATACAATTTGTGAAGTGTACAAATGTTTAGGGTAGGTGTTTACAAGAATAAGGATTCTGAGCATAAACTAGATCTCACCTGGTGAAGAGCTGGAACGGAACCTCGTAGGGCAGGGCCGCTGGCGAAGAACAGAACAGAACAGGTAATCCCTCCTGTCCCGGTTCCATTCTTATATGTTTCGGCGCTGCTTGGTCAGCATTGCATCAGTGTAGCTGCCCCAGATAGTTGTAGTGTAAATGTTTATGTGAGTTTTGCAAGCCGTTGGCTAACCTCCTAGGCTTAGGTGGTCGCCGCTTGCTGTGTAGAGATATGTTCTGGAATTATAATGTTTCAAGTTGGGGTGGTTTTGGTAGAAGATGGCGGGGTGATTCTCTGGGGGTACTGCCCCCGGGCTGTACAAGACTCCTTCGTCGTTAGTTCGCGTCCCCGCGAACGGGAAGTAGAGTGGGCGTGTCGTTGCGATGATGTTTCGTCGTTTTCTGCTTGTCCCTCTTCTTCTTTTTCTTCAGTGTCGGTGTCGTGTTGTCCTGGTGGTGATGTGAGTTTAGCGTGTGCTCAGAGCGGGTGGGTTTTGGGTATACATAGTTAATTGTTTATCTAAAATTAATCACTATGAAATTTGTAATTGGAAATAATAAAAATAAAAGTACAACAAAAAATACATGTTCTTGAAGTTATATACATGTTGGTATTATGCAGGAAGGGAAAAAAACCTTGGTTGGACGGGTGGTTGTGCCGTCCGACGCTGTGTGGAAAAAAAAAATTGCTCCCTGCAAGGTATTGTATAAAAGATGGAAGAAAAGAGAAAAACAGGTGCCCCAGGGTATAAGTTAAAGGTATATCAGAATGATTTATTGTTGGGATGAAACGGGACACCTTTACAAATTTGGCGTTAGTAGAATAGAAAGGAAAGAGACAAAAGTGTGTAGAAACGTGTTTGGTGTTAGAATGTTGCAGTGCTTTATGTTTATTCTTCATATTTCTTGTGCTTTGGCGGTTTTACAATTTCTTACAATTTTCGATTACAATTCTTACATGCTACGCTTAATTATAGTACTATTACTACTAAATATTTTCTACTCATGAGTACCTTTCTCCTTTCTCCTATGCATATGGCCATAGCGCTTTTCTTTCTTGGCCACCTTTACCTTGTGCCATTCATCTGTGGCTTTTGACCTGCCTCTGTGGTTTAGTGGTTAGACCGTTGTTGTGAATTTTCCTCCGTGGGTGGAAGGATTCACCTTGATGGCTAGGATAGACGTTCACAAAGCTACGTCTTTCCTGGCTATCGCATCCGCTCCTTATTCGAGCGTCTGTCGTGGGTTGCGTCAACTCCGCTCGGTGCCCCACGGTCACCTCGCGTTGCTGCCCGCGGCGCCGTCGCCTTAATGGCGCGACTAAAATCGCTGCAGTGTGTACGTGTTTATGCTATAGAAAGTGTTACATATGTTTGTGTGTGAAAGATATATTTACAAATGGTATCTGCACTTCGTCGTGGACCTGTGGGTAAAATATATTAGTGATGTCCAGACGGGGTTGCGTGCATTGTATTGCCGCTGGGGTGATCTGTAATAGAGCAAAACACTATTATGTCATTCAGATGTACCGTTTATCGGTGCGTGCCGATATCATTTGCCTTTGGCACCTTATATTATTCTACCTTAACCTAAGCCGGCTAGAGTCTTATCTTAGCCTACTTTATTCTACTTTCTATGTACCTGTGTAATTGTATGTCTCCTCAGTGTACTCCAATTGTGTGTAGTGTATGTGACGTCGGTGGTCCACCTTACCTTTACCTTTTGTCATGATCTTTGGGTTTCCCTCGTTGCTGCAGTGGTGGAGCTCTTTGCTCAAAGAAAATGCATGTAAATTTAGTACATGTGGCCAATACATTATGTGCCCATATTGCGCAGCGCTGTTTTAAGGGTCGGCTTGGATAATGCCACCGCCCTTGAGACCTCTTCGGACGTCTCGCGTATATATGTCGCGTTCGCGTTGCATACGCGTGTTTTCGCTATATATATATTGTCGATCTTACCCTGGTAACGTCTAGTTGCCAGGTGCCGAACGCTCTTATCGCGTTCGAATTACATGTTCCCATTTACCTTAATGTATTGTCGGTCTTACCCTGGTAACGTCTGGTTGCCAGGTGCCGAACGCTCGATGTCGCGTTCGCATCGCATATTTCTATTTATTTTAATGTATTGTCGGTCTTAACCTGGTAACGTCTAGTTGCCAGGTGCCGAACGCTCGATGTCGCGTTCGCATCGCATATTTCTATTTCCTTTAATGTATTGTCGGTCTTACCCTGGTAACGTCTAGTTGCCAGGTGCCGAACGCTCTTATCGCGTTCGAATTACATGTTCCTATTTACCTTAATGTATTGTCGGTCTTACTCTGGTAACGTCTGGTTGCGAGGTGCCGAACGCTCTTATCTTAATTAAAAGGTGCTTAGCCTAATTATATGGGAGTAGTCAAGTAAACACGCGCCATTTCCGAGCTCCACGGTTTTTGGATCTTTACGCGGTAAAACGGTATCAGTGCAGCTTAAAAGTGAAAAAAAAGTACCCGAGGAAGACGTACGCAATGAAAGAAAACCAGGAATCACCCAAATTGGAGGTATATAAGTATATAACTGAAATTAATTACATCACACAACAGAAGGAGATTAGTGAGGTTATATAGCACCAAGCTCACCAAAACACTAATTGCATACAGCAACAACGAGCCGTTTGAATGCCTTACCGCAAAATTAACATGTGACGAGAAGAAACTCTGTATGGAGAATGAGACATACCGGTTACAAGTCGCTGGCCTGTCAATAATGAAAGAGGACATTCGTCGCATAACGAACGTCTTACAGCACAAAGCACAGGCATAGTATCAGCTCACACAAGAAAACCAGCAACCTGCTACTAAGGTGTGAAGACTTTTAACAATATACATAGACATATTTTAGCACTAAAATGGAAGCGAATGAGTGTGAGAGGAACTATATTGCAAAAACGAAGTGAATGAAGCCAAAGCAGATTAATACACTACACGCGCCAAAAAGAGGAGTAAAATATATCACAGTACGTAACTTGCAAATATAACAACATGCCACCCAAAACACAGCCCTCAACTAAAAACATGAAGCAAAAAGAGAGAAAAAACAAAATATCAACCTCAGAAAGCTCGGGAGAAGAAGAACACACAAACAATGCAAAACCCCAAAGAGACGACATTAAAGGTATGTTTTCTGAAATACTATCAGAACTTAAAGATTTGAAAAAGCAAACTGAAGAGTTTAAACAAGAAACAAGAGAGGAAATTCAGTCCATGAGAAAGGAAATTAAAAAAAAGAAATGATTACTGCGAAAGAGCAAATGAGTCATTAGAACAAAAAATCACTAACATAGACAACACAATACAAGAAAAGATAGAAACATTATCCAGAAGAATAAGTGACCTAGAAGAACAAAAAGAACAACAGGCGAAAAGAGAAAGGAGAAACAACATAGTGGTAAAAAGTAGTGAATTCACTAATGATGAAAGTAACAAAGACGAACTAAAGAACAAAATCAAGAAGATATTGGACACGATAGAAAAAGAAGTGACTGCAGAAAAATCAACCTACGTCGGTAAAGACAGAAACAATAGAGGTATAGTGAAAGTCAGTTTCACAAATTTCGCAGACAAACTAAAAATAGTCCGAAACAAACACAAACTGAGAGGACAAGACATATTCATAGATGATGACCTCACAATAAAAGAAAGAGAAATCCAAGCATCACTCCGACAGAAAGCCAGGGAAGAAAGGGAAAAGGGTAATAACAATGTAAGAGTTGGATACCAGAAAATCCTGTTAAATGACCAGTGGGTGCACTGGAAAGACTTAACCTCAAAAAACGGGGAAGAAGAATTCAACACAACACAACGATGAAACAACGTTCACACAAGGAAGAAGAACTCATACTTGGTACACTAAACGTTAGAACCTTAAGAACCCAAGATAAAGAAATAGAACTCGAAAACGCACTCGAAAACGTAAGGTACGATATATTAGGCCTCAGTGAGGTGAGGCAATACGGCGAAGACATAATAGAGAAAACAAATGGGGATGTCTTTAGCTTCATAGGGGAAACAAAAGGACAAAAAGGGGTAGGTTTTTTGATAAAAAGACATTTAAAACACAATATAAAAGAAATAAAGGGAATCTCAGAAAGAATCATAGTATTATCCCTAAAATTAAATGACAACACATTAATAATAATTCAAGTCTATGCTCCCACAGAAGCAAGTACGGAAGAAGAAATTGAAGACTTCTATATGCTCCTCGAAGACACACTAGCCGAGTACGAAGCACACACAACATTCATAATTGGAGACTTCAACAGCAAGGTAGGAAGAAAGGAATACGAAGAAGAAGAACCTATGGGCCTTCACGGATACGGAACAAGGAACGAAAGAGGAGAAAGACTAATACAGTTTGCACTGGGACAAAGACTTAAAAATGTGAACACATTTTACAAGAAAAACCCAGAAAGCAAATGGACATGGAAATCTCCGAATGGGAAAATCAAAAACGAAATAGACTTCATCCTAACCAATAGACTAGCAGAGGTGAAAAACATACAAGTGATAAATGGTCTGAAGTTTGACACAGATCACAGAATGGTACGATTGAAAGTGAGAATAAAGAAGAAAAGGAGACACTACTTCAACAACAAAACTACACATCCAGGATGCATAGACAGGGCGGAGTATGTAAAAGCACTACAACAAAACCTACGAGACTTCAACCAACAAACGGAGCAAAAAGTCCAACAACACTATACAGAGCTCGTAAATTGCATATCCCGCGCAGCCAAACAATCGTCAACACCTGGAAACAGTATGAAAAATAGAATAAAACTTAAGGATAGCACCAAATGTTTGATCGAAGAAAGAGAACGCCTAAAATCACAAGCCATAGAAAACGAACACAAAAAGCTGGAATATGCGGAAGTCAATAAACAATCAAAAAGGGAAATCCGAAGAGACATCAGAGAACACAACACAAAAGTGGTCAAAGAAATCATGGATACCACAAAATCAATAAAGAAGATTAGAAAAGAATTAACTCCAGGCAAACATTGGATGCTGGGAGTAAAAGACAGCAACGAAAAAAGACAAGCCTCAAGAGAAGAGATAATGATGCAAGCGACAGAGTTCTATAGGTCACTATACTCAAGTAACTCTCAAAGATCCAACTTGCATCAGGACCAGAATACATCAGAAGAAAACCTAGAGGAAGAAACACCTCCAATACTACCCAGTGAAGTAAGAGCAGCCATTCGACAAACGAAAACCGAAAAATGCCCAGGTGAAGATGGAATTTACAATGAATTTCTAAAATGGGGTGAAGAAGACCTAATCCCAGTCATCACAACATTATTTAATTCCATACTCACATCAGAAGACATACCAATGCAGTGGAAACAAAGCATTATCATACTTCTACACAAAAAGGGAGCCCAGGACGACATAAACAACTACAGACCGATCAACCTAATTGTAAACCTCTACAAGCTATTTATGAAGATCCTAACCAATAGAATGACAAAGGCACTGGATGAACAGCAACCGATAGAGCAAGCAGGATTCAGAAAGAGTTTCAGTACATCAGACCACTTGCAAACAATAAATCAACTCATGGAGAAAGTTCAGGAATTTAATCTAGAGGTGTATATCGCATTTGTGGATTACAACAAAGCATTTGACTGCGTAGAACAGGGAAGCGTCTTAGAAGCACTGGAAAAACAAGGCATCCCAAACAAATTCGTTAGACTCCTTGGCAAACTCTACGACGGTAACCAAGCCAGAATAAAGACAGAAAGAGAAGGATGTAACATCATGATAGAAAGGGGAGTAAAACAGGGAGACCCCCTCTCACCAATATTATTCACCTGTTTGCTGGAAAATCAGTTTAGAAAACTAGACTGGGAAGAAAAATATGGCATCAGAATCGATGGGACAAGACTAACCCATTTACGGTTCGCAGACGACATTGTTTTGGTGGCTGAATCAGCGAAAGAGCTGGAACAAATGATAAAAGAATTAGACAAAACAAGTAAAGAAGTGGGCCTTACAATGAACCCGAAGAAAACGAAGCTGATGACCAATGCGTTAGAAGCCCCAATTAATGTGAACGGAGAAACACTGGAATGTGTTGAAGAATATGTATATCTCGGTCAGAACATGTCATTTTCAAGTCGTTCAGAGAAAGAGGTCAAACGAAGAATAGGACAAGCATGGAAGAGCTTTTGGTCCCTAAAGTTTATACTGGCTGACAAGACCCAAAAACGCACTTTAAAGGCTGAAGTTCTGGAAAAATGCGTTATACCGGTGTTACTATATGGTTGCCAAACTTGGGCATTAACATCGAAACAAAGACAAATGATCCAGAGATGTCAACGGAAAATGGAAAGGAAGATACTTCATGTCTCATTGAGAGATAGAATACGGAACGAAGATTTAAGAAGGAGAACCGGCATGAAAGACGCTATGACATCAGCAGACCAGCTCAAATGGAGATGGGGTGGACATGTAGCGAGATTAGATCCTAACCGATGGACGTACAAAATGACGATGTGGGACCCAAGAACAGGAAGGCGAAACGTTGGGAGACAAAGAATCAGATGGGCAGACTGGTTCGTAAAATGGGGAGGAAAGCAATGGACAAGAACAGCGAAGATGAGGCAGGAGTGGAAAGACCTAGGGAGACTCGCATGCAGTGACCAATAAAACAATGCATCAACAGAAAGACACCGTTCAGTGGGCATGCAGCAAAGCGGTACATATCTCTGGTGTGCAATAAAGGCTTCTCACAGAACGGTGACCTCAAGAAGCACACTGTTGTTCATACTGGAGTGAAGTAATACACTTGTAGCACATGTGAGAAGTCATTTGCATGGCGGACAGAACTAATGGAACATTGTCTCGCGCTCTAATTTGAGGAAACATCATCGTGTTCACTAGGGAAAATAACCTTACTGCATCACAAGGAATTCAAAAGGTTCAACTATCTTGCGAAACACTTGTTAATTCGTTCCGGGACCACATGTACACAACATAGTGAATGATTTGTGGGATGTTAAAGAACGTGTATAGGTATCTGCATCCAAACTAGATGTTAAAACTCCACCGGTAAGGTTTTGTATTGCATTTTAAAAAGACCTATTTGAAACGGTTCAATATACGTAGATTTTACTGAAGAGTGAAGACTTGGCAGTTTCTGTCATTGTTCAAGTGCTTAGATAGGGTAAGCTTTGTGCTTAGTGGCAGTGGGAAGCTCCCAGATATTGGTTGATGGCTATTATGATTTCCGTAATACTAATGGATATTTGAGGCCTTGATATCGCCAGACTCAGAAATGAAGATTGTTGTAGCGAATGTTATGCCATCGTAATATAATTTACTTAATCTCTAATCAGCTGCACATCTATATAGAAGGCCCAATCAGAAAGAATAACCCCGAATGCTCCTCAGGACTTGCTCACCTGATGAGTTAAAACTGAGCAATTCCCTGCAAAGCAGGAGGCCATAGCCCTTATGGGATTTGAAAGGCTATTTATTTATTTATTTATTTATTTAGCCTAAATTATGTTAGTTAACATTAAAAAATATATATATTTTGTATTTACAAGCCGAAATGGTCCTTAGTCTAGGGCCGAAATGTGCTGTAGCTGCTGTTTTACAACAGCGCTTATTAAATTTCCTTATGTCTAAGTTGCCTTTTAAAGGTAACTGTGTTTTTTATACTAGAATTTTGATCGGAGGCTCGTCCCGGTCTGTTTCTCTTCCGGGGGGCCCTTGTGACCTACTGCCGGGACCGGAACCCAGCAGTGGCCCGTAGTCCCCTCCCTTAATACTAATTGTCGACATCCCCCTCTTAGTAATTAATATAGGCCTGGGCGACTGCGCTGCTAAAGAGCAAACGCCTCGCGTGGATATCCTTTCCGCTGATTTTATACCTGCCTGTGTTGGCATTATTCGCCATTTGTCATTCATTTGTATATCTATGCTGGGTTGCCCACAGAACCCCTTTTGGCAGCCCGTTGCATACCTATTTAATATCTCTGGCCGCCCGGTGCGTTACCATTTAAGCTCTGGAGACTCGGTGTCATCCATTTATGTGGGCACGGAACCGAATGATCGCATTCATTCCATATGCATTATGTATTATTCATTTGTTATTATTTATTAAATCGTCTTCACCTTGTCTTCCGGGACAAGGACTTGGCGGATCTTGGATTGATCCCGTTGAATCCTGAGATCCTTCTTCACTTCCGCGAGTGGAAGACTAACTCCCCGCCATAGGAGCTCTACCTAGGTTACAACTAGCTAAGAGTCTAGTCCTAATGTGGTCGTCTCTAGGTTCGTCTCCTGAGTCTAGTGTGGAGCTGGCTAATTCTCCTACTAGCCGTCAAAAGTCTCCCCTGCAGGACTGGCTTCGATGACCGTAGCGCATAGTGGGTGTAACTCTCTCTGACAAGGGGGTAGGCTAGACACACCCTAGATCTCGACGTTTGCCCGCGCCAAGTCATCGATGCTTCAACCCTACGTTATTCTGTCTTTAGTCTGGGTCAGGATCTGTTGGCGTCTGGCCCCATCCCTGCCCTTCCGTGGAGGTTTTGCTCATCACCATCTAGTGTGGTGTCAGATTCCTTCTTAAAATAATGTGCTTTGTAAATAAGTTTGTGTGTACCATGTAATTATGTAAAAAGAAGAAAATTTTAGTGTACTGGGGTTGTAGGATCTTCTAAATGCATAGTCTACTTTAGGCTTGTCACTGCCATGTCGGATTTCCAGCGGTAATGCCTTGGTATTTTCCTAGAGGTGTTAGTAGGTTTGTAGGGCGTTTGGTCCCCTGTTATTAGGATCCGGGGATGTTATTTGCTGAATGGGGTTAAAGCGTGGTAGGAGGGGGTCGTGCATCATTGGACTCCATGTTTATGGTGACCGGGAGCCGATGATGCTGTTAGGAGGTATTTACTGTGAGTGGATGTGGTGGGTTTTTCCCAGGTGTTCAAAATTTAAAAAGAATGCCATGCGGGCGTAATAATGATACAATCCCTGGTGTGTGGATACGATATTTCATGCATTTGGATGGATGTGAGGCGTGTCCGCTCTCACCTCAGGATAACGCATGTGTCAAGGTATAATAAGTCTATGTCCCTTGCATGCGGGATTATTTAATAAAAATACTTGTTTATATAATTATGGCCTCATCTCTCTACACGGAGATGAGCATTGCGCTTGATATTGTTTCCGACTCACCTCTAATACTCAGGTGTAGGCGTTTGGGGCCAAGGTGTAGCATACCTTAATTTGTTAGAAGCATGAAGTCTATCAACCCCGATGTATATTTTGGAATGCAGTGTAGCTGTTTTTATTGAGTCTGTATGTCTGTGTTGGATGATGTTGTAGGTGACAGGATATGTAGGAAGAAGGGTACTGGGATGGTAGCCCGTAGTTGGTACCATGACCGTCCTGATGGCACTATCCATCTCTACTCCTGTCGTGGTGTGTCATCCTCTCCTAGTCACTATATGTTCTCTATCCTCTCCTTGGGATGTACACTGGCTAAGTTGAGATGCCGTAAGCATCTACCAGTCTGTGGAATGGCTGTGGGTCGGTGATACCCACGTTGTGTGAAATGTTTGTGTCTGGGCACCGCCCTCGGGCTGCCCTTAGGAAGTTTGAGTGCGGTGACGCTGTGACGTCACGGCCTAACCTGGTCTCCTGTTCATAACTTTCATAACGCTGGGGTAGCATTTGATCGTAAGTGTGAATTGTCATAGCCTGATCGCCGATAATAACTTTTAGGGATTAAAAAAAATAGGAAAAGAAGTTATTAGGGGGGTTTGTTCCCTCATGGAATCTGTCTGCTTCCGCCCCTGATTGTTGGGCGAGTGTGGGAAGGGAGTGTCCGTGGCTGTAAATAGCGCGGCTGCGTGTATGAGGTCGCTTACCGCTGCCGCATGCTGGCGCGTTGGATGTTATCGGATAAGTCTTATCTCGTGTCGCGTGGCTAATTGTCGGGTGCCGCGTGCTGAGTGTTATCACCGTTGTAGACATGTTCCTAGTGTCGGTGATGTAGGCGTATTGTAGCCTGTATTCCCGAGATTAATACGGCCCACACTATCTGTGCATTACTGAATGCAAGGCCTATTGTAATGGCGCTGAATCCTGTGTCAACATCCGTGTCGCTGTATGTTGTTATTGTTATTGTTTTTTGTGCCAGTGTCATCATGTCTGCGTGTCATTGTCATGTCTGGCTATGGTGAGAATGTCTACCGGCAACAGTGTTTCGCAACGCGCTGGAATTCGCTTATTCGCAACGCAGTGCTTTTTTGTGTATTTGTTTTTGTGTCCTTGTATACAGAAAGTCTCTAATGTTATGTATGAAGGCTGGCGGAACGTGACTTTCGCCACTGTCCGTATGTTGACATGTGTTTTACATTCTAGGAGGGCCAATGTGTTAACCTGTCATACTTTCGCTCCCAAGCTTGTTTGTACTTTGCTTCCGCAATACCTCTGCTTTATGTAATTATCTATGATTTGTGTCTAGCAAGTCTATTGCCTATGTTCGGGGTAATCCAAATTTGCCATGATTTTTGGCCGTAAGGATGTGGTGTGACCTGTTTTGTGTGTGCGTTTGTCTGTGAGAGTGGCGTCCCCCGTATTCAGGTGTCGGGCGCTATGGTTCAAGAAAAAGTGTCTTGTGGTCTCCGTAGAGGCCCGTCGTTCCTGGTACGTCCCCTATTGGCAGTCCCGGGGTCGCTAATGCCCTTAGTAGGCTATTGTAGCGCGTACCTTGGAACGAATCTACGCCCCTGTATGTATGTTAAAAAACCTTCCTGTGTTCATGATTGTGTGGTTCAATCGTTTATGTGCTTGTATATGGCATTAGTGCAATGCATTTGCCACCTCTAGTGTATGTTTAAAGCGTGTACGCAGTAATAATATGTCATTCATATACATATAATATAAATATTCTTATGCCTATCTTCACTTTTAGCAATACTCTATGGGGCACAGTGTCTGTATGGGACCCTATGTTTTTTTTCTGTATGGTATTGTGTATGCATGCTGTTTTTGCGATGCTGCCATTGTAATTGTCTGTCCCCGCGTCTGGGTGTATCTGGTGTCTAGTCGCGCTGGCTGAGTTTTCTGACTTTCCATTGTTGAAAAACCCGTGTGTTGTATGTAACTGATCTTTCTTTGGTCGTCAATTTTTGTTTGTCACGGCGTCCGGTTTTACTGGGTATTCGGACCAGTGATCCCGTGTAGCGCTCCGTGTTTTATGTCTGCGTAGTCTTTTGGGATTTTGTGCGTCCCTAGTGTGGCCTCTAATCGTGTTGTCGCGCCAAAAATGCCGTTGGCTAGCTTCCTTTTTGGCACGTTTGTATCGTGTTTCTGTGTGTCCGCACATGCCTTGGGCTAAGGCCTCGGTATTACAATTTCTTTGTTTTATGTACCATGGCGTGTATTGTATGTTTGAGACACGCGTATGAAAATGTACGTTAGTGTGAGTGTTTTGTGTAATTCGGAATGTCCCTCGTACTTTAATTTCGGGAGTTATCCGGCTTTGAAAGTGGTGTGAATGATTGTGTATTTTACTGGCAGAGCGGTAGCGCTCCTAGCCTGTGTGGTACTGGCGAAGGTCGCATGTTCCATTACGTCTTATCGCTGACTGGCGATAGTGTCAAGTTTCAATTGTGTAGGAAGTACTTGCTCGCCTAGTCTGGCGGTCTACTTACCACATGTGTTGAGACAATGTGCGTAGGTTTGCTGACGCGCCTTTCTAATGTCTGCATATACAGTGTGCCTTGGGTTCCTCGTGATGTAAAAAACCCTACCTCTGTTCATATATATTGTGTCCCCAAATTTTGTGTTATTGTAGACGTAGTGCGAATATATTCGTCGGTAGTAGTTAGATGCCTGTGAGAATAGGTGATGTATTTATGCACGTGTGTCTCCGGGCTTCTAGTCGCGTGTTTGGTGACTAGGTGTCGGAGGCGGTTTTATTATTTTATGCATATCAATCCCTGTTATCGTGACTGTCCCTTATTGCTGTATACTCCAATTGGATAGCTACCCGACCTTGCATTCCTGGTATTCAGAAGGTCGCGGGTTCGAGACCGTCTTTGTTCAGGATACTCATTCCTGTTGCCTTTTGGGCCTGTGTCTCTGGGACAGTTTTGTCAGTGTTGTTGACTCTTTTTATGGTAACTATGCTTACTGTGTGACCTCAAAAATAAATTATAGTATTTTCCCCTGAACCGTGAGTGTTATCCCCTGGTATTTATGCTTAGTTTGAGCGCTGTTATGGGGGACAAGAAAAATTCCTGCTATGGGCAGTGTGAGAAATAATGTACACTTATGGACCAAATATATGTAGTTCACTTGGATAATTCGAATCTCAAGGGATTAGTAAAAAAAATTCGAATTATCCAAAAATTCGAATTAAGAAAGTTCTTTGAAAAGAGTAGAGAAAATATTTTGTATCCCGTTTACATAATGATTTACGTTCGACAAAGCAGATTAACAGACGACGGTACTTTATAAAGATTGTATCGTGAATAACCTCGAAAGTTTCAAATGAAAAATAAAACCTAATGTACTATTCACCTATTTAACGCCGGTAGTAATACAGCAATCTAGTTAAGTCTCAGAGAAATCTACTGTTTTTCAAAATAGTTTGAGATTCTTAACTGTTTCCTACAATTAAGTTTCTCAGCCTTCACAATAGAATCTAGCAAATTGTAGGAACGGAAAACAGAACAACTTAGTCATATCTACTTAAAAAGACCCGTCTAAGCTTGTGATGTGATTTGTTGCTTAGGCTGCACTCGGAACAGTTCCTTCAGGAACTGAGCCATATAACCCAACTGTTTGGCTTCCGATTGGCTTTTTACACTAAAAACTTCGAATTATCCAAAATATAATTTGAATTAACCACGATTGTAAACCATTGATTGCATATAAAATGCTAGGGGCCAAGAGAAAAATTCGAATTAAAGAAGATTTCGAGTTATATAAGTTCGAATTAGCCACGTTCCACTGTATATACATGTAAAACGTATAGTTTTGTGCATGAGTTTTTGCGTGTTTACCCTCTACAAGGGTAGAACCTGTCTTTTGTGTTAGTTGTGTGTACGCGCCCCCGTGAAGGTCTTGGGAACATTTATCCATAGGCTTGTGCGGCCAGTGAATTTCACTACAGTGCGCGCTTTCTCGCCCATCGGGGTGAATTACTGCGCCCTGTTATGAGGGCATAGGTCTCAGGTTGCCATTGAGGTGTTTCTTTACTATCTTTCAGGGGTGTTTTAAGTAAAGCAGGCCTAAGCCTACGTTCCCCGTACTGCCTGTTAATAGGCGTAGGTATGCTGGTGACTGAAGGGCTGTTTTGTCTTCGCGCTACCCTATTAGTGTCTGTGCGCGTGTATGCCCCCCTGTCTGTCTGGCCTCGTGGGGTGGGCGGTAAAACTTCCATTATGCCCTGTGTATTCTGTTGTGGAGGCATGGTAGTGTGTGCAGGCGTGTGTGTTACACCCTGTTGAACTGTAAACAATCCCCCTGTATGTCTTTGCACTGGGGGTGCAGATGTTGGTGTCCGCCTCCATTCTGGCGAAATCGCCCTCTGAACTGGCGGTAGGGGTCGTGTAATTGTCTGTGATTGCCCTTGCAATGTATTGGAGGGTAGTCTGACCGATTTCTGGCCTATGGCCACGGCAGACTCCTTCCCTTGTGTGGCGGTACGTGTCAAGAGGGACATCCTCGCGAATTGCTGAGTTAACGTATCTACGCCTATGTCCTCTCCTAGCTGGGCTGGTGGCCCTGCCGCGAACTCAAAAATGGCCTTGTTGGCTTGGAGTTCCCGGTATTCTTCCCAAATTTGGGCGTACTGCCTATTGAGGCATATGGCCTGTTCGGCAACTTTGGTACCGTTAGTAATAATGTGAGTAATATTGGTGTACCTCTGTTGTCTCTATGGCTTACAATCTCTGTTGCTTCTGCATGTGGTGCCATTCTGAGCTAAGTGTTTGCATAAAAAGAAATGTGTGCGACTTTTAATGTATTAGATTTCTGATTCTTACCAGGGGGGGGGGGGCGGGTGGGTTGATAAAAATTTCCCTTGTGTTCCTAGAGTGAAGGGGAAAAAATAATGCTTTCTTCCAGAAAAAGAAAATTCAACTTTTGCTTGGCTGTTTGCGGTACGGATCGCTCTACCACGGGGGCTCGTTGTTTGAGTCCCTACCCTTATTTTGCGTGTTAGCCGCGCCTCCACTAAATATGTTTTATCCCTTGGTTGGGGGTAGGAAAAACACGGTAGTGTAAATGTGCAAATTTAGAAGACTGTTTCCGGATGAGAGTAGTGTCTCGTAATTGGGAGAGACTTCTAGTGTAGTGTGTTGGTGTAAGTGCTTAATCTATTGGGGGCGTCCCTGCAGGATGCAATTATCTGTCAGGGGATGATTGTCTAAGTGCCGGCTGTTAAACCAGCTTGCCAGCTGAGTAGGATGAGCAATTCAATGAATGTGCAGAGTCAGTGACTCGACGCCCTGCGGTCGAGTCGCGTGCTCGAGCACAATAGAACCTGACAATGCGATTATTGGCCTCTACGGTCAGGGGCAATTATGACTAAGGTCAGGTGGGGTATGAGGATGTGAAGTGGAGTGTGATTAGTAATAAGCGTGTAGTTTACTGACCATGTATTTATTGGCCAGTAGATGTAATGTGATGTCCCTCTTGGGGAGTTTAAACAAATATGAAATACAATTTGTGAAGTGTACAAATGTTTAGGGTAGGTGTTTACAAGAATAAGGATTCTGAGCACAAACTAGATCTCACCTGGTGAAGAGCTGGAACGGAACCTCGTCGGGCAGGGCCGCTGGCGAAGAACAGAACAGAACAGATAATCCCTCCTGTCCGGGTTCCATTCTTATATGTTTCGGCGCTGCTTGGTCAGCATTGCATCAGTGTGGCTGCCCCAGATAGTTGTTAGTGTAAATGTTTATGTGAGTTTTGCAAGCCGTTGGCTAACCCTTAGGCTTAGGTGGTCGCCGCTTGCTGTGTAGAGATATGTTCTGGAATTATAATGTTTCCAGTTGGGGTGGTTTTGGTAGAAGATGGCGGGGTGGTTCTCAGGGGGTACTGCCCCCGGGCTGTACACTAGGCTGACTTCGGTTCCACGTCCATGCAGTGTAAACGTCTTACTTTCTGCCGACTTTCTGTTGACGTTTTTGCGTATACTGAGTCTTATATAAAAAAATTAAACACAAACGTCCACACTGTTGGCTGTTAAACGTTTGCTCACGTTTCACATTATAATATATCTTGATCCTGTTTAAAAAATAGGTCACTAGTTCCATGGGCGGGGCAAATTCCCAAAACTGTCAAAGTACTATACGGTGGAACCCTCTTGGACATAAGTTACATAATGCGTTCCTGGTCCTCGGTGATCATGCAAATTGACAACAGCACATTCCTGTTTCCAGGGTCGTGGGGGGTAATTGGTTTCACATAAACACACCTCGAAAATGAGAAAGCTTTAGTTGTTTAGCATAGTTTTCCACTTGTTGATGCGTCAGGGCATGTCTTGCTATGGCTGAGGTATTTTTTTTAATATTTCGAAATGGTAAAATCCCAAATCCTTGTTGATAAAAGGCTGGCTTTAAACTGGCATTTTTAGCCCCCATAGCAATCGCTTCCATCGTTTCATTATGTCGCTGACTTTCTTTGAGTTGTTGCTTGCCCTGCTGCGCGGCTTTAATGGTTTTCGCCACTGCACTGGCAACGCCCAATGGTGAACCCAGAGCAGCCAAACCGGCAAAAAAGCAGGTATAAATCCGGCTCGTTTGGGGACGGGAATCACTCGCCCTTGTCTTAAACCCTGTCGCTGACGTTTTGGAATAACACGTTTCTGAGCTGCTCGAAGGGCTTTTCTTATGGTCAACACATATTTTTTTCTTTTTTTTTCTTTAGCAAGGGTTTGTCCACGAATGGCTTAATCCCAGGCTTTGCCAAGGACAAAGTCCATTTTTTAGTATTTATCACTACATACCTTTGTTTCACCATGATGATAATCACCAACAACCTTTCACAAGAAAGTTTACGTCACAACTAACGTCAGATTGTTATTTCATGGCTGTATATTCCAATTCCACAGAAAGTGGAAAATCGTTTATGGTTTTTCCCCGCTTGCTTTTCTGCCCATGTCAACATGTGATAAAGGGATAATTCGTCTCCTGCATTGACCATTTCATGGTTATGGACCAACATCCTATGACCATTTATCTGTATTTGTAAATGGTTTTCATCAGGCATTGCGTATTTCATGTGAATGTTTCCTTCATAGTGTAATCGATAGTGGCTTAAACCCGAAGCAAGCACTTAGGTCAAGAGTTGGTCAAGGACTAGCGGTAAATGGTTTCTGTCTTTCACAGGTTTTTCATTTGTCAGATACACTAAAAATACAGATGGGATAAATTTATAAAGCCTTTTCATTTCATAGGTCACGTAACGCTTGGTACAGACATCGTCCTCGTCTTGCGGGTCTTCCGCGTGAATAATCCGATGGTGATTACCGCTATAGCCATCCACTGTAAGCTGGGGCACATTGTCATAAAACTCATACACCTTGTTATCCACACACCTTTTTGTAGTAACGTCTGTAGACACTTGAGGATGTTTTACATGGGTTAACCGCTTTCCCTTAAAGTCATAATCTCCCTGTTTTGTGCGTGGCACTACTGACCTATCCACATAGTGTTTATTAGCAGGATCTGTTTCTTGTTTAGGATCATGTATGGGGACGGACCTAGCTTTGGCCATTAACGCACGTCCAAAGACATCCATCGTCATCCTGTAGTACCAGTCTACTGTTTCTGTGACAAGGCCCGGTGCCATGTATATAGACAGCCTGCTAGCCTGTCTAAGCCTTAGTTGAAATGAAGAGTATTAAGCAGCAAGAGTCATTCCCCATGGGGGACATGGTTTCCCATGTCTGTCCCACATCACGTGAACAACGCCATGGTTCACTGTTTCCATCTTCCATTCGCTGCATCATTGTGGGGCCTTCCGGCTGTGGAAAGACTAATCTTTTGCTAATACTCATCACAGCGCCCAATGGTCTGCGTTTTCAAAATATTTATATTTTTGCGAAATCTCTCTACCAACCCCTCTACGTGTTTCTGGATCAAGTCATGTCTGGATTACAAAAAGAGGATATGGGTTATTTTACATTTTCCATGCAAGGAAACGTTATTTCACCTGATGTGGTAAAGCCTGATTCACTCATGATTTTCAATGATGTATCCACTGAACGTCAAGGCATCATTGACAGCTATTTCAGCATGGGTCGACACAAACATATCGATTGCTTCTGTGTTGGACAAACGTATTCTAAAATGTCCAAACAGTTGATTCGTGACAATGCCAATGTCATTGTTTTATTTCGCCAGGACGAGAGGAACAGTCGCCACATTTATAATGAACATGTGAGTCCGGATATGACCTTTCAAATGTTTACTGAATTGTGTGGCAACTGCTGGAATATTCAATGTCATGCCTGTTTGGTCATTGACAAACAAAGTGAACTCAACCAAAGACGGTATCGCGTAGGGTTTGATCATTTTATTGCTATTTAAGGCACTGTCTCATTACCTGTCAAGTCATTTGTCAAGACACCATGGCGTTAGCAGAGAGTCAATTGAAAAAGCATATTATTAGAGCAAAAAATACTATTCGCCAAAAGTTTCGTCAATTGAAACGATCACGTGCCAAATCATGCTTTGTTTATTCAACAACATTTAGCACCTCCGCTAAAAGCCATGTTGGAACCCTCTTTCAAGCCATCTGAATCCCTACCCACCATTTCACAAGCCTTTCGGGCGCTGCACGAGGACCCTGAGGAAGAGGAAGGGGATCAGGAACAGGAAGATTTGACTAGTGTTAGCGAAGTTAAGGATGACGAGGAACAAGTGTTTACGCCTCAAAAAAAGGCCGCACCCCTTGCTAGGTTTTTAAGAAAAAAGAAATCCTGGGTCATGGTCGAAACACCTTGCCCTTCCTAATCCTCTCCGTTTTCACAACTCTTGGCCACCCCTCAACATAAAGCTCAACTGAAAAACATTTTAATAACATATTATAGATCAACACTGAAACCCTATTTCATCGATCTATTTATTGGAAACACAGATACCACGTATGGTGTTCGCTATGAGGATTATTGTTTTAAAATTGGAGATTCATCCATTAAATTTGCTCGTACTAAAGCTGTCATTAAAAACATCAACTATAAATTAACGCCAGGACTGTTAAAGCTGCTATTCTCTCGGACCCCTTCTTCCCATGATTATACACCAGAGGACCTTGGCAAATATAAATCCATTTTATTGAACACCCATGCCCACAAAAGACAGTATGATCCCGTTCAACAAGTGAATGCTAATATATCTCAAAAATATAAAACCATCATTGCAAAAATGTTTTCCACCAGTGAAAGTACTCGTCGTAAAGTGTCCGCTTCGGCAGTGACATTTAAACCATTAAAACCCCTTGTGGATGTTACCTACTGGCACAATCCCAATAAGCTCGTTCAGCGGCTACAGTTGTTGCATGCTTCACGTCAAGCTGGCCATACCGGTCACGATTGGGAAATTCAAGAAATTGAACAGGAACTTCGAAATGCCAAAATTATTGTTTAAGCCCTCACCCATTAAAATGGGTATTGCTCATGAGTAGCATAGCCCAGATAGGCGTTACTATCCGCGACTCAAGGTGATTTTACGAGGTGTGGATGAACTTTGGCAGGCTGACTTGGTTGAAATGATATCCTATGCAGGCGTTAAAGACGGTGTACGCTATATGTTCACCGTCATTGATGTCTATTCCTAAATGGCCTTTGTTGAACCTGTGCGTTGCAAGTCTGGTCCACTAGTTACCAAGGCCTTTCAACATATTATTCAACACTCCAAACGTCAACCTCAGTTGCTACAAACCGACCAGGGGAAAGAATTTTTCAACATGGATTTCTCCAGTTTTCTCAAATCTAAGGATATTCACCATTGCACCACGTACAGCAATCTCAAAGCCAGCGTGGTCGAGCGGTTTAACCGAGCATTGAAAACCCATATGTGGAAAGCGTTTACCGCTCAGGGCACTTATCGCTGGTTGGACATGTTACCAGATCTAGTGTCACGTTACAATGACACCAAACATAGAACGATTGGGACCAAGCCACGCCTCGTGACCAAAAATATTCAGCGACTGGATAAACCTTTTAACCACATAAAAACAGCAGACCTTAAACGTCACCGACTGAAAATTGGAGATTTTGTTTGTGTGAGCAAATTGAAGTCTGCCTTCAATAAGGGCTACACACCTCAGTGGGGGACTGAACTATTTCGAATACGTCAAGGTAACTTGGACGATCCAGTAACCTATTTACTCGAGGACCTCAACCATCAGCCCATAAAAGGTAGATTTTATCTCCATAAACTTCAGAAAACAATGTTTCCTAAACATTATCTTGTGAAAAAGTGTTGATACAAAAAGGAAATAAACTATATGTCAAATGGTTAGGATTTAACTCTACCTTTAATTCTTGGATCAATAAATTCATGTTGTGTGAAACTGTGCACTTTTTTAATTATTGAATTATGTTGTACAAGAGCCCTGTGTACGGCGCTCCGCGCTTCGTGCATGACCGTACATGTTTCTTTCCTCACACCTGTGTCTCACTCTTCGACTCCATGCCCCTCCCCTCTCCCCCTCCACACCTGGTTTACGCTCACCTCGTTCAGCTATTGGTTGTCATGGATTCCCCGCTCTTCCCTGCACCTCTGGCCCCTCCCCCTCCTCTCCCCCTCACCACAGCTGTTAACAACGGTCTTGCCCGGCTATTGACTGTGGCAATATTAGGGGGCGGAGTTGTCGTCGCTTACTCCGTTATCTCTCTCTGGCATGGTTGTCAGATTGTTCGACCTTCATCTGCCCTCTAACGCAAGCCAGCAGTGTTGCCAAGTGTGGACAACACATTCATGAGATAGCTTTATCGAGTGTTGAACGTGGGAACGGAGCTCGGCTAGCTAGTAGAGCAGGTTTGATCTTTTCAGCCTTCAAGTGACAAAACACATGAGGGCTTGCTTGCAACAAGTGTGAAATCATACATTTCATTTAACCATTCACAGCTTGCGTTTCATCCTAAATCTATCTCATCACAAATTATCATTTGCATTAATGCTAATGTTTTGTCTTTGTACAAATTACTTGGTCAACCGGGTGAGTTAGGCGTGGTCGTTACGGCATGACTGCTGGCAGTCGCTCACATCCGGGAGGCGAGGAGGTTCGAATCCCCCCGCCGGCAACCTTGAAGATGGTCTTCTGTGGTTTCCCATCTTCCTTCCAGGCGAATGCCGGGGTTGGTCCCTAACTATAGGCCACAGCCGCTACCTTCCCAATCCTCTCGACCTTCCATTCCCACTTCCCTCCCCAACGGTACTTGTAGCTCACCCATTGGGTGTCCGTCTCGAAGCAGCTACAACATTGGCGAGCCGAATATGTCCTCGGACACTCCCGGCATTAAAAGCCATACGCTAAAAAAAAAAAAAAAAAAAAAAAACTTGGTCAATCGAACGTTATAGCTTCATATCCTACAACTGTCTGTTGGCCTATGAACATGCATGAATGCCACAGAGCCGTGTCAATGATAACCGTTTACTAACAGCTTAAAGATCCTCTTTAGGGTACGCAATCCTAACACGCTTCACACGTTTTTTGGAATATTAGCGTTCATACATTCGCCATAACAAATATCGGAAAACGAACCGTCGTAAACCGTCCCACCGTCCTGCCAAAATATTCATTGTTCTATTGAAATACCGCTACCATAAGTGGCAACAGGCTCGTTGACACACATGCCAGTGGTACAGTCTGTCTTGTCAACCACGCTTCATTTAAAATTTTTAAAAACAGCTTAACATTTTTTTTCAACATATATGGCGTTAGGTCCTTTGTGAATTTTAATTTTTTTGCAAAACAATAACTACCACATTCGAAAGGGGACGTCACCCCGAGTCCTATGAGTCCTCCTACAAGTCCCTAGCAGCGTTGGTTCGCGAGATATAACAAAAAGTCTAAAATCACATTTTTACCCCAAAATGGGTTTTTGATCCTACTGGACACAGGCATTCTCGGCAAGAGGGCAACGCGACGAAAAGAATGACAACTCGTACAAGTCTCTAGCCTTATTGGTTCGTGAGATATCAGCAAAAAAAAAGTTTACCCCAAAATCGAGTTTCCAATTTTTTTGAAATATAATGAGTAATCCATAACAAAGGGGGCCTCAGCTTGACTCCAGCGACTCCTCATTCGTGAAACTCCGACCATGGGATTGATAGATATCGGCTTGGACTCACGCGGCGGTCATGACACTATTTAGAATCGGCCTCAGTCCCCTACTAAACAGTTTTTGTCCTAGAGACTTGTAATTTATTTTGGCGGTAGAGGAGGTCAGGGCCATTTATTTAGGTAAAATAAACATTTTTGTAGAATTTCTAGTTTCCGAAATATAGGAATTTCAAAATTGGACTGTTTTCAAAAAAAACATAAAAATAAAAAAGTTTCAGTATAAAAAATAAAGATCATAGAGACCGTTCGTTGGAGCCATTGCACAACATTCTATCATCTTTGGTTTTCAAACCATCACCTACTTTCGAAAGCAAAAATTTTCAAATTTTTTTTTTAAAAAAATATAACGAATGTCCTGCGACACCTCATTTATCAACATCGACCATGCGTTCGAGATATATTAATTATTTAAATGTTTCACCCATGTTATGCCGCCATGTTGGTTTATTGGGCACAGCCACGCCAAGTGAAGTAGATGTTCCCTCATCCCCCAATTGTAGGTAATTAGATTAATTCATTTCTTAAAACGTGATAGAAATTTTGAATTATTAACACAGTTACTAATCTCCTATGGACTAAAACCTACAATACATACCCCAAAATGAATAACAAAATTTAGTAAAGCCACTCTTGATCAAAATTTTATAAATACTGATAAATATCACCATTTATTAGAAGTCTATTTCCCGGATTTTAGTGACCACCATGGACAAATACTGAGTTTTTAAATCCCAGAAAAAATGGTGGTCACTAAAACCCGGGAAATAGACTTCTAATGAATGGTGATATTTGTCTGTATTTATAAAATTTTGATCTGAGTGGTTTTAGTAAATTTTGTTATTCTTTTTGGGGTGTGTATTGTAGGTTTTAGTCCATAGGAGACTAAGTTTAAGTAGTTTAAGTTAATAATAAGTTAAAAATCAAGAACAATGAGAATGGAATAAAATCAAAGTGCTGGTCATTCACTGAAACAAATGTTACATATTTCAATGACGTATTAAATAAGGAAACATGGTCAGAAATTATTAAACTAGGAAATGTAAATGATAATGTTAATGCATTTAATAGCACCCTAAAACACTATTTTGAAACAGCATTCCCCTTTAAACAAAGAACTATTCAAAATAACAAAGCCAGCAATAGGATAACAGGGATTATAAATTCATGTCAAAGAACGAAAGTTCTACACAAATTATATAAACGGTACCACACAACACCTGAATTCAATTTATACTACAAAAAAACACAAGCATATAAGTAAGGTAATAAGACTAGCAGTGAAAATGCATATTGATAATTTTATATCCCAATTATCAAATAAAAACAGGGCTATGTGATCCGTGATGAAGAAAGAAACTGGAAAATCTGCTAAAATACAAAGGAACATTACACTTGCCAGAAATAACAAAGTAGGTAGCAAACACTTTTAATGACTACTTTCTGGAAATTCCTCAAAAAATATTAAATAAATCACAGGTAAATACACTAAATTCTAATAAAAAATAAATATATGCAGTGATTCCTTATTTATAAATCATGTCACAAGTATAGAGGTAAGAATAGTTATAAAAGAGCTAAAAAATAAATTCCGTGCTGGCATTGATGGCATCCCTGATGCAATTTTAATGAAATGTGCAGGAAATATAATAAATCCACTTACACACTTAATAAAGAGTTCAATTCTCTCAGGAACTTACCCGGATATTTTAAAGTTATCAAAAGTAATTCCAGTGCACAAAAACGTTTCTAAAGATGAATTAGATAACTATCGTCCTATTACCTTACCAACTGGTATTGCAAAAATTGTGGGAAAAATCGTGTATAAGAGACTGTTAAGTTTTATAGGAAAAAAATAAAATACTATCAAACCCACAACATGGATTCAGAACGGAGAAATCTACACATACATCAATTTATGAATGCATTAATAGTATACTGAAATTATTTGACAATAAGGAACATGTAACTGGCTTATTCATGGATTTAACGAAAGCATTTGATCCTCCTTACAAAACTAAATCAATAAGGTATTAGAGGTCTAGCTAATAAATGGATAGAGTCTTACTTAACAAGGCGTAAACAAATAGTAAGCTTGAGACACAAGGATGATGGTACTAGATTACTTGATGAAACATTGTCCAATGAGGGTATTATTAAATTTGGAATACCCCAGGGATCGGTTTTGGGCCCACTACTCATTCTTCTATATATCAATGATGTAACACAGAACGTTGATTCTCATAAGAAAACCTTGTTTGCAGACGATACAACACTCGTAATTAAAGGTGAAACTAAATAGGTCTTACAGCAGTCTGCTGACTCTGTTACAGAAGAGTTAACCAAACGGTCACAAGATAGTCTCATAATAAACTATAAAAAACTGTATGTCTAAGTTTCCACACTATACAGAATAGGAATCCTGCGACGCCCAATATAACATTAAATGGTCCTCAAATAGAAAATAAATCAGAAACAAAGTTTTTAGGACTATGGATACAACATGACTTGAAATGGAATAAACATACAATATCTGAATACTAAACTGAACTCGATGTGCTTTGCGTTACGTATTTTGAACCTTGCACTAGCATGCACACATTAAGAAATACTTATTTTGCTTATTTCCCTTCATACTTAAGATATTGGGTCATATTTTGGGGTATGTCACCAGATGTACTAAGCACGATTAGGATACACAAGAGGACGATTAGAATTATGGCAAATGTAAACACTAGAGAATCATGTAGACCTCCTTTTAAAGTTTTAAACATTCTCCCACTGCCCTGCATTCATATCTTTGAAAGTATTATGTTTTTTTTAAGAATTTAATGAATAAAGACGGTTTTCTTTAACAAACAATGTTGTTCCTAGACATAACACAAGACAAAATCAAAACATTCATATTTCACCCACACACATACACAAGCATATATCAAAAAGGAACTTTTCACACAGGAGTTAAATTATACAATAAACTACCCCAGTATATAAAATTTGCCCCAAAAATTAAAAACTTTGAAATAATGTTGAAAGCTTATCTGCAGTGCCATTGTTTTACTCTGTAGTTGAATACCTTAGCGTATAATTATATTTAATTTTCTATTTTAATTGTTATACCTAGCTGTAAGTCGTCGTATGTATAGAATTAAGTTTACATATTGTGATAATAGAGTAAGATGTGAATAGGTGTCCAATAAGATTGTATCTCTTAAGATATGTGATTATAATAAAATATAAATAGTAATAGTATTAGTAATATATACCTGAAAGTTCTTTTATTTTCTATGTAATTTCTGACATGTCCTATATCAAAAAATATATTGTATACATGTATTTGATGAAATGGATAAATATAAATCTAATCTAATCACCACAATAACACAGGCTATCAGGTGAACTTCAACACTCACCCAAGGACACGGGTGTAATGACAATGATGTCCAAGCCTCTCATATAAAACAACAACAACAACAACAGCTTCCTATCCAAATCATTCCTCATTTACAAGCACACACTCTAGTACAGAGATCATGGTGACACAAGTTATCAGACAACTTCCACTGACACACCCTAGTACACGGGACTACGTGGTTATGATGCCACAAAGCCCTTAATGAATCAATAACAACAACACTCTGTACTGCGGATCAAGGACCACGAATTTTAACCGCTGTAGTCAAGTGTTGAAATATGTGGTGTTATCTTATATGTTATCTTTATATATATATTCTTCGACACGTGTTTATGTCACCGAACTCCACCTTAAAGGCTGGACCGATTTTGATTACATTTTTATATACGTTTGAGTGGGTCCATGTATGGTTTAGATTCACAATCTGACCCGATAGGTGGAATGAACACAATTTTAGAACCTCAATTTGCACACAATTTACAGTCAAAAACAGTCGTCATGGAAACCACTGGCCTTAGTGAAAGCTGATGTCGTTGGACTGTTTGTCCCTGCACGTTAGAGCCACCTGGTGGCAACCTGTACATACTACCGCTATAACGTACACTCTGCCCGTGGCGGAAAGTTATGTTTTGCACTATAGGTGGCGATGATGTTGAATTCTTCTGTTTGTCTATGCACGTTAGAGCGTTTCAGAAAAGTCCCGTATGCGTTCATATACCATTCATCTGATTGCGATGAAACTTGGGTGAGATGTTAAGTGCACTCCAGGCAAGGTTTCTGGCTTAGTAAATCCATTTTACAATAGATAGCGCATGAGTAGATTCAAAAAATGAGCGACGACGCGCGAAGCGTTTCAACAAAATCCCGTGTAAGTTAATATACCATTCATCCATTGCGATGAAACTTTAATGAGTTGTTGTGTGCACTTACGTGAAGGTTTCTAACTTAGTCAATCCATTTCACAGGAGGTTGTGCACGAGTAGATTGAACAAATGAGCGACGACACACGAAGCGTTTCAACAAAATCCCGCATAAGTTTATATACCATTCATCGATTGCGATGAAACTTTGATGAGTTGTTGTGTGCACTTACGTGAAGGTTTCTAACTTAGTAAATCCATTTCACAGGAGGTTGTGCACGAGTAGATTCAACAAATGAGCAACGACGCGCGAAGCGTTTCAACAAGGTCCGGTATGCGTTCAAATACCATTCGTCCGATTACGATAAAACTTGGGTGAGGTGTTGCGTACAACCTAAATAAAGTTTCTGGCTTAAAAATATTTTTACAATAGGTAGCGCACGTGTAGATACAACAAATGAGCGAAGGCGCACGATTCGTTTCAAGAAAGTCCTGTAACTTAGGCGTCCATATACCAGTTATCCGATTGCGATGAAACTTTGGTGCATTGTTGTGTACACTCCAGGAAAGATTTCTGGCTTAGTAAATCCATTTTTAATAAGTAGCACACAAGTAGATTCAACAAATGAGGTACGGCGCACGAATCGTTTCAACAAAGTCCCGTATACTTTCATATACCATTCATCAGATTGCGATGAAACCTTGGTTAATCAATAAGTACACTCAAGGGAAGGTGTCAGTCTTAGTAAATCTATTATACAATAGGTAGCGCATGAGTAGATTCAACAAATGAGTCATGGCACGGGAATCGTTTAAAGAAAATCCTGTATGCGTTCATATGCCATTCATCCGATTGCGATGAAACTTTTGTGAGTTGTTGTGCACGCTCCCACGAATGTTTCTAGATTAGTAAATTCATTTCACGATAGCTTAGAGGCAGTTAACGGAAATTGAAAATAAATAAATTGAGTATCCAAAAGCACTTCAAGAAACAAAATTACAACGCCAACACTTTCTTTGATTGGCATTGCATCGCATGCCGGGTACAGCTTATATATATATATATATATATATATATAGAGAGAGAGAGAGAGAGAGAGGAATATCTGTTTGTTCGTATTTTATGCGTTCATAAACCATTCATTCGATTGCGATCAAATTTTGATGAGTTGTTGTACACACTCCCGGGAGGTTTATAGGCATAGTTAATCCATTTCAAAATAGATAGCGTGCGAGTAGTATTAACAAATGCGCAATGGCGATGCGTTCATATACAATTCATCCGATTGCGATCAAATTTTGGTGAGTTGGTGTGCACAGTCCCGGAAAAGTCATAGGCGTAGTAAATCCAATTTACAATAGATGGCGCGCGAATAGCTTCAACAAAATGGCGTGCGTTTGTTTCAAGAAAGTCCCACATACGTTCATATACCATTCATCCCATTGCGATGAAACTTGGGTGAGATGTTCTGTACACTTCAGGTAAGGTTTCTGGCTTAGTAAATCCACTTAACAATATGTAGCGCACGAGTAGATTCAACAAATGAGCGACGACGGGCGAAGCGTTTCAACAAAGTCCTGTATGCGTTCGTATACCATTCGTTCGATAGCGATCAAACTTGGGTGAGAGATTGTGTACACTACAGGCAAGGTTTCTAGGTAGCGCACGAGTATATTCAACAAATGAGCGACGACGCGCGAAGCGTTTCAACAAAGTCCCGTATGCGTTCATATACTATTCGTCTGATAGCGATGAAACTTGGGCGAGCTGTTGTGTACACATCAGGGAAGGTTTCTGGCTTAGTAAATTCACTTATCAATAGGTAGCGCACGAGTAGATTCAACAAATGAGCGACGACGGGCGAAGCGTTTCAACAAAGTCCTGTATGCGTTCACGTACCATTCGTCCGATAGCGATGAAACTTGGGTGAGAGGTTGTCTACACTACAAGCAAGGTTTCAGGCTGAGTAAATCCATGTTGTAATAGGTAGCGCACGAATAGATTCAACAAATGAGCGACAACGTGCGAAGCGTTTTAACAAAGTCCCGTATGCGTTCATATACTTTTTGCCTGATAACGACCAAACTTGGGTGAGATGTTGTTTACACTTCAGGGAAGGTTTCTGGGTTAGTAAATCCACATTACAATAGGTATCGCACAAGTAGATTATACAAACGTGCGACGACGAACGAAGTGTTTCAACATAGTCCTGTATGCGTTCATATACCATTCGTCCGATAGCGACTAAAATTGGGCGAGTTGTTGTGTACATTCCAGGGAAAGTTTCAGGCTTAGTAAATCCATTTTACAATCGGTAGCGCACAAGTAGAGTCAAGAAATGAACGAAGACGCGCAAAGCGTTTCAACAAAGTCCCATATGCGTCCATATACCATTCGTCCGATAGCGATGAAAATTGGGTGAGATGTTGCTTACACTTCAGGGAAAGTATCTTAGTACATCCACTTTACAATAGGTATCGCACAAGTAGATTCAACAATTGAGCGACGGCACGCGAATCGCTTAAACAAAGTCCGGTAAGCGTTCATATACCATTCATCCGATTGCTATAAAACTTTGGTTGAATTGTTGTGCTCACTCCAGGAAAGGTTTTTGACTTAGTAAATCCTTTTTACAATAGGTAGCGCATGAGTAGATTCAACAAATGGATAACGGCGCACGTATCGTTTAAAAAAATCCGTATGCATTCATATAGCCTACCATTCATGCGATGGCAATGAAATTTGGAGAAATGCTGTTTACGCTCCTGCAAAGATTTCTGATTTAGTAAATCCATTTTACAAAATGTAGCGCACGTGTAGATTCAATAATGAGCGACAGCGCGTCAATCGTTTCAACCAAGTCCAGTATGCGTTCATATACCATTCTTCCCATTGCGATGAAACTTGGGTGATAAGTTCAGTACACTTCAGGTAAGGTTTCTGGCTTACTGAATCCTATTAACAATAGGTAGCGCCCTAGTAGATTCAACAAATGAGCGAAGACGGGCGAAGCGTTTCAACAAATTCCTGTATGCGTTCACATACCATTCGTCCGATAGCGGTGAAACTTGGATGAGAGGTTGTGTACAGTACAGGCACGGTTTCTGGCTTAGTAAATCCACTTTACAACAGGTATCGCACAAGTAGATTAAACAAATGAGCGATTACGCGCAAAGTGTTTCAACATAGTCCCGTATGCGTTCATATACCATTCGTCCGATAGCTATGAAACTTGGGTGAAAGGTTGTGTACACCACACGCAAGGGTTTTGGCATAGTAAATGCATGCTATAATGGGTAGCGCACGAGAAGATTCAACAAATGAGCAACGGCGCGCGAAGCGTTTCAAGTCCCGTATGCGTTCATATACTATTCGTCTGATAGCAATGAAACTTGGGTGAGATATTGTGTACACTTCAGGGAAGGTTTCTGGCTTAGTAAATCCATTTTACAGTAGGTATCTCATAAGTAGATTAAACAAATGGGCGACGACGCACAAAGTGTTTCAACATAGTCCCGTATGCGTTCATATACCATTCGACCGATAGCGACTAAATTTGGGTGAGTTGCTGTGTACACTCCAGGGAAAGTTTCAGGCCTAGTAAATCCATTTTACAATAGGTAGCGCACAAGTAGATTCAACAAATGAGGGAAGACGCGCGAAGCGTTTCACAAAGTCCCGTATGCTTGCATATACCATTCGTCCGATAGCGATTAAACTTAGGTGAGATGTTGTGTACACTTCAGGAAAGGTCTCTGGCTTAGTACATCCATTTTACAATAATTATCGCACAAGAAGATTAAACAAATGAGCGACGACGCGCGAAGTGTTTCAACAAAGTCCCGTATACGTTCATATACCATTCATCCGATTGCTATGAATCTTTGGTGAATAGTTGTGCACACTCCAGGAAAGGTTTCTGACTTAGTAAATCCTATTTACAGTAGGTAGCGCACGAGTAGTTTTAATAAATGGGTATCGGCGGGCGTATAGTTTTTTAAAAATCCGTTTGCGTTCATATGCCATTCATGCGATTGCAATGAAATTCGGCGTAATGTTGTTTACACTCCCGCGAAGATTTCTGATTCAGTAAATCCATTTTACAATTGGTAGCGCACAAGTAGATTCAACAAATGAGTGACGGCGCGCGAATCATTTAAACAAAATCCAGTATGCGTTCATATGCCATTCATCCGATTGCGATGAAACTTTGGGAGTTGTTGTGTACACGCCAGGGAATGTTTTCGAATTAGTAAATCCATTTTACAATAGGTAGCGTACGAGTATATTCAACTAATGGGTGACGGCGCTCGAATCGTTTCAACAATGTCTCGTATGCGTTCATATACCCATCATTTCATTGCGTTGAAACTTTGTTAAGTTGGCCACGCTCCTATGATTTTTTTGAGATAGTATATCAATTTTGAAATATTTCAGAGGTGGTTAACGGAAAAAATATTGGGAATCCAAAAGCACTTCCACAAGCAAAGTTACAACGCCAACACTTCCTTTGATTGGCATTGCAACGGATGTTTGATCCACGAACCTCCAGCTTAAGAGTTAATGACGCTAACCCTCTGTTACACATGGCTGATACCAGTATTACTTTAACAACTGATTTAGTAGAATTGTATGGAATATTTTTTCTTAGAAAGAACGATTTCATTAGCATTTTCTCTGCCATTTTTATAAACCATTTGATACTTAATTTGTATTATTTTGTTCAATACATTCCTATAATGATATCAATATTGAGAAGGCGTAACGGTTTGCACACATGCACGACCGCCATCATCAAACCTTTTGTATGATGACCTTGTAGTTTAGGTAAAACACTCCTTGTACAGGAAGGTATGTTAATGTATACTTTGGTAGAGGTCAGATAATTAGGTTGGTCGTAATTTGATTTAAGCTTAAATATTTGAGTGGCCGCCATCCCGTTTCCGTCAAAATGGTGGTGATAAAAATAATGACAGTGAGGGGTCCTTTGCTAGCGCTACCTAAGTACCAAATTTGGTTCAATTTGGTTTCGTCATTTTTGAATTGATAGTGGGGAACAGATATAAACACTCACAAACACACACACACAGACAGACTGAAAACTTTTGGACCTTGCCTATTTAAATATTTTGCAAACATCGAAAGTAGGCTAAAAATGGAGGATTCACCACCATATGTCAGTATCTAAAAACTATTTTTCAGAAGATTTACAGATGCTTAATTAAGCTTCATGTGGAACATATTTTATTTGACTATTGATATAAGTTTGTACGTAATAAATGTTTACTAACGTTGGTCGCACTCTTAAACTTCTTCCTCCAGAATTAATGCGGTGTTACCAATGGACCAACTGCTACTTATACTCTTCAATTTTGCGACTGCACTTTGGGATTTTATTGGAGTTAGTACAGCAGCAGCTTGTAAGTTAGTGAAGAGAGTGAGTGTGGCGATCGCAAAGCTTGCGGAAGATTACATCCGACTTCCGGAGACAGAAGGGAAATTACAAGCAAGAAAACTTGTTTTTATCAAGTATTGAGGTTCCCTAAAGTTCTGTGAGCTCTGGATTGTACTCACGTATGAATTCAGTCACCCGGTGGAAATGATGGTGAATTTTATAGAAATAGGAAAGGATACTTTCCTTGAATTTGCAGGTTATGGCAGACATGAATCTATGCATTAATGACATTGCTGGGCTGGCTCATCACATGATAGCAATATCTTTATAAACAGCAGGTCAAGGGCTTGATTGGAAAGAGGGGATTTTAAAGATTCCGCAGTTCTTGGAGACTGCGCATATGCCCTCAGAAGCTACTTATTGACACCACTTGATAACCTTAGAAACAGGACTGGAAATCTATACAATGAATCAGACATCCGTACACGAAATTTTGTAGAGCATTATTTTGGGGTTTGGAAAAGGAGATTTCCTCTCTTATCGCTGGGACTCAGATCTTAAATCTACTAAACTGTTCTTCCATTTCAAATATCTATCTTTATAATCGTAACGTGAATAATGAAGAAAACAAACAGATTGCGCCAAGAACACAGATCAAGGAATACGAAATGTATATTTACTATATACTCCCTGACGTAGATTCGCTCATGTTAACACTTGAGAGGTATCAAAAATCTGCAAATCGAACCAGAAATATATACCAACTGTTAAAAATTATGCGCAGATCTGCTAACCTACCCTAAACATTAACTGGAACATTGTAAGAAAGATCGAATGTTACCGGGACTTTACTCCGACCGTAAAATCAACTGTCGGTTAGACTTTACTGTCATGTCACTGCAGATTGTAAGAACGAGCCTATGCATTATTACTTGTGGTAATGTCTCCTCCTGTAAAATTCAAATTCTACTGTGTGTTGGTCCCGCTTTCGGATCTCCGACCGAGGACTACTCAAGAGGGTGTGAACATCAAAAACTTTACGAAGGTAAGATCTGGCATTCTATTGGGCAGAATGGGGGTGTTGGAATTGTGATTGGCAGAGACAGGTTTAAAGACATTGAAAGGGTAACGGATAGGTTGGCGTTGGATTTGGTTGAAATGTTTACATCTTAGGCTTTTGTGGCCGGTGTCTAGTTTATTATCTATGCTTCCTGGATGGAGCAGCGTTCGTGTATCGGTGATTGATTATCGATGTTTCGGCTGTCATTGCAGCAGCCTTTATCAGGGGTACGAGTTTGTGTCTGTACTCAAACTAACCGTTGGTAGTCAGTCAAGCACCACCTGATCGCCATTGACCATATGCTGCTCCCTGAATGGTCAGATTACATGCCAGCCACGCGCTATGAGAACTCTCTATGTATTGCTTAGTCTGTATCTGTCATCGCGATTGAAATTATTGGGATGCTTCAAGATCTCTAATGCCTCTTTTATTATCCTGTTTCGATATCAAATTCTATGGCGTGTCTTGTGACGTTAGTGTGTTCAACTATTGCTGACCTGTACTTTATTTGTTTTTTGTCTCGAATGGAAACGCGACTGTTTTTATGGCCTATGTATATCTCTCCACAGGAACAAGGCGCTTTGTAAACATCTGCGTCCTGGTTTTTGCTTCTTTATCTTGGCTGATTTACGCACCTCTTGCGTCAACTTGTTTAGTGGTTGCTTAACCTTTGTCACGTTGTATTTTCTGAGCAATCTGCCGAATCTATTTGTCACCCCCTGTATATTAAAAGAAAGGTTTTATGGTGTGGCTGATCTTCGGCTTTGTTCTTTATTCCATATGGCCCTATTTATCTTTCCTTTGCTGTATCCATTAGCTAGGAGGGTATTCCAAACTCGTTCTTTCTCTTCATTTACGCTATCCTTACCGCAAATGTGGTTGGCTATGGTAAGGAGTGTCCTAGCCACTATTTCCATCTGCGACGGTGGATGGCCTGAGTTTGCATGTAGGTACCGATCTATATGAGTGCCTTTCCTATAGACCTTGTTTCCGAGCATGTTATTCTGTTCGTTTTTATACCAGAACGTCTACTAAGGTCAGTGGTTGTTTTCTTCTACTTCCATTGTTAAGTCGATGCTCAGATGTCTGGAGCACATGCACTCTAGGAAGTCCTGAAGTGAGTTGAGTCCATGTTCCTATATAAAAATATATATATTTACGCATCTGAACAAACACTCAAGTTTCAATGGACTCTCCTTTACAGCTTCTTACTCGAGTTTGCCTTGAAAACATTGGCCAATAATGGAGAGAATGGGAATTCCAAGGCTGCTCCCTCCATATGTTGAAACATCTGCCTATTGAGTACGAAGAGTGTGGAGTTTACGCAGTGTTCAACTAAGTCCGTTGAACTTTCTGTGGCTGTAAGCTTTTACCTGATTATTTGTGTGGCGTCAGGTACAGTAACCTTGGTAAATAGGGACTCCACATCGAGGATTGCCAGTAGATTGCCGTACCAATGTTTATACTCGCTATGATATCTGTGAAGTGTTGGGAGTTTCTGACGTGAGAGGGTGGCGGAGGGATTAATGGATCCAGGACCTGATTCAAATATTTAGCAAGAACGTGAGTTGGGGAAGCAATGGCGCTAAATATTGGTCTCAGAGGCACATCGGTCTTTTGTATTTTAGGTAGGCAGTAGAACGTTGGAGTTTTGAATAGCGAGGTTCTGGGGATTTCTAGTTCTCTTCTGTAATTGATGACTCCATAATTAGCCGCGTCTTCGTCTCTATTTTGTTTATGGGGATCCTTGGGATCGCCTTAATGGCAGGGTCACATCCACGGGCCTGGCATGTTTGATGTTCTGAGAGGCCTCTGTTCTAATTTATTATGCTTCGAAGTCTGGTACGCGACGGATAGAAACTTCTAGCCCGCAGAAAATATCTTCCGTGGGAATGCGTCTCGGCGTGATGGCGAAATTAAGTACATTGCTTCGGATATAGGATGTGGTGGTTTTGTACAGAGGAATGAATTGATAGCATCAAGATTAGGAGATAAAGAGTGCTGCAATGAAAGCGTCTAATGACTGATAACTCAAACAAAAACAACTACGATATTGTATCCTTGTCACTCATCAATTTAGCCGCCTCAGTGTAATCTCACCCAATTATTCTTAAGAATAGACTCATTTTCATGAACATTGGCGAAGGGGCAGTGTTCCAAAGGGTGGAGGAATGAGCCCCTTGTCATTTGTCGCACCGGGCATGTAGAAAATCTAACGACTTTTGATCGTAAGATTTTGGTGGCTAAGATACGCTCCCAATACACTCATGCTGTCAGACCAATGAATACAATATCTCCGACAAGACACACCTGTATAATCTACAGGTGTGTCTTGTCTATTTGTAAAATGTTCCGACTGTATGTTCAACATACTGTATTATTGATGATTGGAAACGAAGTCAGTTACCGGTACGTCTTGAAGACAAGTTTTCAGGTATTGAAAAACATTGTCCCAATTATTTTTTTCTTCTTAGATCTCTAAAATTCAATTATTCTTCTTCCGTGATAACGTTGTGGACTTTAAACTGTTAGTACTAATTGTTTCAGGCTGATATGTCCAGATACATCGGATCATGCTGTTAGGAAGACCTACCGATTAAGTAATAGTGTAAGAAAATATGCTAACAGTGCATCCAGTGGAAAATGTAATACTCAACAGCCATTAAAGTCAACCATTGCCTGTCATACTGGTAAAAAGGCTCCTCCAAGTAGCATATTTGAATCCAAGTTTACCCGGAAAGACAGATGAAGTCACACATGCTCGTCCACAGCGGCGAGAAGCCATTTTCTTGTAGCGTATGTGAATCCAAGTTTTCTTTGTTAAGACATTTGAGGAGACACGAGGTCGTCCATAGTGGCGCGAAGCCCTTTTCTTGCAGCATATGTGAATCCACCTTTACACAGAGACAAAATTTGAAGCAACACGTGCTCATCCATAGCGGAGAGAAGCCATTCTCTTGTAGCATATGTGAATCCAAATTTACCCAGAGAGCAAGTTTGAAGAATCACGTGCTCGTCCATGGCGGGGAGAAGACCTTTTCATGCAGCATATGTGAATGCAAGTTTTTCCAGAGACAAAATTTGAAGCAACACATGTTCGTCCATAGCGGGGAAAAGCCATTTTCTTGTAGCGTATGTGAATCCAAGTTTACCCGGAGTGCAAGTTTGAAGAATCACATGCTCGTCCATAGCGGGGACAAGCCATTTTCTTGCAGCGTATGTGAATCCATGTTTACCAGAGAGGTAATTTGAAGAAACACATGCTCGTCCATAGCGGGGACAAGCCATTTTCTTGTAGCGTATGTGAATCCAGGTTTACTCAGAGAACAAGTTTGGAGAGACACATGCTCGTCCATAGCAGCGGGAAGGCCTTTTCATGCAGCGTATGTGATTTCAAGTTTACAATGAAAGAAGGTTTGAACTCACACATACTCACTCATAGCGGCGAGAGGCCGTTTTCTTGTAGCGTATGTGAATCTAAGTTCAAAAAGAGAACTAGTTTGAAGACACACATGCTCGTCCATAGCGGCGCGAAGGCCTTTTCGTGCAGCGTGTGTGAATCCAATTTTAAACACAAAGGACATTTGAAGATGCACATACGCATCCATACAGGCGAAAGGCCCTTTGCGTGTAGCTTATGTGAATCCAAGTTTTCAAACAGAGAATATTTGAAGAAACACATGCTCGTCCACAGTGGCGAGAAGCCCTTTCCATGCAGCGTATGTGAATCCATGTTTACCCAGAAAGGAAGTTTGAAGAAACACATGCTCATCCATAGTGGCGAGAAGCCGTTTCCATGCAGCGTATGTGAATCCATGTTTACCCAGAAAGGAAGTTTGAAGAAACACATGCTCGTCCATAGCCGCGAGAAGGCAAAGCCAAATTTACCGTAAGAAAATCATTATCGGAACACATGTGAATCCATGGAAGTTAAAGGCCTTATTCATGTAGCGTATTTGAATCCAAGTTAACCCGGAAAGGACATTTAAAGACACATTTGTTATTCCATAGCGGCGAGATGCTATTTTCATGTAGCATAAATGAATCCGAGTTCTAATTCAGAGAGACACTTCCTAAACACAGACGAGAAACCATTCTTATGTAGAAATCCCAAGGTCTTATTACGTTAAATGTGAACATTTTATGACTTAACTTATGGTGGCAAGAAGCGATAATAATGTAGGACAGGGAGATTCTTTTGCTGGAGTGTGGCATTCGGCCCGCTACCAGGGGCGCATTCCTTCAGCCAGTAAACTGAACTCGCTCGCAAGTTGCGCGCAGGTATAAACCGTAACATAGTACATTATGGTACTTTCACCCCGCAAATCATGATTAACACTACAGTGGTAGCCGTTCAGTTTTTGTCGCGCCAGTCTTGGTATGACTTGACCTTGACCATCTGTGTACCTTGCTGGCGCCCCATCCCCTGTCTGTCATGCAGTAGCCAGCCAACATTGGCTGAAGGTTGTCGCGTTGTAAAGCAATTTATTCTTGTGGATCTCATCAGTGATCCGTGCGACCACTGGCTGCATTCTTTTTTTTTTACTTCTTTCGTTTTGTTATTGCAGTGTCTTATCTTAGTTCATGTGCATATATATACTCCGTTTTATCAGTTTATATTAATTTTTGGTTTATAAGCGCAAAATGGATGAATATGAGAATATAAATCGATGGCTGAATAAACCAGACAGTGAGGAAGGTGAAGTGCTTGGTGTTGAGGATGAGGACTAGGTTGAAGAAGACCATGTAGAAGTGCATCCAGATGTGGACAGTGATGCTGATAGTGGTTATTACGGTGTTTCTAGTGGTGACGAACATCTCGTTGTGTGCCATCTAATTATTATACTGGAAAAGACGGAACAAAGGGGAGAAAGTGAGTTGTTGCGCCAAAATCGCGCAAACGTTCTCAGAACAATAATGTTCATCTGCCGGGTCCTAAGAACAGAGCCAAACATGCTAGCATACATTTGCAGTGTTTTGAACTAATTTTGGACATCACGATACAAAATCTAGTTGAATATACAAATATATACCTGGAAAAAAATGAGGTCTAATTTTCAGCGTGAAAGGGACACAAGAACTACAGATGTGTGTTAAATTAGATCACATGGAGGTACTTTGTATCTCGCCCATGTATTGAAGTCTGGAAGTTGATATATGTGGGATAATAGTTGTGGAATAGGAGTGGAGGCATTTTTTTGGAACTAAGGGTGCACAAAAATTCAAATATCTCGTTCGTTGCCTCCGGTTTGATTACATTCCTACTAGACTTGAACGCAGAGAGGTGGACAAGCTTGCAGCCTTCCGAGAATTCAGAACTTCGTACTTCGTACTAAACTGTAGGCGGAATTATTCTGCAAGTGAATACCTCACTGTTGATGGACAATTGATATCATTTTGTGGGCGCTGCACATTTCGCCGGTACATGCCTAGCAAATCGGCAAAGTACGGGATTAAATTATTTGCACTAGTTGACTGTAAAAACATATACACATCACAACCTTGAATTATATGTAGGTGTTCAATCTGATGGACCTTTCAAGCAGAGCAATGCGCCAAATGAAGTAGTGACACGCATAGTGGAACCATATGTGGGTTCGAATAGGATTACACGACCGATAACTGGTTGACATCAATTCCATTGGTGCTTGAGCTACTAGTGGACAAGAAACTAACATACGCGGGAACACTAAGGAATAATAAACTGGAAATCCGAAAGGAATTCTTGCCTAACAAAACCCGAGAGGTAAAGAGTTCATAGTTTGGCTTTCAGACACAATGTACTCTAGTATCTTACGCTCCCAAAAAGAATAAAGCAGTCCTAGCAGTGTCTTCCATGCATCATGGTAATCATATAGACGATTCTACAGGAGTTGACAGCACACCAGAGACTTTCACGGCATTCAATGGAACAAAATATGGTTAAAACTCTGCAATTCTTCAAGGTTTGTGCCGTGTCTTGTGTGAGGTTTCGCTTGGGACACCATGCTGGCTCATCGGCGGGCTCTTGGTGACACCGCCCGGACCCCCACTGGGGTGATGAACTGCGCGCCACCTCCCTTTATATTAGGTGCAACTGCACCACTCGACTGCGAGAACTAAAAGCTCAGGCAGCAAATGTAGGTTAAGTACAACATGAGTAAATAAATAAATACAAGACACACAGGTTCACACAACATGTATTTTATTAATCCAAGAATTAAAGGCTGAGCTAAATCCCAACCATTTTACATATAGTTTATTTCCTTTTTGTTTCAACACTTTTTCCACAAGGTAATGTTTAGGAAACGCTGTCTTTTGAAGTTCTTGAAGATAAAACCTGCCTTTTATGGGTTGATGGTTGAGGTCCTCGAGTAAATAGGTGACTGGACTGTTCAGATTGACTTGACGAATTCGAAATAGTTCAGTCCCCCAATTTGGTGTGTAGCCCTTGTCGAAGACGGACTTGAATTTGCTCACACGAACATGGTCCCCAATGTTAAGGCGATGACGTTTAGGGTCTGCTGTTTTTATGGGGTTAAACAGTTTATCCAGTTGTGGAATATTTTTAGTTACAAGTCGTGGCTTGGTCCCAATGGTTCTGTGTTTGGTGTCGTTGTAACGTGACACTAGCTCAGGTAACAAGTCCAACCAGCGATAAGTGCCCTGAGCGGTAAATGCTTTCCACATATAGGTTTTCAATATTCGGTTGAACCGCTCGACCACGCTGGCTTTGAGATTGCTGTACGTGGTGTAATGGTGAATATCATTAGATTTGAGAAAACTGGAGAAATCCTTGTTGAAAAATTCTTTTCCCTGGTCGGTTTGTAGCAGCTGAGGTTGACGTTTGGAGTGTTGAATAATATGTTGAAAGGCTTTGGTAACTAGTGGACTAGACTTGCGACGCACAGGTTCAACAAACGCCATTTTGGAATAAACATCAATGACCGTCAACATATAGCGTACACCATCGTTAACGCTAGCATAGGGAATCATTTCAACCAAGTCTGCTAGCCAAAGTTCATCCACACCCTGTGAAATCTCCTTGAGTCGCTGATAGTGACGTCTAGCTGGACGATGCAACTCGTGAGCAATACCCATTTTAATGGGTGAGGGTTTAAACAATAATTTTGGCATTTCGAAGTTCTTCCTCAATTTCTTGAATTCCCCAATCGTGACCAGTATGGCCGGCTTGACGTGAAGCATGCAACAGCTGTAGTCGCTGGACGAGTTTATTTGGATTGTGCCAGTAGGTAACATCCACAAGGGGTTTTAATGGTTTAAATGTCACTCCTGAAGCGGACAATTTACGACGACCACTTTGACTAGTGGGGAACATTTTTGCAATGATGGTTTTATATTTTTGAGATATATTGGCATTCACTTGTTGAGTGGGATCATACTGTCTTTTGTGAGCATGGGTATCCAATAAAATGGATTTATATTTACCAAGGTCCTCTGGCGTATTATCTTGAGATGAGGGAGTCCGAGAGAATAGTAGCTTTAACAGTCCTGGTGTTAATTTATAGTTGATCTTTTTAATGACAGCTTTAGTACGACTAAATTTAATCGATGAATCACCAATTTTAAAACTATCATCCTCATAGCGAACACCATACGTGGTATCTGTGTTTCCAATAAATAGATTGGTGAAATAGGGTTCCAGTGTTGATCCATAATATTTTATTAAAATGTTTTTCAGTTGAGCTTTATGTTGAGGAGTGGCCAAGAGTTGTGAAAATGGAGACGATCTGGAAGGGCAAGGGGTTTCGACCATGGCCAAGGATTTCCTTTTTCTTAAAAACTCTGCAAGGGGTGATGCCTTTTTTTGAGGCGTAAACACTTGTTCCTCATTATCCTCAACTTCGCTAACACTAGTTAAATCTTCCTGTTCCTCTTCATCTTCCTCTTTCTCTTCCTCAGAGTCCTCGTGCTGCGTCTGACTGGCTTGTGAAACGGTAGGTAGCGTTTCAGATGGCTTGAAAGAAGGTTTCAACATAGCTTTTAGCGGAGGTGCTAAATGTTGTTGAATAAACAAAGCATGATCCGCACGCGATCGTTTCAATTGACGAAACTTTTGGCGAATAGTATTTTTTGCTCTAATAATATGCTTTTTCAATTGACTCTCTGCTAACGCCATGATGTCGTGACAAATGACTTGAGAGGGAATGATACAGTGCCTTAAATAGCAATAAAATGATCAAACCCTAAGCGATACCGCCCTTGGTTGAGTTCACTTTGTTTGTCAATCACTAAACAAGCATGACGTTGTGTGTTCCAGCACTTGCCACACAATTCTGTAAACATTTGAAAGGTCATATCCGGATTCACATGTTCATTATAAATGTAACGACTGTTCCTCTCGTCCTGGCGAAATAAAACAATGACATTGGCATTGTCACGAATCAACTGTTTGGACATTTTAGAATACGTTTGTCCAAGATAGAAGCAATCGATATGTTTGTGTCGACCCATGCTGAAATAGTTTTGAATGATACCTTGTCGTTCAGTGGATACATCATCGAAAATCATGAGTGAATCAGGCTTTACCTCATCCGGTGAAATAACATTTTCTTGCGTGGAAAATGTAAAATACCCCATATTCTCATTTTTTAATCCAGACATGACTTGATCCTGAAACACGTAGAGGGGTTGGTAGAGAGATTTTGCGAAAATATAAATATTTTGAAAACACAGACCATTGGGCGCTGTAATAAGTGTCAGCAAAAGATTGGTCTTTCCACAGCCGGAAGGTCCCACAATGATGCAGCGAATGGAAGATGGAAACAGTGAACCATGGCGTTGTTCACGTGAGGTGGGGCAGAGATGGGAAACCATGTCCCTCACGGGGAATGACTCTTGCTGCTTAATTAGCTTCATTTCAACCAAGGCTTAGAGAGGCTAGCTGGCTGTCTATATACATCACACCGAGCCTTGTCATAGAAACAGTAGACTCATACTACAGGTTGACGATGGATGTCTTTGGACGTGCGTTGATGGTCAAAGCTAGGCCTGTCCCCATACATGATCCTAAACAAGAAACAGATCCTGCTAATAATCACTATGTGGATAGGTCAGTAGTGCCACGCACAAAACAAGGAGATTATGACTTTAAAGGAAAGCGGTTAACTCATGTAAAACATCCTCAAGTGTCTACAGACGTTACTACAAAAAAGTATGTGGATAACAAGGTGTATGAGTTTAATGATAAAGTGCCTCAGCTTACGGTGGATGGCTATAGCGCTAATCATCACCGCATTATTCACGTGGAAGACCCACAAGAAGATAATGATGTCTGTACCAAGCGATACGTGACCTATGAAATGAAAAGGCTTTATAAATTTATCCCATCTGTATTTTTAGTGCATCTGACAAATGTAAAACCTGTGAATGAGAGAAACCATATACCGCTAGTTCATGACCAGCACTTGACCTATGTGCTTGCTTCGGGTTTAAGCCACTATCGACTACACTATAATGGAACCATTCACATCAAATATGCCATACCTGATGAGAACCATTTACAAATAGAGATAAATGGTCATAGGATGTTGGTCCATAACCAAGAAATGGTAAATGCAGGAGACGAATTATCCTTTCATCTCCTGTTGACATGGAATGAAAAGCAAGCTGGAAGAACCATAAATGATTTCCCACTTTATGTATAGAATTGGAATATACAGCCATGAAATGACAATCTAATGTTAGTTGTGACTTAAACTTTCTTCTGAAAGGTTGTTGGTCATCATCATGGTGAAACAAAGATATGTGGTGAGGAAGACAAAAAATATGAGCCTGTCCTTGGCAAAGCCTAGGCTTATGACATTCGTGAACAAGCCCTTGCGAAAGAAAAAAAGAAAAAATAATGTGTTGACCATAAGGAAAGCTCTTCGAGTAGCACAGACACATGTTATTCCAAAACGTCAGCGACAGGGTTCAAAACAAGGGCGAGTGATCCCCGTCCCCAAACGAGCGGGATTTTTACCTGCATTATTCGCTGGTCGGGCTGCTCTAGGTTCACTTTTAGGCGGCGCCAGTGCAGTGGCAAAAACCATTAAAGCCGTGCAACAGGGCAAGCAACAACTCAATGAAAATCAGCGACACAATGAAACAATGGAGGCCATTGCTATGGGGGCTAGAAATGTCAATTTGAAGCCAGCCTTTTATCAACAAGGATTTGGAATTTCACCTTTTCGAAATAAAAAAACATCTTTAACCTCAGCCATAGCAAGACATGCCCTGACGCATCAGCAAGTGGAAAGCTATGCTAAACAACTGAAGCTTTCTCATTTTCGAGGTGTGTTTATGCGAAACCAATTACCCTCACGACCCTGGAAACATGAATGTGCTGTTGTCAATTTGGATGATCACCGAGGACCTGGAACACATTATGTAGCTTATGTCAAAGAGGGATCTACTGTATGGTACTTTGACAGTTTTGGGAATTTGCCCCCGCCCATGGAACTAGTGACCTATTTTGGAAACAGGATCAAAATATATTATAATGTGAAACGTGAGCAAACGTTTAACAGCCAACAGTGTGGACGTTTGTGTTTATTTTTTTATATAAGACGCAACATAAGCAAAAACGTCAACAGTATGTCGGTGGAAAGTAAGACGTTTACACTGCATGGACGTGGACCTGAAGTGAGTCTAGACTTTTACCCACCTATCGAATTGAGAGAAAAACCTTATGGTTTAGGACTTGTTTCTCTTGAAACGTACAATCGAATATACAACATACGTGAAAATGTGAACAACAAGTTTTACTATGATGATTCTGTGCTCACCCTGAACTCTGGTGGATACACGATAGATGACATTTATGAACACATTTATGTGGTGTTGATCAATGAATATGGTTTAAAGTCATTTCTCAATGGAACGCGTAAGTTTGAACTTGTAGGAAATACCAACACTCATCGCTGCAGTATTTTTTCTACATTCAAAATTGACTTTAAAACTCACCCCGATTCCATTGGTCCATTACTAGGATTTAAACCACGTGTGTTAGAGCCCAACAAAAAACATGAATCAGACCATGAAGTGAAATTCATTGAGGACCATCATGTGTCGGTGACGTGTAATATTATTAGTCAAGTGTACACCAATCAAGAACCGTCGCATTCGCTTTATGACTTTATCGTAACATCGCCCAATGGCTATATTATTCGTGAAAACCCTCCAGTGGTGCTTTTTCATTCTGTGGCTGTCGATGGTATTAGTAATATAACATTAAGACTGATCAATAGAGAGCAACAACTCATTGATCTAGATTCTACCACACCAGTGACTTACAAGTTGGTGCTAAAACCACTATGAAGTTTGTATATAAAGCAACAGCATCGTCTAGGAATGGTGTTAGTTGTTTACCACGTGAATACACGTTAACATCTCAGAACAAGCAGATTTTACAGCATTTGGGTTACCACATTAACCCCCGCGATGAATTCTATTCTAGAGGTAGCGAGCCACATCGAGGAGCAAACAGGAGTGGTAAGAATTGATCTGCATTCTTATCAAGCTCAAACACCCGGACTCAACAACAATGATGAAATTCAATTTGTTATCAACAACCAAGATATTTACACTCTACCGCATGAAAGTGTTATTCAGATTGAAGGTCGGCTCACCAAAGCCGATGGTTCTACACCCACTACATCCAAGTTAGCCAACCATGCTTTCGCCTTCCTGTTTTCTGAAGTACGTTATGTCATTAACGATATCGTGGTGGATAGCACTCGAAATGTGGGTATTTCCAGTGTCATGAAACTATATCCCTCTTATAGTGAGGAAGAAGCTAAAACACTTTGCATGGCGGGTTGGTGCCCTGACTCGACCAATGACTGGATGGTACACACCGACGGCACATTTACTGGATATTTACCTCTTAAACTGATTTTAGGCTTTGCTGAAGATCACCAGCGCATTGTGGTCAACGCAAAGCAAGTGCTTTATCTGGTGAGAGACAGGAGTGATAATAATGCACTCAAGGGAGTCGACAATGCCCCCATTGATTCAAAAATTCAACTACAACGCTTGCTATGGAAAGTGCCTCATGTGACCCTTAACGATAGCAAAGAACTGGACATACTCAAAATGGTAAAGAGAGATATACCTCTACCCATGGAATTTAGAAGCTGGGCACTCCATGAGTACCCGTTATTGCCCACCACCAACACACACAGTTGGTCTATAAAACAGCCCGCTATACAGAGAGACCTCTCTACATGATTGTGGGTTTTCAAACGAATCGCAAGTATCAACAAGCCAAAGATGTCACGCAATTTGATCACCTGCAATTGAGAAATGCACGTCTTTTCCTCAACGGTGCTGTGTTTCCCTATGAAGGGTTGGATTTAGATTTTTCAAAAAATAAGTTTGCCCCCCTGTACGACTTGTTTTCTAAATTTAGATGGTCGTATTATCAAAAAGAGAATTGTCCAATGTTGTCACCCCAAGCTTTTAAGACAAGGGCGCCACTGATTGTCTTTGATTGTTCCTACTTGGAAGAGTCTGTCAAACCATCCAATATTGACATTCGACTAGATTTTGAAACGCATGACAATGTTCCAGCCAATACCACGGCCTACTGTTTGATTATTCATCACAAACAAGTCAACTATTATCCACTGTCCAACCAAGTGACAAGTGTATAAATAGCAGGTCAACACACATTAAACCACTCAGTCATGTCTTGCTTTCAAGCCTCAAGAGAAGTTACATCCATGAATTTAAAATCTGAGGAACAACGTTTCAAGACCTTTGCGACGTGGCCGGTGCCTTTTATAAACCCTCAAGCCTTAGCAGCCGCTGGATTCTACTATTTAAAAAGAAGAGATGAAGTGAAATGTGTGTTTTGTCCCATCATCTTAGACCAATGGCAAGAGAGCGATGAACCCATGCAGGAACATCAGCGCTGGTCACCTGCCTGCCCCTACCTGTGCAGAATGGAAGTGGGTAATATACCCTGTCATTCAAGTTACCCCTCACTCATGCCTCTGAGTGATGAAAAAAGTTATGATACGTGTGGACTTTATGGTGCCGGCAGTGCTTCAGTGAGCAGCTCACAGTTAAAAACATCCAGTTTAGAGACATTGGGATATCATCAGTGTTATGGACACTATAAACACAAAAGACTTTTTTGTTGTATGAGATGGTACCGCCTCTATCCTAGAATGAAAAAAGAATGTAAAACTTGTTATGCTAATAAAATAATGAAATAAAAAAATTGGTTGTTGTTGATATATTATTATTTCTTATGCCCCCCTGTCATATCCTTACCTCTATAGTGACTACTCGATGTTTTTCTTTTCTTTTACTAGAATGGAATGTAAGTAAATGACATGGGTACACCTTACTGAACAATTATCAGTCTGTGGTCAGTTGGATTTGATCCAGACAAGAGTGAACATGTTGCGTACACTGATTGTCGACTGTCAAGGGTTTAAAATTGGAGATAACAAATTTATATTTAAAGAAGTGGCCATCATCGATTGTTCCACTTTTTGGATATCACAAGCTACCCATTTGGTGTTTAAACCACCTTATGCGTTTGATTTGTTGTGTGATAAAGACCGTAAACAAACCCAGTGGATTGAAACTCATATGCAACTAGACTGGAAGCAAGGAACCATTTCATATAAGCACCTGGACATGGTCATGAAAGCCCACTTGTCTTCTGCCCATGTAATATTTGTGAAAGGTAGTGAAAAACGTCAATGGCTACAACCATTTTTAGCGTCTTACTGTCAATGTATCGATTTTATGGACATGGGTTGTCCCTCACTGCAAACACTCATGGATCGCTGCCCCTGTGACAATATTACCCATAAAGCCTTGGCACAGGTGTGGCAATTGTTTCATTGGCTATCCACCAATGCCTGCTGGGAGTTGTTAAATAAAATTAAAACTAAAGGTTTACCTGTGAATGCCACCAGTGAGACTTCTACAAGTGACGTGTAAACATCAACGTGATACCATGGAGAAAGGGGATGCTACCGATAAAGCGATTGGAAAGTTCTTCGTGTGCAAAAAGAAACTAGACAGTTTTACTAAAGAAGAATTATTGGCTCTTCCAAAATCATTCATTTATTACGTCGCAGCAAATGCAGTGAAAGAAATCTGGCAACATGTACCAAAATCATGGACTCAAGACCCTGTGTTAAGTGAATTGCAACCATGTACGGATTATGATCACCATAAGCAAGTGGCTATGGCAAAAATACCCTCTATGCGACAGTGTGCTACTTGTTAGCTAGTCAAACTGTATCATGGTCATAAAAGTCAGTGTAAAGACTTTGTTTCCTCATACCACGGGTGTAATGAAGAAAAAAGCAACAACAACAAACATCATCCACAGAGGAGGAGGAAGATCAAACCTTTTTACCATCGATGGAAAAGGATATGCCAGACCTGTACTGGCAATGGCGTCATTAACAAAGTAATTCAATACTTGACTTTCGAAATCTACCTACCTGGTTATTATTTGTGTAGTCCTGGAACTTGTCTTGAAGAACCTTTGCAGCATAGTGATATACCTATTAATCCTTTGGATCAAGCATGCACCTTTCTTATCACCACAGTCATTCTGCATTAAGACGTGTAGCGGATAAAGTATCGTTGAAAAGCTAAACAATGTTTGACATCCTGTGATGTCTCAGTGGGAGAGAGGTTGGCAGTCGTCATTGTGATTAGTGTTATAAAAGGAAAGTTAATAATGAGTGGACATGGACATTGAAAAGGATTGAGGAATTGGTATTTCTTTGTATTCTATTTTTGTAAAGCTCTATTTGTTGTGAAATAAAAAAAGGTTTACAAGATCACAATGTCTTTTATTTTAAAAAATGGTGATAGCCATTTCATTTTTTTCACACATGAATATTTACAATTTCCACTTTACATTTTTTTACATTCCCCTTGTTTAGTTTAAACATTCTCTACATTTTTGTTGTTGTGAAATAAAAACAAGGTTTACCAGATCACATTGTCTTTTAATTCTAAAAATGGTGATAGTCATTTCTTCATTTTCATTTTTTCACACATGAATATTTACAATTTCCACTTTACATTTTTTACGTTCCCCTTGTTTAGTTCACACATTCTGTACATTTTTTTGTGAAATATAAATAAGGTTCACTAAATCACTATATCTTTTAATTTTTAAAAATGGTGATAGCCATTTCATTTTTTCACACATGAATATTTACAATTACTACTTTTCATTTTTTACATTCCCTTGTTTAGTTTACACATTCTGTACATTTTTGTTGTTGTGAAATAAAAAACAAGGTTTACCAGATTACAATGTCTTTTTAATTTTAAAATGGTGATAGCCATTTCACTTTTTCACACATGGATATTTACAATTTCCACTTTACATTTTTTACATTCCCCTTGTTTAGTTCACACATTCAGTAAATTTTTTAAAATCTTTTTCGTAATATACAAAAGCAAACATTTTACACTAAAATGTATTACTTATCTTATTTTAACTAAACTACTGTAGCCTAACATTATACATTCTACTTACAGTTTTTACAAAAAATATTACAATATAAAACACACTACAAATATTACAATATAGTGATCATTAGACTTAAGTAAAGTAATAGTCGTCAATGCGACTGTTTCCCCAAGCAAGAGTATTAAATGTGTTGGGTATAATGAATCGTTTGTTGTCTTCATTACTTAAAGCAACTTTGTTCAACAAATTGGTATGTAGCTGATGATTTTTACTTCTAAATACACTCATTTTCTTATATAATACAGGTGGGTTACTAACTATACAGTTTGTATAATCACTTATATCTAACTCTTTACTAACAACATTCTATTTCACTCCTTTTAATGTTTTTACTACTACATCATCAATTGTCATATAGCTGTATGATTTAGATTTTGTGCCTACAAAGGTGTCTATAATAACACCAGCACATTTATCCTTAAATTTCCCAAGAACCTTTTTGTTTACTAGAGGTAAATGGTAAATATTATCCTTGGGGTAGTCACTTGTATCAAACCTATTTAGCTCAGTTTTGATATCCTCGTAAAAATCATCAGTTTTAAACTCATAAATAAAAGAATCTGTGTCTGTGTAGAGTAATTTAGCATTATCAAGATAGTTTTTCTTTAGATAATCATAGTGAAATTCATACATAAGTGTTTTTGATAATTCCAGAATGGTGTAACCCACATATATGGGTTTGTTGTAAGTTACTTTAAGACGATTCATTTGTATTACAACTAAATCCTCATGAATAATTGAACAGCTATGAAAGTTAGGCTTGCTTATTAAGTTGCTCGCACCTTACCTTTTACCATCATTCTCCCACTTTGTTATCAGCTTTACATCAACTCGTTTATCAACATTCTCCATAGTCTTTCCAAAAACACTATTATTCATGAGTTTATAAAAATCTTTTTCAAACGCGTTTGTTGACTGCGTTCTTAAATTATTGTTTAGATCAATATACGGTTTGAGCCATGCTGACTGATGAAATTGCAATACGCGATGAATTTTAGTTAATTTCAATCCATGCTGTAGACACTGTTTCAAGTTTTGATAATGTATTACATATTTACATTTATCATTTACATTAGCAATTAACATTTTTGTTCGTGATGTGATGTATGGAGATTTCATATTCTCAGGACAAAATGGTAAATCATTATGATCATCATGTAACTCTTTAGGGTACTCAAGATTTACCTCTAAAATATATCCTTTATCATCGTTATCATTAAGGGTGTCAACATGTAAGACATCAATTTCAGGTTGTGTCAGCCAGCGAAAATCTTTCAGTGGTAGATATTGACTCATAGCCCAACCATATTGGTTATTTGCATCGAGGTAGACAATATACATTGACTCTTCACAAGGGTTGTAGCTAGGCATGTATTTATTATTCGCTTTTGAGTACCGTCCACTACATTGACTTAATCCACCTCGAATTGATGATTTTATAAAATTGACCATGTCTATATCAGTCATTAATTCTAAATTTACTTTCGTTTTTTTCAACATTGAACTGAAACTTAACCCAGGAGCAGTGAAATACTGACAAGGATCAAGGTCATAAGTTTTCATACAAACATTCCGAAAATTTTCAAAAACATCTGCTAATAACAACACATCTGTCTTCAAATATATGTCTGAAAATTCTCCTAAAGTTTGAATGTCAAACTGTGTCCATACACGTTGTGCATGTAAATATTCCTGATCACTGATATGACTTGTGTTTAAGGAACTGTAAAATGTATCTTTCGGTGGTAAAGAACACTCCTCAAGACGTTCCACACAGTTAATATATTCATAAGGGAATATACCCTTTTGACGAATCAAATTAAAATCATCTTCTTTAGGAAAGACACGATGAATTTCATGAAACTGATCTGATTTTAAATTACTAGCCAGCTTATCAAGACTACTCGGCATAAAGCGGAATGAATCTAAAAATCGCAGTTTAATGGTTTTTTTATTGCTAGTTTTGATGTATTTTGTGAACGATATGTATTGTTCCTTATTATTTGCAATCACATCAATTTTCACATCTGAAGCTCCAAATTCTTTAACGATAAAGTGGTTATCGTATTTGCTGCCGTTATGTAGAATGACCGGAATGAATTTACTTACTCTATAATTTAAATTACATTCTTGGTGAGCAGCACCACGATATTTTCCTGTTAAATGGTCATGATCGCGAACCCTGTCTGTATATAAACATTCACCACATATAAAACAATTAGTTTCAGTTTCAAAATTCATTTGCTCTGAGGAAGTTAGTGGCTCCATTGGAATGATCGTATTTAAAATAGAGGATATACGAATGGCATCTTTCTCAAGCCTTTCCATAAAAACTTTAGGTGCATCAGGTCCTCTATAGAGCTCAAACTTATTTAAAGAGTCATCATAACTACATTTAATATAATATGCAAAGCTAAAAGGTTCATGAATGTGAGTAGTGTTGGTGAAAGGTTGGGCTGGATTCGATGAACATGTATTAAATGGTTTTAGCAAAGCTTCAAAGTCAGCATATATAACAAATGGTACTCGAAGCTGTTTCTCATAATCCTTAAATTTTAGAATGTTATTTTTAGGAGTCGGTAATACCGTACGAACATGATTACACCCCCATTTTTGATGTTGAGTTAGTTGATCCTCTTTTGTAAAATAGAGCAAACAGCCTTCACACAACCACTTTTTACCTTTGTATTTTGATAGTTGACTACCGACAAGTCTACATAAATGTTTTATCCAACAATAGTGGGCATTTTCACCTTCGGTTATGTACAGTAAATTTACATGAGCATCCTTTTTTTCCTGAGTATAATATAGAGGACCAACTATACTCTTATTTTCAATTCCATAAACATTAATACTTACATTGTTCAGCTCTTCAAAACGTTGAATGTCTTTTATCGCCATAGGAAATTCCATTTCTTTTAAATCTAACACTGAAGAATAGTGAGGATAAGATGATGTTCTATCCATATTTTCCTCTGCTGGATGGAGAGCTGAGGTTACAGCCCACGCAAAGCATGCGTCATCATTATTCATAACGTTTACACAAGCATGCTTACGTTTGATCCATCCTGGCAAATCAATGTATGATGATGCTCGAAGGGGATTGTATTTATTCATGTTGGTTTCTAAATAAAGTACTTCAACCAACGCCCAGCCTGACTCCCTTTCCTGGAACTCTTCACTCTTCACAATGATAGCACTTGAAATATCTTGGTATATATCGGAAGGAAAGGAAGCTTGTAGTTTAACGTGACCGTTAATCTTGAGATCATGAGCCACGGGACCTCCTGTTTACGTGGAATCCGAACCACAGGACATGGCATTTCACTTCGAAAATCTCACATGCATTATTGGTATATATCACTAATATTAATTGATTCGCTAACAATTATGTTTTTTTGTATTAAAGGATTTGATATCCGTAATTTCACCTTCGCTCCCAGTTTTTACATAGAGTCCAAAAAGTTCAAAATTCATTTTAATTGTTTTATGCTCTAATAAAACATTTTCTACTAAGCCAAACACAGTAGGTTGAACATTTTTTAAAAATAATTCAATACTTTGAGTTTTTTCTTTACTATAAAGTCTATAACTAGCAATTCGACTTTTAAATGCACTACCAATTTGTTGAACATTTCCAGAATTTCTTTCATGGCAAGCGTTATTTTTATGTTGAATACTGCGTAAATGTCCATGAATGATTGAAGAAGGTATATCAATATTACATACATCACAATGGGTTATTGAAGGTTCACCATCCTTCTTTCTTTTTGTTGCACAACTAGTTTCACAATCTTGAGAACGTTTACGCTTTTGAGCATTACATTCATTTAAAGGTTCCGTGCTAGTTGATGGTTTTACAGTTTTTAATTCCTGTTGTTCCCCATGCACTTCAACCATGTGGAATTGATATCGCTTTACAGCAGAAAAACCAAGTTCGCAAACTGAACACGAAAATGGTGTTGAACTGACATGTTTTAAATTTACATGTCGTGTAAGACTATCCTGTCTGTTAAATGTTGTAGCACAATGACTGCACACAAACATTTTCTGATTATGTTTTGTACTTGCATGACGTTGAAAGCTGTCAGGTCTTGAGAACTGTTTCTTACAGTCACCACACTTGAACATTATGATCACTTTCGAAATTACCTATAAAAGAAAGAAATCATCAATGTTAATAAAAGATAAAACAAAAAGTACAATATAAATAGTTTAATTATATTCCAGTCAATGGTTATAGCAGGGTATTTAAATCAATCATCTGTGAACTCCTAGCAAGTCTAACTTTATGTAGTTCTAACTGAGGGTTACTATATACCACTGTCACTGACACCTAGCGGTGAACATTGGAACTTGATAGAGTGGTAGAAACCAGCGAACACCAGTTAAGTGAGCTAAGTGTGGCGTCATAGCCAGTCTTTAAACAAGTCTAAACTTGTAGAACATGTCACGTGATAAAAACCAACGATCGTCAGTTAAGTGAGCTAAGTGTGACGTCATAGCCAGTCTTAAAACAAGTCTAAACTTGTAGAACATGTTACGTGATAGAAACCAGCAATCGCCAGTTAAGTGAGCTAAGTGTGACGTCATAGCCAGTCTTAAAACAAGTTTAAACTTGTAAAACATGTCACATGATAAGGTTAAGTTAGGTAAAGTTAGGTTATGTTAGGTGAACTGAGGTTAAGTCTTTAAATATTCCCTCTGACACTGACACCTAGCAATGAACATTCAGACTTAATAGAGCGGTAATCAAAATCTAACCTATAAAATTAGCTTTACACACCATGGTTAAGTAGTTCCAACTTTTGACTGCCAAATATACCATTTTCACTGACATGTAGTGGTGAACATTGGAAAATATCACTCTAACTGTTTAAAAGTTATTAGAGGGGGCACTTACCTTTTTATAATTTATCAACTGCTGTCACTGAATGAACAGATTGTAGGAATCTGGTAACCTACAGGTACCCAATTATCTGCAAACAAATCAATCAATCAATCAATCAATCAATCAATCAATAAATACATTCCAATCAATAACTTCAACATCAATTAGTAATAAAAGACTGCAATCCATTAATAATAAGTACTTACCTTGCAAAATAATTTAATGATTTTCTACCAAAACGGCTTTTTTTTTACAACTCTTGAGCAGTAATAGAGCACTGTTCACTCAAAGCGAGTAATAAAGACTGACAGTAGGGAGATATATGACACCCCTCTTATATAAACTCTCATCGCTCGTGTCAGCAGTTTTTTGCAGATCATTGCAATTCCTTTCCCAATACAGCTGAGAGTCCAAAGTACACTAGGAACACCTGTGTGGTATCCAATGACTGCTGACTTTGCATGATCATCACCCATTGTCTTAGTCAACATATGGGGTTTCAAATTACTGCAGCGTCAGTCATAGCAACAGCAGTGTGCGCTCTCTGCCATGTCAGCAACATGACACCGGAAGGAACACCTGTGTAATATCCAATAACTGCTAACTTTGCATGATCATCATCCATTGTCTTCATGAACACTTGCGGTTTCAAATTACTGCAGTGTTAGTCATAGCAACAGATCTGTGCGCTCTCTGTCATGTCTGTAATATGACACAGGAAGTAACAAGACGTCTTACTGCACGTGCCATCTCTCAGTTTTAACATCTTAAGAACATGTATTATTCTCTTTCAACTACAAATGACTCGTTAGAACACATCCATCCACCGAGTTAGATCCCTTGTATGTTCACATGTATTTCGTCACTTTCCTTTCATATCGTTATCCCATTATGGTAGTGGTGAACAACGTCAATTCAACACACACACACACACACACAAATGTAGTTAGGCCCTTTGACATTATTTAAATAAATTCATGGGCTAGTCCGTAGGAACCAGGCCAAAGGGACCCGTCCAAAGGGATCAGTCCAAAGGGCCAAGGACTCGTCCACAAGGACTTGTCCACAAGGACCTGCCCACACAGACTTGTCCACAAGGACTCGTCCACAATAACCCATCCACAGGGGCCCGACAGCAGGGGGCTCGTCAACAATAACAGGGGCTCTCACCTCAAGGCCTAACATGCCCCTCTTTGATTATTGGTTTGCAGAACATCGTTACATCCATATCGACATTCAAACTCTCACACGTTGCAATTGGAAAGAGAGATTCTCTAAAAAATTCAATTTCACCCCCTAGTAGGGTAGGTTTTTTTTAGGGTGGAGATATGTTGTCCAATGGAAAGGGAGTATTCGCCTGAGTAATTTGACACCTCGTACAAGTCTCTAGCCTGATTGGTTCGCGAGATATTGCCATTTTAGTATTCCAGCGGTGGCGGTGGCGGTGGATTTAGAACCCCTACAAAACCACTACTCTAGAAGAATTGCTGAGTTTTAATTCACCCACTCCTGTGGGGGTCCGGGCGGGGCACCAAGAGCCCGCCAATGAGCCAGCTTGGTGTCCTAGGCGAAACCCCACACAAGACACGGCACAAACCTAGAAGAATTGCTGAGTTTTAATTCACCGGCCGTGAAAGTCAATATACCATCTTTTTGGAAGCCTTCATAGGGAGGTTAAGGCTGCCTGAGCTTTTAGTTCTCGCAGTCGAGTGGTGCAGTTGCACCTAATATAAAGGGAGGTGGCGCGCAGTTCGTCACTACTGTGGGGGTCCGGGCGGGGCACTAAGAGCCCGCCAATGAGCCAGCTTGGTGTCCTAGGCGAAGCCCGCCACAAGACACGGCACAAACCTAGAAGAATTGCTGAGTTTTAATTCACCGGCCGTGAAAGCCAATATACCAACAAAATATGGTGTTGATGTGTTGGATAAGATGTGTGGACAATTTGTTGTTTCGAGGAATTCTCAGAAATTGCCTCTAACTATCTTCATTGGCTGCGTGAATATTGGTGGCATCAATGCTCGAATAATTTTTTCTGCAAATAAACATTATGTACTAGTGTCTCGCCAAAATTTCCTGCGAACTCATGTTTTGGATTTGAGGAAACCTGATATCCAAAGGAGAATCAACCTGGAAATAATTCCAACAGAAATTAAGCGTCGTGGAAAGTTGCTTTTAAACATTGAAGAATATCCTGTCCCACGTCCTCTAAAACAAGCAAGATAGGCCGCTGCCACATTTGCGGACGACAACGAAACAAGTCAACCAGGAAAACCTGCCATGTATGCACCAACTGGGTGTGTCCTGACCTCCAGCGACCTGTATGTGACACTTAGCCCTTAGTGAAGAGTAACATTTCCTCTGAATTTCTTGTACCATTATATTAAATGCAACACAGGTATCACACCTTTTGTTGCATATTCTTCTCATAAATGATCACTTCGGATTATATCAATATAGACACACAATAAACTGTACCTCCAAAAAGCATTATGGAGGGAATGTATAAGACAAATATCGGACAAATCACACTGTTCTGTAATTGTTCAGGTATTTCTTTTATAAATGCATGTATATTATATTGTACAGAAATATAGTTCTTTTCACAGATCATGATCATATTCATTGAAAAAATAGCATAGAATAGCCTCAAATCACAAAGTATGGATCACAATAGTGGTCCGCGCGACCTCTGGCGTATCATTTTTCGTGCGACCACTGGAGTGTTAAAGAACTTACCTTTCCGCAGGAGATCCTGAAAATGTTCTTCTTCAGCTGACAGACAGGCATTGTATCGCGCAATTTAGCGTTTACACGTTGTAAATCCATTTTTATGTGAGGGATATCAGCTGCCGTATATTGTTCTCCAAATACAGCTGTCTTTGGTGACAGGTTGATTAGAGGTGGGTTGTGGCCGCCTCGAAGCCGGGATTTAACACCGTGTGATTTTTATTTTTGGGACACTTAAGAGACAAAATGCATCGGTCTAATCATTGTACCCTAGAAGTGCTGGTGAACAATATACGCCAGCAGATATCCCTCATTATGGAAGGAGAATTGCAACGTGTGAACACTAATTTATTTACACGATACTAATCCTGTCTGTCAGCTGAAGGAGAACAATTTCAATATCTTCTGTAAAAAGGTAAGTTTTTTAATCATCAATTACTGGTAAATTTACCATTAATTAATTTACCATATTACGGTTCTTACCTGCGCACAATCTGCGGCCCAATTTCGGTTGGTTGGCGAAAGGCATTCGTGCACCTGGTAGCTGGCCGCTGGCCCCGCTTCAGTCAAATAATCTCACTGTATAAGCGAAAACAACTCAGATCTAAGGAGATGTTTGAGGACATACGATCGAATCTATAGAGTCTAGAAACCATGTTTCTGTATTAGTTGTGAAGCTTCATTTGCTAAGAGAGGACATTTAATAATCACATTCTAATTCATTGTGGCAAATTCGTACTTTTGATTTGTAGTTGTTGTTGTTGGAGTCTTTAATAATTTAACTGTTTTGATACAGCCCTCCGTACCTTTATGTCTTGCGTCAATCGTTTCATTTCTACATCATACAACCGTGGCAATCGTTTAAACATATTCTAGCCTTCGTCTAGCCCTATAGTTTTTAATCTCGACACTTCCTTCCTTAACTGATTTGGCTATTCCAGGGTGTCTTAGAATGTGTCCTGCCAACTCATCTCATATCATCATTGGTAGTCAACAGAAATATCTCCACGCGCCTACACATTTAAATGCCTTCAAATGTGTTGTTCTACTATCCAATTCATATCCAATAGTCTCCTGGATCAGCGCATTTCAGGATCTTATATTCTCCGCTTTTATCCTCCTTCAAGAGTCGAAGTTTTACTTCCTTAGCGACAAGCACCCCACGAAAAAATTCCAAAGAGACTTTCCTTTACTCAAATCTATATTTGCTGTAAACATAATATTATACGACAGAAATGCCTTCCTTGCGTCAGCCAACCTAATTTTCATATCCTCTTTGCTTCGTTCATCACTGATTATTTTGCTTCCAAAGTAGCAAAATTCTCCTACTAAATTTAGCTTTTCACTTGCGAATTTGACGTCAATATGGGTTTCTGACTTCTTTCGACTGCATTCCATGACTTCGGTTACAGTTATTGATTTTAATCATGAATTACGTTCTTAATGCTAAGTCCCTACCATTCATAATCTCATTCAATACACCTGGAGAATCAGCTATGATGACAACGACGATAGCAAATCTCAGAGTTGAGATTATTTCTCCTTGAATATTTACTCCTACTTGAAATTTAACTCTAATTAGCCTATCTTCATTGCTTTTTCAATGAATAGATTAAAAACTAGGGGTGATAAGTTGTAGCCTTGCCTTTAGTATAGATTGCTGATCAGCCTCCTATCCCCGTACTTGATTCCAATCTGTTTCAATATGTCAAACAACTTATTCTAATCAACGTTGTCAAAAGCTTATTCGAAGTTTACAAATACTACGAGCGTTCTTTTATTAATTTTTATTCTGCCTTCCAGGATCAGCCTGTTACTTAAGTACACCATCCCTTGTGGTGGCTCAGTGGTCTAGCTGTATGCCTCTCACCAAGGCGGTCCGGGTTCGATTCCCGGTCAATGCATGTGAGATTTTCGAAGTGAAATGCCATGTCCTGTGGTTCGGATTCCACGTAAAAAGGAGGTCCCGTGGCTCATGATCTCAAGATTAACGGTCACGTTAAACTACAAGCTTCCTTTCCTTCCTTTTCCTTGTTCTCACGATTCTCCTGAAACCAAATTGGTCTTCACCCAACTCCGTTTCTATCTGTCTTCCGATGCTCTTTTAAGTCATTCTAGTCGGGATCTTTGAAGCTTGAGTCATCAAGCTGATTGTGAGACAATCTTCCTATTGGTATAGGGATTACAACATTCATCTAAAATTCATAGTGTACGTCACCTGTCCCATAAACCCTAGTGCTCTATCAAATTCAGATATCAATATTAACTATCCATTCTCACCGTCATCAATTTCCTCCTCCCTTCCCATCACATGATTCTCTATCTAATACCTTTATACAAATGCTCTATGTAGGTTTTCTGTCTCTCTGCCTTTCTTCTCTTCTTGTTACAGGTTTTCCATCTGAAACCTTAATATTACAGCACTTGGTCTTCCTTTCCCCACAAGTAAGTGAGCTGTAAATACTCCTCCAATCTTAAGACAATTTTCTACAAGGATACATTTCTTTTTTCAATTTTCTTCTTTTGCTTCATGCTCTTGTTTACCTGATTTTTCAGACATCTGTATTCTGGCTTACCTTTTACATATCCTGCAATCCGGCAAAGTTGCAGGATCGCAACCTGGCGCAGTCAGCTGGCATTAGAGGGTGCGCAAATGTGAGGGAGCCCTGTCAGTAGAACTACTGGCACGTTAATGATCCTTTTGAGGGCAAACATCTGTCAGCCCGGCGTCTCTAAAAACGGCAGTAGTTAAAAGGGACGTAAAACCAATAACTTTGTTTTTATCTTCTGCATTCTTGAGCTTCCTCGTTTTGTCCAATAATTCTAGTGTATCCTGAGTGATCCACAGCTCACTGCCTACTCTTCCTTTCTACCAATGTTTCACCTGAAAATTCCTTTATCGTTTTCCAAAAGTACCGTTCCTCTGCAGTTGAAGTTTGTTCAGGATTCATTAATAGTCCTTTATCTTATACTTCTCTTCAAATTTCGAAATCCAGTCTCTTGTGTCTGTGTGGCTTTCTCCCTCTCCATCTCGCCCTGAATCCTAGCAGAAATATCTGAAAACACTTCAATGAAGAGGATAAATAATAAGTACGGAATTCTTTAGTAACATCGGACCTGCGACGGTGACCAAATATACATATTAAAATTAGAAATGAAACAAAACTCGCCCAATTAGTTCATTGCGAATGTCTTATCTAATGTTAATTCTTAAGAGTCCGGGTATCCATCAGATATTTTTTAAAAGAGTAGAATGAAGTAAACTCGGTATGTGAGTTTGTCATCATCCCTAAAATCTTGTATATGCCGATGATGCCTTGTTGGCAAGCGCGATACACCAAGGCCTAGAGCAGCAAACACAGAGTTGGAATGACCACCTTGATGCATATGGATTGAAGTTAAATATTTCAAAATATGAATACATGGAGTCTGTTGAGCAAACCGATGGCTCCACATCTGTGGAGGAAAACAACTCAACAAGATCACTGGATTACGACATTTGGGCTCATACATAACATCAGATGGAGACACATTGAGAGAATTACGAATGCGATCAAATATGCTTCGTCCAAAGGCGACAGGTGACAGGCGTTTTATGTGATCGTAAGATTCCTGGTCGACAAACTGCAAATCGTCCTGAGTCATTGCTTGAGACGTATGATCAATCAAGACGTCCGGGTTCGATTCACGCCTTTGCCAAGGAATGTTTATTCAGGAGTGAGGACTCACTCATCCTCGTGAGAAGGCGAGGGTTCGATTCCCAGATCAGTTATCCTGGAAGTGATTTTCAATTTTTTTACCCACTCCGACTCCAGGTAAATGCTGGGATGGTTCTTAACTTAGGGCCTCGGCCGGCTCCTTTTTCTACCCGAAATTACCTACCAATACCTGTTGAATCATACGATGACAGCTGGATTGTAGAACCTGAAACTCCCCGGCTAGAAAAACCCCAGGTGCTACCAACAATTACAAGGGATAATAGGGTACAATTATTCTACCAAGGTGGCATTAAGGGAGACCATGGCCAAAATAGCAAAACTAGCTCATAGATTCCACCACATGGAATACCTCGGGAGTGTGGGAAACTCCCAGCGATGGCCTTCTTAACGCGACCTTCCATCGCCTCTATAAAGCATCATCCATAATTAGTTTCAATATAATCGATTCCCGGTTTAATTCCAACAAGCATCTAAGTTAATTAGAAATGTTGCTATAATTAATAATTATGAATAACGAGTCCTGCTGGCATCGTTTAAAGAACTTCATTAAGAATGATCTAACCAAATATCCAGATTGCTACTCAGTTGTGTGCTCTGTATAACAATTGCAGTGACTAAAATTTACTTTGATACTTTCAAACAGCTGATTTCAAATCCACACATGGATTAACTTCAATAAATCTGTTGAAGAATATTTTTACTAGATTCATAATTAATAGGCACCCCTTGCTCAATTCCACAAATATTAAACTTCAATAAATATTATATTCACACACAACAATAATTATATATTAGCAATATCCACTGATATGCATGACGACGATGTATACCCTTAATTGGTGACCATTAAACCATTAAATATACTCTGTCAGTTGTAATACTGCACAAGGAATAGTACTCACTCAGATTGGTTAAAACTCTACCATTATACTGTTAGGGCCCCAACCCTTTACAGGGTTGCGTCCACACATATACCTAAGGAATTAAACATTAACAGAAGGAGCTACGGAACTACCGACATGGCAACAGGAGCATGGCAGTTCGTAGCCTCATGAACGCTAGCATGGCAAGCCAAAGGAGGAATTCAGTTAGGATATTACTCGATGAATTCCGCTGACCAGAGACTGACACTACACAATTATGTTATAAATAAAAGGTGTGACCACGCGCCCTCTTCTTATTACTCTCATTACTCTGACAACATCTCTAAACGTCTTAGTGTTCAGTCCTACGCTAAGACCCGTCTGGGCGCTGCCCTGATGGCGTCCCAACACGACATCATGGACATCGGGTAGCAACGGTAGGGTAAGTGAAGTGTGTCCACTAAATTCCTTTTTTCCTTTTAATAATTATTTCCCTCCCCCTTTTATCTAAACATAATCGCTACCACCATTAGTTAATAAACCCTCTTTGTACAGTCAAATGCTTATCTTATTATTTCACTTAGGTTAAGAAGCCTTTCCCTTTAAATTAGAACTTAGCTTAAGATCTACACTGAACGCTGTCAAGCAGTAGCCGCTGTACTGCAAGCACTTGGCTTCCCCGGGTAAGCACGGTGAGTATGTCTCCCGCCAGCCTCTTTGAAGTCCCTCATTCTTATAAGTTGTTCCCTAGACGTCTCCGCAGCTCTTCTCAATACGCTGCATCCTAGTAAATCTCCGAAAATGCTATGGATGTCGCCTAATCATCACACCCCTTTCGAATGGTGGTTAGGCATCAACAACACCTCGCACTGCCCCTAAATTAGAGGCAACCCTCCAGATATTCACACATCCCGTTCTCACCCCTACAGCAAGGGTGCAGAACAATACTGAGTTGAATCATTTTAAATGGTAGAGAAACACCCTAACAAGTCTAAAGCTTGGCCGTGCAATATTTCATTACATCAAGACAATATAAATACGTGTAGACTTTCCCAAAAGTCTGTCCTAGGAATTGTGTATAAAGGGACGTAAATGTTCTTCAGAAATATTTCATGTCTTCAACTATATCTCTACTATCGCTGTATTAATTATGCTTCATAAAAATACTAATCCCACGTAATACACGTGGCTTCGAATAGAAATGGAAATTGATCAAATCAATACTAGAGATTCCCCCTCACTCAAATGAACTCGATAATGTTAAACAATGCCACTACACCATGGATCAAGGTAACATATATAGTTAAACGCCTAACTGATCAAGAGGAAACACTGCTAACATATCTTGTCCTTAAGAATAGAGTGTATTCTCATAAAAGAATGACAAGGCCAACGCCTTTCACAAAACTAAACTTCCGTAGCAAAGTATATTCAAGTGATATGAATCAGAATACTGTAATCATCATCCAGAAATCTTATAACATCAACGTGTATGCAAACTTGAGTGTATAGACGACACTTCAATAGTCTATGAATGTCTTCAATTTCCATGCAATAAGCACAAAACAATTTTTAAATTTTCATGAAAATACGTATATTTTCCCCTAACGATCTATCTTCTCGACAATAAAAATAAGCATATAAATTAAACGGACTTCCTTAAATACTCAATAATAATTTAAAAAATACTACCTAAATGGATGCGTTTGTTAATCAAACCAAAATCCGATTGATCAGAAAATCAGACTGGAAAGAGCATCGAGCCTCAACCTCTGTTCAGCCATGCTACAATACTAGAAAAGAATGGCAATTATGGCTACTCCAAAACACCGACTAAGCCACTACTAAGAAAACTGATTTTATTCTACCTTGTGACGATTCTTGCAGCGATGTAAAAAGGATATAATAGCCAAGTTAGCCATCTCCCAGCCATACCAAGGCTCCTTCCTGGACTCCGGGTCTCGAATCAGCATCCCTCGTTACGAATGCTCCTAAGCTCGGTGTGGCCACTCGCCGACCCGTCGAATAGCCTTCTCGACTCGAGTTCACGAACACGCGTCTCCCGCACGAGGTATATCAGTTTATAGTAGCTCACAGGTATTCGAAAGTAACCATTTGTTAAGTTCATCTTCACCCATGGTGTGATATAAATTCGTTTCAAGCTCCGTAAAATATGAACTATCCATAGTGCGGTTTGGAAACACATGATGAGACATAGTTACGCAATAAGAAGTCCCTGCCAATGTTTGCTCACGTCCACTCTTAGCCGGACAGGACTGCTGCTACTATTTTCAAATTACTTATTCCTCCTGACGTCTCAATTGATAACATAACGTACAGTTTCTGCATGTATAAAGTACATTGATAACAGCCTGTGTCGAAGAATAAAACCACAGCTGTATTGTAGGCAGAATCTGTCACGAAATACACGAACGTAATGGCGTCTAACAAGCACGTATTTGTCCCGTGAAGGTATCACTCCGCGCCATATTGTACTGGAGATTATACAAGCTCACTCGCAAGAATATTATGAGCTGGACTGAAATGTCTTGATAGCTGTATTGCTCTCATATGAAAAGTATTCTAAGTCCAAACGACTTAGATATACAATATACGTCTCTCGGCACACGTATTACTTCTCACCGTGCACTGCTGGATTGCAAAAATCCCGACCGGCATCACATTACGATCTTATACTGTCGTTTCTACTGCACGCTAGAGGCAGCCTCGCTTACCCCCTCTCCAGGGTGTCTTAGTTCGCTGATTATCGCACATGACAAGATATAAACTTCTCTTTTCATATATGGGCATCACTTTAGCAAGCAAACACATGTATAATCTTCCTGCCATAATATAAAGTGCGTTCAAAAAGTAACGAGCCGGAGGCTGGAATGCGCAAACCGGTGACGACATCGGCTAATCGTGGCGTGTGTAACGAGGTGTGGTCCGACCAGAGCGTGGAAGGTCATAGCCCGTCGCTAGAGGGTACGCGTGCACGTCACGTGACGATACAATGTGAGCAGAAGCATGCATCAATCGTTCAACCCTGCCAGTCGCATTGAAAACAGTGACATGCAGGCGTCAACCGAGGTGTTGTTCGGTTTCTGACAGCGGAAGGAGTAGGGGAACGGAAATTCATCGCCGAATGTCACAAGTGTACGGCGAACACTGCATGCCCCTTGCAAGGGTCAGGGCGTGGCACAAGCGCTTCAGGGAAGGACGGGTGTCGTTAGCCGATGATGCCCGGTCTGGGGCACCCCCTGCATTACCGAAGACAACGTCCAGCGGGTTGATGCACTCATTACCCAGGACCGCCGAGTGACAGTGAACTCCATAGCTGCCGTGGTCGCTCCACGAGAATGCACGACCTCATACGGCCAACAGAGTCCCGGCACTCCTGCAGAAATTCAAAAGGGAGGTTCTCGGCCACCCTCCATACAGTCCAGACCTATCTCCCGGGGATTACGCCATTTTTGGTCCCCTGAAAAGAGCTCTGTGGGGTCAACGATTCACCTCGGACGCTGACGTCCAGCTGTACGTGCGGAACTGGTTCACATCGCTGCTCAGAGAATTTTATGAGACAGCCATTCACCGCCTCATGTCACAGTGGGACAAGTGCCTCAAGAGCCAGGGCCAATACTTCTAACATACAGGTACTGGTTTCTGTAATTATGCCTCCGGCTCGTTACTTTTTGAACGCACCTTATAATATATCGTTTGACATACAGGATACTGCGTAAATAGCTCTTATTTGCCGTTTAATAATACATTCATCTTTCAGGTGCATAGTTCGATAATATTGACGTCACAATCGGAGCAGTTCATACAGTTCCAACTCTTGCCGCTCCCTTGGGCTCACTCGGTGCAGCTAGCGAAAGATTGGCTACACCCTCCTGCACAAGCACTCGACTGATCGGAGACACGGCGATAACTCGGCGACTGCTGATCTAGAAATTACAGTTCGATTCCCGGAAACATGCCAGAAACTAATGGTACTGTTTATTCTTTGTTTATTTGTTTGGGTTGGCAGCAACAGCCTTCATTGTTATTGTATGTTAGCTAGCCAACATGGCTGATCGTCGCTCAAATAACCGGAGCATTAGCTAATTTACATTCTATGATAATTACAGTATTTAATCGATTGTAGATATGGAAATACAGTCCACTATATCAGTCAGTTCGTATAATTTCTCCCCTGATGCTTCATCTGGGGCACAATGATGCGCATGAAGCATACATTAGTTTTGGTCCTACGCGGGCCGGATACCGCTTTGTCAACTGAAGCTATGTGGTCAAGATAATAAGATTACAAAGGTATTCATTGCAATTCTTTCCCTTACCCAACATTCCTTTCAGTGTATGATCTATTTTAAGTATGTCTATTGAATGTGAGGTTAAGTTATTGACCAAACGCAGAAGTGTTCTCCGAGCATCTCTTACGAAACTTCATAACCAAATTAATTGGTTTCATAATGAGACTCCCATTGAATTAGTAAATGTGAAGAATGAACGTTTGTTCGCCTTATTGCCAGATTTTAATGAAATTCAAACCAAGTTGGAGGATTCCGATGAATCAAATTCTCATGAGCAAGTCCGATACCATTTCGAAGATGAATATGATGAAATTAGGGTTAAGCTACAACAGCTGTCAAATAACTATTACACACATGCCTCGTCTGTATGAAGCAATGGTAGAGATTCTACAAGTGCTATTACAGGTTCGTACAGTTTGCCAAAGATACGTTTGCCAGTATTTTCAGGTGACGTTACACAATTTATGCATTTCCATGACCTCTTTGATTCATGAATACTGAAGAATCAGTTTTGGGTAATGTCGAAAGATTCCACTACTTGATGTCAGCACTGCGTGGCAATGCTCATTCAGAATGTTCCTGTTACTTCAGATAACTTTGATATTGCTTGGAAAACGGTTTGCAAGCTTTACCGTAATACGAAGATAATTGTAAATACACATATCAAATTACTGTTATCGCCTGATATTGTCCAAAGGGAGTCATCTTCTAGTTTACGCACACTGTTAAGTCAAGTACAGTCTAACTTAAGGCTGTTGAGTCTTTGAAGTTGGATATGCCTTTACATGAAATCATAATTAGAAAAATTATACTTGACAAGTTACCTGAGGCCACACGTAAACAATGGGAAATGAGTAACCAATCAAAGGAATTGCCTTCACTTACAGAGTTGTCAGATTATCTTGAAAGGGGAGCTCAAACCCTTGAATTAATTGATTTTTCACCTTCTAAGGGACACAGTGACAAGAGTAGCAAATTGACTCAAGATAGAACTTCTAAGCATTTCAAGCATGAGAAACAACCATATACAAGCAATTAATACATTGGAATTAACAATAATTGTGAAGCCTGCATGGGGCAACATCCCATCTTCAGATGTGATACATTTCTAGGTTATGATGTTCATCGTAGATACAATCTAGTTCAGACGCATAAACTTTGCTACAATTGTTTGCATAATTCGCACGGAATAAGTTCTTGTCCTTCGAAGTCTACATGCAAAACTTGCAACGGTCATCACAACTCACTGTTGCATTTTGATTCTGAGAATCATCAAGTCAATAGTACATCGTCTAAACAGTCTCAGCAGGGAGCAATCATCAGATGCTGAAATTCAGAGTCTAACCAGGCTCACTATGCTCAAGCTCGTGATAACTCTTCAAGTTATTGCACTATGAAACTCAAACCACACTCAAGTCCCACTTTCTACAGCATTAGCCAAGGTAAAGGATAGTGCTGGTAGGCTACACTTATCTCGTTGCGTATTGGACAGTGGCAGTCAAAGCAATTTTGTAACAGAAAATTTGGTTCAAATTTTGGGCTTCAGGAAGACCAAGAATCACACACCTATCAAAGGTATTTCTCCGTACATATCTGAAGCCAAGTATAGTGAGAGCATTGAAGTTCAATCTTCCATAAGCAACATCACAATGTTGAATGTCTGGTCCTATCCAAGATTACAAGCGATATGCCTAGTCAGCAGGTACCCTATGAAGAGTGGGAGCTCCCTAGTGACATTTAATTAGCAGATCCAAAGTGTTATGCATCAGGTAAGATTGACATGTTTCTTGGTGCTGACGTATTCTTCAGAAGGGACACAGGACGAGACCAGGGAAGTTTCCAGTCCTACAAAACACAGATTTTGGTTGGATTGTGTCAGGTTCATATGAATCTATATCAACCAATAGAAACAATACTGCAGGAACGTTTTTCCTTCGTAATGGTGTTCACCTTCATAACCAAGTACAACGTATTTGGGAGATCGAAGAACTTCACGAGCCAGTCACAAGAAGAGATGGAATGTGAACAACATTTTTCTGATCATGTATCAAGAGATGGATCTGGAAAATACATAGTCAGACTACCATTTAAGCAGAATCCAAGCATATTAGGCAATTCTTTAAAAACAGCAATTAGCAGATTTCAATACCTTGAGCGTAGACTTAACAATGATGCGCAATTGAAGGTAGACTATGACCGGTTTCACACTGAATACAAGGAACTAGGTCACATGGAGATTGTTAATTCTAGTATGGTGACATCGTTAGCATACTACATGCCGCACCATCCGGTATTTAAGAAATCCAGCACTACGACAAAAACTAGAGTTGTCTTCGACGCTTCTTGCAAATCGAAGTCAGGAAAGTCACTTAATGACATTTTAGTTACGGGTCCTGCTATCCAACAAAACTTATGTTCGATTATTGCTAGATTTAGAACTCACGCCATAGACTTTACAGCTGATATCGAAAAGATGTACAGACAACGCATCGTTTGGAGAGCTTCTCCTAATGAGCCTATCAAGCAGTACCAACTTCAGACGGTCAGATATGGCACATCAGCAGCTCCGTTTTTAGCGATAAGATGTTGAAGGCAATGAGAGGCAACAGTATCCGCAAACAGCATCTGTCCTTCTTCGTGATTTTTATGTAGATGACTGCATTTCAGGAACAAGTAAAGTCGACAATGCATTAATCCTACCACGAGAACTAATGCAATTGTTATCCAAGGTAGGCTTCAACCTCCGTAAGTGGTGTTCTAACCATCCAGCATTGTTAGAGGCAGTTCCAAAGGACTGCAGAGAGACGCAGCTTCCTTTTCAGATTGATTCGTGTGAAAATATTAAGACTTTAGGTCTACTTTAGCATCCAGCGACAGACAGATTACAGGTCTCCAGTGGTGTTCAGAAAGAACAAGGAATTGGATCTCTAGTTACCAAACGCAAGGTGTTATCGATTGTATCGTCAATTTATGACCCTATTGGATTAATCAGTCCTATTGTTATCGCATTTAAGATGTTTCTGCAGCTATTATGGCAAGAGAATATAGGATTCGATGATGAACTTCCAACATAATTTCTTACAAGATGGCATACTCTGCACTCTCAAATACCCTTGATTGACAATACCCATATTAACAGATTTGAGCTTCAAGAAAATTGTACTCAGGTGCAGCTGCATGGCTTTGCTGATGCATCCTTGAAGGGATACGGTACATGTTTAATCCTACGCTCATCAACAGATGAAGGTCACGTAACCACGCATTTCCTGTGCTCAAAGTCCAGAGTAGCTCCATTCAAACAAATTACGCTACCCAAACTAGAGATATGTGCAGCAGTATTATTATCACAAGTGGTTAGAAAGATGTGTCAGGTTCTCAAAATCGAATTCCACAGTATTCATCTGTGGACAGTTTCAAAGATCGTTCTTGCATGATTAGCAGGATCGCCATCGAAGGGGATTTTTTTTGTTGCGCATTGTGTGGCTGAAGTGCAAGGCAATACTTCAGACAAAGGTTGGAAGCACATTGCATCCGCAGATAATGCTGATCTAATTTTTCGTGGAACTTATCCTACACACCTTGTAAATAATCATCCTTGGTGGCATGGTCCTGGATGGCAACAGCGTTCAGACAGAACTGGCCCACTTCCAGTGCACAATATGTATGGAAGATTCCTAATCCTTCAGTATTATTCACCAGATTCTCGTCACACTTCAAGCTTCAAAGGGTCTTGGCATACTGTTTAAGATTTCTGCACAACATTAAATGCAAACATTCCGAGCAAAAACATGGTCCAATGACATTAGAAGAATTGCAGCAAACCAACATGACATGCGGTAGGCTTGTTCAGTCAGTAGCATTCAACGAGGAAATAGCAGATCTGTTGAAACATAATTCAGTTTCAAGACATAGCAAACTTCAAAGTTTAGTTCCATTTTTAGATATGGATAAAATCCTGAGAGTTGGGGGAAAATTAGAGAACTCCAACCGAGACTACGACTTCAAACATCAGATGATTTTGCCCGCTAAACATCAGTTTACTGATCCAATAGTCAGGAGAGAACACGAGAGACTCCTATTTTCAGGAAACCAGTTGACTTTAGCATCCATCAGACAATGTTCCTGGATTATCAATGGAAGGTCAGAGGTTCGAAGAGTTATAAAAACTTGTACATCATGCTTCAGATTCAAAGCCGAAACTACACAGCAATTAATGGGACAGTTGCCTGCAGTTCGTGTCTCAAGCAAGACCATTCCGCAACACTGGTACAGATTGTACGGGGCATTTTTACTTGAAGATTGGCAAACCACGTAGTAAGACCGTCGTTAAAGGCTACATATGTATGTACACCAAAGCCATTAATCTTGATATAGTTCCCGATCTAACCACTGAAGCTCTTCTAGCAGCGCTCAGACGTTTCATCGCAAGAAGAGGATTTTGCAGTAAAATGTACTCCGACAATGGTACCAATTTTCAAGGTGCTAATAGAGCACTCAAGAACTTATTCATTCAAGAACGAACGAGAGAGATTAGTAATTTGGCCATTAGTTGTGGATTTAAGTGGCATTTTATACCTCCTCATGCCCCTAACTTTGGAGGGCTCTGCGAAGCCAGAATGAAATCCCTCACACATCATTTAAGAAGAATTTTAACAACGTAACATTTTACTTACGAAGAATTAGCTAGATTAACTGCGCAAATTGAGGCTTGCTTAAACTCACGTCCTCTCCTACCTCTATCAAACGATCCTGATGTGTCTACCTCGACACCCGGGCATTTTCTCATAGGTGAACCCCTCACTACTCTTCCCGTACCTGATCTCACATCATGTAAATTGTCTTTGTTAAACAGATATAAGGTTTTTTAACAAAGACTTCAAACCTTTTGGAAGAGATGGTCATCAGATTATCTCACTCACCTAGAGCAGCGCAGCAGGTGGACGACCTCCTCCTGCGACGTATCACCAGGTACGGTGGTGCTCATACGAGAAGACACTGTTCCCCCTCTCCAGTGGCTCCGTGGTGTTATCGCTGAAGTGCATTGCGGTAAAGACAAAGTGATAAGAGTGAAGTCGAACAATGGTATTTATAAACGACCAATTTCCAAAATAGCTCCCTTACCAATAGAGCAGACACATAACTTTAGCTATTAACAATTCAGTGTTTTTATTTTGGATTTTGAAATCTACGTATTTCAAGGTGGGGAGTATGTTTATTCTTTGTTTACTCTCTAGGAACATTTGTATGATTGGGTTGGCAGCAACAGCCTTCATTGTTATTGTATGTTAGCTAGCCAACATGGCTGATCGTCGTTCAAATAATCGGAGTATTAGCTCATTTACATTCTATGGTAATTACAGTATTTAATATATTGTAGATATGGAAATACAGTCCACTATATCAGTCAGTTCGTATAATTTCTCCCCTCGTGCTTCATCTGGGGCACAATGATGCGCATAAAGCATACAGTTACATTACCATTCACATCCCCAGTTTACAAATGCACACACATGTACAGCCATCACTATTATACAGATTATTACACAATTTCCACACATCCAAAACTACACGGGGCAGTACAGGCCCTACAGAGCATCTATCATGTCGCATATAAAGAATCGTGTCAAGCAACATATAAGCCTAGAAGGTGTAATCATGGGCAATAACAGTGTAAATGAGATAAGTGCATCAAGTCAACTCAGTGAGGAGACCCGATCAAGGAAGAGGACAAAGATCAATGCAACCCTGGTTCATGCTAAGTCTCCAAGCACTGAATGATTTTGTTCTGATTGTTTTATGTATTGCCAACATTTTAATACCTTGCAAACTAAGTTACATTTATTTTCCAAAGTATTGTGAATAGAGTAATAAAGAAAGGTAATCGTAAAGGAAACTGAAGGAACTCTCGGCTACATTCATATGATCAGTTTGATAATTCAGGAATACTAGACTAAACTGCAAGGTCATCAGATAGAATTCTGAACGAACACCTGGCTAACCACATGTTTATCTGAGAGTTTACTGAGGGTACACTAGGCTCAACTCGACTGTTATCAGCCTGGATACAGAAAGAACACCAGACTGATCTAAAAGAGAAAGAAGATGAAATTCAAATATGACTTTTAAATTCGCAGTTTTGAAGTTGCCGCGACATTCTCATTAGCCCGCGCAGCGCTTATATGGTTATTGGTTTATGCGTGGCGAGAATTGACACCAGGTCTTTATTAGTTGAAGATTTTCATGTATACAGTAACATACACCACATTAGGGAGACTAGACTTGGTCACATACATTCACATTAACACGACGAACACAGGAACTTAGGTATGCGAGAGGGGAGATACCCTGGTATATAAGAGACCGTGGCACACAGGAATTTCCCCAGTTGAGTGTAGATAGTGACGAAGACAACTGCTCTCACCAGGACACGCAAGACTGTAGCCTGTACAATACAACCTGAATTGACCATTTAACTAAAATCACATATTCACTCATAACCAGCGAGTTTGGAGGTCAATCACCACTTTCAGTATTTTAACAAACAACACATAGACTGTAACTAGAAATATTGACGGATTGTTTCTGTATACCTCTTGTTTGCGGTTTCCCCACAATTAATAATCGCTTGGCGCTGAAACATACGAACACATTTATTGTAACACTTCTTCTTGAGAAGATAAGTTTCCACTAGGAAAATTAAAATGTTTTGTCCTATACCTAACCATGCTCACGTGATACGAGGCAGGCTTCAGCACTTCACAGCAATTATCACAACTAAGGTATCTTGCCAGCTGCGTGTGCTATGACAGCATGCAGGGCTTCCCGCCCCGCTGTTGTAATAGGTACCCACTATAATCCAGCGGTGAGTCATTGGGACCTTCCCGCGGCACGGCCTCCGTGAGGCTCCGTTCTATAGGGAGGGCCCTCACTGTATAATGTTCCAGCAATATTATTCGAGTCCACATATAATATTCTAGGAACACTCCAGTGATATTATATTATTTTATGATTATAGAACAATTTAGGCTCTCGTGCAGTGAAAGGTGGCCCGTTTCAAATTGGTTATTTTTCATAGTATCACTCTGAAACTTGTTTGAACTTGTTGTTATTGAGGCTAATAATTGCTTTTAAGGAAGAAAAAGAGAAATAAAAAACTCTTCAATGAGGAAATTATCAACATTTTCACTCTGCAATAATAAACTGACCATGTTCAATGAGGCTTGTATCAGCCAAGGCTACCAACTTTACTTCACTCCCCTGTGGAGAGGTTAGACGACTGTCTGCACGAAAATTACTAATGTACTAAAAAGGGTGAGACAAAAGCCATTGGTCGCTACTTGGTTGGACGACTGTCTGGACGAAACCATTACCTGGTACTGTCCCCGAATTCGTATTAAGAGATGCCAGGAACAGATATGAAAGGTAACCATAGAAAAGGGATCATTTAGTTAAAATTGGAAAATGAATTTCGGAACAGGTACGTTACACAAAATTTATAGTCATGAAGTATTGTCCAACAAGAAGCTTGTTAGCTGGAGGTAATCACCTGCTAGTAAGGGCGGATCTGATTCGATCATCCTACGAGGTAGACCACAGGCTGTACTTGAGGAAAGAGAACGCGATTGCAGGATCCATTGGGCGACCTTAGAAATGGAATATTTTATTTTGGCGAGTATGCTACTTTAATGCAGTTGGAGGTATTGAAGATTGGAAATAAATCGACGAAATTATTTAAGCAATTATCAGGAAATGTGTTCCTTGGATAATTAACGCAGGAAGTCAGTATAAGGACATTCATGTCCGAGCCTTGCATTATGGGACCTGGAGAAAGAGGGCGTGGTTGTTCTGGAAGCATGCGGAAGGATGTGACGGCCATTGTGTGAGGTAATACAACACGGGTCTTTGAACCGAACGGATGTCAGCCGTGAGTTCCGAAAACGTGATACGGGAGTGTGTACAAGTGTTCCAGTGAAGGAAAGAACAATACGAAAATATCAGCAAAATAATCTCCCTACACTGCACTAATATCGCTTCTTGCCACCATAAGTTATGTCATAAAATGTTCACATTTAAGGTACTGGGTATACTGTACTACATATGAATGGTTTCTCGCCTATGTTGTTAAGGAAGTGTCTCTCAGAATTAGCATGTGGCTCTTCGAAGATACACATTGAGAGAACTCGGATTCACTTATGCTACATGAGCATAGCTCCTCGCTGCTATGGATTTACAAGTATGTCTACATATCGTCTTCGGATAAACTTGGATTCAAATATGCTACATGAATAAGGCCTTTCGCCGCTATGGATTTGAATGCGTTCCACTTAAGATTTTCATAAGGTAAAATTGGCTTTGCATACGCTATGCCTTCTGGCCGCTATGGACTGGCAAGTGTTTCTTCAAACTTCCTCACGTCGAAAACTTGGATTCACATTCGCTACAAGAAAATGGCCTCTCGCGGCTATGGACGAGCATGTGTGTCTTCAAACTTCCTCTCTGGGAAAACTTATCACATACGCTGCATGAATAGGGCTTCTCACGGCTATGGAGGAGCATGTGTGTTTTCAAACTTGATTTCGTGGTAAACTTGGCTTCACATATACTACATGGGATTGGTTTCACGCCGCTATGGACGAGCTTGTGCGTCTTTAAATATCCTCTCGTGGTAAACTTGGATTCACATACTCTGCATGAAAAGGGCTTTTCGCTGCTATGGATGAGCATGTGTGTCGTTAAATTTGCACTCTAGGTAAACTCGAATCCACAAACGCTGCATAAAAAGGGCTTCTCGCCGTTATGGACAAGCATGAGTCTCTTTAAACTTGCTCTGTGGGTAAACTTGGATACAAATACGTTACATGACAAGGGCTTCTCGCCGCTATGGATGCGCATGTGATATGTCAAAAATCCTCTCTGGTTAAATTTCGATTCGCATACGCTGCATGAAAAGGGCTTCTCGCCGCTATGGAAGAGCATGTGTCTCTATATCCTCTGGTGGTAAACTTGGATTCACATACGCTACATGGATGTGCCTGTTTTCCGGTACGACTAGCAATGGTTGACCTTAATTTTTTTTGGCAGTACATATTCCACTAGATGCACTGTTAGCATATTTTCTGACACTATTACCAAATCGGTAAATCTGCCTTACAGCATTACCCGTTGCATCTGGACACATCAGCCTGAAATAATTAGTGCTTAAAGTTTAAAATCCGCTACATTATTACGGAAGAAGACTAATAGAAATTTAGAGATCTAAGGAGTAAAAATATAATTGGGACAACTTTTTTAATACCATTACCAGAAAACTTGTCTTCAAGAAGTACCGGCAACTGACTTCGTTTCCAGTCACCAATAATGTGTTGAACATACAGTCTGAACATTTTACAATTATACAAGACACGCCTGTATATTATACAGGTGAGTTGTCGGAGATTTTGGATTCATAGCTCTGACAGTGTATTAGGATCGTAACTTAGCCACCTAATCTTCCGATCAAAAGTCTTTTAGATTTTCTACATGCCGGGGGCCCTAAAGGTGCTTATTCCTCCACCTTTGCAACACTGCCTGGCCTTAGTCAGTGTTCATGATAATGAGTCTATTCTTAAGAATAATTGGATGAGATTTCACAGAGGTGGCTAAATTGATGAGTGACAGGGATACAATATCGGTGTTCTTTTTTGTTTGAGTTATCAGTCATTAGACGCTTTCAATGCAACACTTCATGTCTCCTAATCCTGATGCTATCAATACTTTCCGCTGTACAAAACTACCACACCCTACATCCGAAGCAATGTTCGTAATTTCGCCATCACCTGCGGGCTAGAAGTTTCTATCCATCATCTACCAGCCTTCGAAGCAGAATAAATTAGAAAAGAGGCCTCTCAGGACATCAAACTTGCCAGGCCTGTAGATTAGACCCAGCTTATAAGGCAATCCCAAGGAACCCAAAAAACAAAATAGAGAAGACGAAGATGCGTCTAATAAACAAGTCATCAATTACGGAGAGAACTAGAAATCCCTAGAACTTCGCTAATCAGAAACGTTCTACGGCCTACCTAAAATGCACACGACCGGTATGCCTCTGAGTTCAATATTTAGCGCCATAGCGTCCCCAGCTCACGGTCTTGAGAAATATTTGAATCAGGTCCTGAATCCATAATTCCCTCCGCCAACCACTCAAGTCAGAAATACCCAACGCTTCGTAGATACCATAGCGAGTATAAACTTCAGTTACGGTGATCTACTAGCAAGGCTCGATGTGGAGTCCATATTTACCAAGGTTACTGTACCTGACGCTACACAGATAATCAGGTAATCTTCAATAGGCAGATGTTTCAACATATGGAGAGAGCAGCCATGGAATTCCCCTTCTCTCCATTATTGGCCAACGTGTTCATGGCAAATTCGAGGAAAAAGCTTTAAAGGGGAACACATTGAAACTTGAGTGTTCGTTCAGAAAAGGAAACGAGATTTTTGATTTGGGACCATGGTCGCAACTCACTTCAGGACTTCCTAGAATTCATGTGCTCCAGACATCTGAGCATCAACTTTACAATGGAAGTAGATGAAAATATTCCACTGGCTTTAGTAGACGTTATAGTCTATAAACGAACAGACAGCACGCTCGGACACAGGGTCTCTAGGAAAGGCATTCATACAGATCGGTACCTACATACAAACTCAAGCCATCCACCGTGGCAGAAGGAAATGGTAGTATTTGTGATAAGGATAGCGTAAATGAAGGGAAATAATTAGTTTGGAATACGCTCCCAGCCAATGGATACAGCAAAGGACAGACAAACAAGGTCATACGGAATAAACAACAAAGCCGATGAACTGGGGGTGACAAATAGAATCGTCAAGTTGCTAAGGGAACACAACGTGACAACGGTTAAGCAACCACTAAACAAGCTGACACAAGAGGTGCGTAAGTCAGCCGAGATAAAGGAGCCAAAACCAGGACGCAGAAGTTTACAAAGCGCCTTCTTTCTGTGGAGAGATATACATAGGGTATTCAAAAAGTCGCATTCCCATTAGGATATCAGAGCACATTCGATACAAAACACAAATAAACTGCATATCTGCAATAGTTCAACATAATGTCGTTATGAGACACGCTATAGAATAAAATTTGATAAGTCCAAAACTATTTCTAAAATTCCCAACAGGGACTTCTCCCTTCTCCAACACTCCTCGGATGCTGTCGTCCTTAATGAGACCTTTCTTCTTCCTTCCCAACAGCAACACCTATCTCCGTACACTACCTACCGTGCTGATCATCCACGTTTCGCAGCTCGAGGAGGTATGGACTCAGCATCACTATAATTTCCCTCACCTCTTCTCCGAGTATTTGATTTTAGAAGTCTTTGCCCCGTCCAAAACATTCACTATAGTTATTCCCTATCTCCCGCGTCGTACCCCTCCTCCTATCGACTTTCTCACTTATATTGATCACACCTTGTCGTCACCGATATTAATATTAATTCTTATTCTGTTACTGATAATCAAGCTCTTCACATCCTTCTTCTCAGCATCCGCGGAATGAGTGTCCCCTTCCCCTCCCCAAGTCGCCCCATCGCCAACTCTACTCCCGATCTTCTTCTGATGTTTCCCACGCATTGTGTAACTCCCATAGTCCCTTCCATTGGCAGTGATCATGTACCGGCCCTTATCACCATCCCTGATATCTTCCACCATTCCACTGCCCTTCCCCGACATCCCCCTTACCGCTTCTTTACCCAAACCGATTTGCCAGCTTACCGCACTACCATCACCTCACTTCTCACTCATCCTACCCCTCCTATTTCCCTTCCTAACCTTCATGCTCTTGTTACTGAACCTGAAACTGCTATTCTCACCGCAGATCGTTTCCATATCCCTCGTCACTCGTTCCATCCCACCAAAAGCCCATCGTCTCCTCCACCTCGCTCATGATTACTATCGCTCCTACGTTCGCACCCGTGATCCCGATTATCTTCGCCAACATGCAAAATATTTCATCAGAGCCATTAAACGGTCCTATTGGAACAATGCCTGTATCAAACTCGCCCAAATTCCTGATCCTTCCCAAAATTGGCCCACTTTTCGTCATCTCATCAAAACCCAACCCCCTCCTTCCCACTTACCCTATCAGTACTCCCACTGTCGTCCCTATCACTGATCTTGCAAAAGCAGACCTCTTTGCTGCTCATTCTTTTATTCCGTGTTCTCCCCCGTCCCCAACCCTAAATTCATTCACCCCGACTCCCCTGTTCTCCGCCACCTTAAAGGCTCAACCCATAGCCTTTTTCTCCTTCCTTTACTTGATCACATTGCTCATATCGATTTCAACTATCCTCTCAATCGCCCTACCATGCCCGAAAATTACTCTTAAGTCCAGCGTCGACGCAAATCCACCGCCCCGGGCGCAGACACCATAACCTATCGCCACATCCAGGAAGCCCTGCCAGTCCTTCTCTATGCCCTCGGTTCTATTTATGCTACCATTCTCTACCCTTCCGATTGGTGCCACGTCTCTATCTTACCTTTCCTCACTCCTACGAAACACCCCTCCGACCTTCACTCCTATCGCCCAATCAGCCTCCTTCCGGTCCTATCCGAAATACTTGAACTCATTCTCGCCAAACGTATCAGCTCCTACTTAGAATCTCACCCCCTCCTCCCCGAATCCCAAGCTGGTTTTCACGCCCATCGCTCAACTCACGATCACCTCTTCTCTTCATGCATTTGTGAAACCTCGCCATACCACCGCCCTTCTTTGGTTTGATATAGAGAAAGCCTTTGACTCCGTTTACCATCACATCCTCATGTATAAACTCCGTCATCTCCCTCTACCCCTTTGCCTTATTCGTCTTTTTTTTACCAATTCCTCCACATTCGTACTGCTTCTGTCTGCATTCGCAACGCCTCCTCTTACACCTTTTCCCTGCGCGCTGGGGTCCCTCAGGGGTCACCTCTTTCCCCCTCCTATATCTCATCTTTACCTACGATATTCCCCATCCCCCACCGCCCCTCCGTTCTGCTCCTTCCCTTACCCGTCACATCCAAACCTATATTTTTACCCTGGGATCTTGGCTCCTCTCCTGTCACATTACTGATAATGGCCGTAAAACCCAACTTGTCGTCTTCCGATCTAAATCCCGTATCTGTCGACCTCGTAACAAAGTTTCTATTATCCTTCAAGATGTTCCTATTCCTGAATTCACCACCGCCGTCTATCTAGCCATCACCTTTCAGAATGACCTTCGCTGGCAACACCACCTCAAGGAACAATACCGCCGTGCCTATCATCGTCTAACTGTTCTCCGTACCCTCACGGGCCACACCTGGGGCCTTAAGCCCCCAAAATGATCAATCTCTACAAGACTTTTATCCGTCCCATCCTTCTCTATGTCTCTCTTGCCTGGATTACCGCCAAACCTGACATTTATTTCAAGCTGTCAATCACCGACCGCCATGCCATTCGCATCGCCTATCACCTTAAACTCGACACCCCCTTTAGCCCGTTTCACACCCTACTACACTATCCTTACTATTCTCAGCCACAGTCATTCCCTTCGATTGAAATACCTCACTCTCGCCCAACGTATTTCCCTTCCATTCTGCACAGCCGCCCACTCACATCTCTCCCCAATCTTGCCCCCACCCCACCTCCAACTTACTCCTTCCCTTCTTCTAACTCTTTGCTACTCATGGTGCTCCCGGGGGTGTCTGCCCCTAGTTTTAGGCACACAGCCTGCTCCAATGTCTACATTGCACTTCACCCTAACTACTGCTCCGTATCCCCAAGGTCACAGAGTCTACGAATACAAGTGCTCCCCAGTGCACCGTCACTGTGCCCCTGATACCGCAACCCATCGTTCACGAACTGAACATTATACAAATTTTGTTGACAGTTCTGTTTTCTGTGCTTGACTTTCGCACTTACAAACTGATCATTATACAAACTTTGTTGACAGTTCTGTTTTCTCTGTGCTCGACTTTCGCACTTGTATTGACCATTTCTTTATCCATTTTAGTGTTTTGTTCTTTTTCTTGTTTTTTTTTGCTCAAATGTTTATTTGTCTTTGCTATGTTCCATATATGAACATCTTAAGGACACTCTTGAACTAATTTTCCGTGCTAAGATTTCACACACTTGTTGTATTATTGGTTTTTGTTGTATTCTGCCCACAAAAGTCTTTATGTATGTACTTTTTATGTTCAATAAACGGGGCCTGTCCGGGTGGTTTCTTCTGGTGGGGTGCTGTGGGGGGCCTTTCCCTGGGGGGCTTCCTGGGTCGCGGTGACCTCTGCGCCATTTACTTTCTTTTACATCCCCTCTTTTTACGTGTGCATTGGCATACTTCTCCAACCTTGTTCTTCTTACAATTCTTTTAACCTACGGCCAAAGGGATACATGTTGAGCCGACGGCCACTCGCTGGGTCCGGGCGCAAAACATCAAGAGCTCCCTGATGAGCCAGCTTGGTGTTCCTGGGCGAAACCACACACAAGACACGGCATAAACCTAGAAAAACTACTTAGTTTTAATTCCCGGACCGTGAAAGCCAATACACCAACCAACGGTTAGTTTGAGTACAGACACGAACTCGTACCCATGATAAAGGCTGCTGCAATGTCAGCCGAAACGTCGGAAAAAATCACCGATACTCGACGCGGCTCCATCCAGTAAGGCTAGATAATAAACTAGACACCTGCCTCAAAAGCCAACAGTCTAAACATTTCAATAATCCCTCCCAAATCCAACGTCAACCTAACCGTTACCCTTTCAATGTTTTTAAACCTGCTTCTGCCAATCACATTTCTAACAGCCACGTTCTGCCCAGTAGAATGTCAGATGTTACCTTTGTAAACTTTGTGATGTTAACAACCTCTCGAGTAGTCCTCAGCCAGAGATCCGAAAGAGGGACCAACACACAGTAGAATTTGAATTTTACAGGATAGGACGGTATTACCGCAAGTAATAATGCACAGGCCCGTTCTTACAATCCCCAGTGATGTGGCAGTAAACTCTAACTGACAGTAGATGCTACGGTTGGAGTAAATTCCCTGTAACATTCGATCGTTCTTACAATGTTCCGGTTAATGTTTACGGTAGGTTAGCAGATCTGCGCAAAATTTTAAACAGTTGGTAGATATTTTTGATTCGATTTGCAGATTATTTGATACCTCTCAAGAGTTTGCATGAGTGAATTTACGTCAGGAAGTAAATAATCAATATATATTTTATATTATGGGGTTTGAAGCTATTTTGCAGCGTTGCCTTAATATCATGTTGACCGACTGAAAAGCACCAAACTTTTGTTCAGATTTTATATTCCTTGACCTGTGTTCTTGGCTCAATCTGTTTGTTTTCATAATTCACGTTACGATAATAAAGATTGATATTTGAAATGGAAGAACAGTTATCTCTAAATGAGATGAATAAACGCCTGGAGAGGAAAAGTCACACCAATTTCTCTTAGTCAGTAGAGGAAGTACTCATCAAGGTGGTGGAAGAAAAGAAATCAGTAAATGAAAGTCAGAAGGCCGATGCCGTTCCATGGGAAGAATAAGGCATGAGAAGTTGCCCGAACATTCGATGCTTTGCCAGTTTGAAGAAGACCTGTCAAATATTTACGGAATAAGAATAAAATCATGAAGAAGAAAGCTAAGAAAGAGCTGACTGAAGAGAAAATACAGGTATTTCAGACGGGTGGAGAAAGTGAAACTCCCGCAAAGAAAACTGCTTATGTGGAAAAACGTATCTCTCCTTAATGGGAACATTGTCTCACGGACTGTGCAATCCGTTTGATGGAGATAGGTTAGGCAAGTTTCAAGATACGGTTATTAAAAATTTTAAATTATTTTAAGGGTAGCTTATAAACGTACTTTTCACAGTTTACTTAACTTATACAAGGCGGTGGTTTTATTTTTCATATGATGTGGCGCAATGTCCGATAGACATTGAAGATATTGATGCAAATATCATTGAGGTCATAGAGCATCCTGAAACTATTCAGCTACTGTTTGGATAGCCTTCATGATGATGGTAATTGTAGTTTAAAGGGGCGGAACAGCGAGATCATCTACCCTATTTATGACGCACACAAAATACACTTAAATACTTTTTTGAATTGAATTCTTGATAATGTTGGATGTTTTTTTATTTAGCGCCTTAACATACGCTCCTCTGGCTAATCCAGCAATCTCAGTAAGTAATCGCCAGGCCACATAAGGTGACTCCTTAGCATACGCTCCTCTGGCTAATCCAGCAATCTCAGTAAGTAATCGCTAGGCCACATAAGGTGACTCCTTAGCATACGCTCCTCGGGCTAATCCAGCAGTCTCAGTACGTAATCGCTAGGCCACATAAGTTGACTCCTTAGCATACGCTCCTCTGGCTAATCCAGCAATCTCAGTAAGTAATCGCTAGGCCACATAAGGTGACTCCTTAGCATACGCTCCTCGGGCTAATCCAGCAGTCTCAGTGAGTAATCGCTAGGCTACATAAGGTGACTCCTTAGCATACGCTCCTCTGGCTAATCCAGCAATCTCAGTAAGTAATCGCTAGGCCACATAAGGTGACTCCTTAGCATACGCTCCTCTGGATAATCCAGCAGTCTCAGTAAGTAATCGCTAGGCCAAATAAGGTGACTCCTTAACATACGCTCCTCTGGCTAATCCAGCAATCTCAGTAAGTAATCGCTAGGCCACATAAGGTGACTCCTTAGCATACGCTCCTCGGGATAATCCAGCAGTCTCAGTGAGTAATCGCTAGGCCACATAAGGTGACTCCTTAGCATACGCTCCTCTGACTAATCCAGCAGTCTCAGTACGTAATCGCTAGGCCACATAAGGTGACTCCTTAGCATACGCTCCTATGACTAATCCAGCAGTCTCAATAAGTAATCGCTAGGCCACATAAGGTGACTCCTTAGCATACGCTCCTCTGACTAATCCAGCAGTCTCAGTACGTAATCGCTAGGCCACATAAGGTGACTCCTTAGCATACGCTCCTCTGACTAATCCAGCAGTCTCAGTACGTAATCGCTAGGTCACATAAGGTGACTCCTTAGCATACGCTCCACGGGCTAATCCAGCAGTCTCAGTACGTAATCGCTAGGCCACATAAGGTGACTCCTTAGCATACGCTCCTCTGGCTAATCCATCAGTCTCAGTAAGTAATCGCTAGGCCACATAAGGTGACTCCTTAGCATACGCTCCTCGGGCTAATCCTGCAGTCTCAGTACGTAATCGCTAGGCCACATAAGGTGACTCCTTAGCATACGCTCCACGGGCTAATCCAGCAGTCTCAGTACGTAATCGCTAGGCCACATAAGGTGAGTCCTTAGCATACGCTCCTCTGACTAATCCAGCAATCTCAGTAAGTAATCGCTAGGCCACATAAGGTGACTCCTTAGCATACGCTCCTCTGACTAATCCAGCAGTCCCAGTAAGTAATCGCTAGGCCACATAAGGTGACTCCTTAGCATACGCTCCTCTGGCTAATCCAGCAGTCTCAGTAAGTAATCGCTAGGCCACATAAGGTGACTCCTTAGCATACGCTCCTCGGGCTAATCCAGCAGTCTCAGTACGTAATCGCTAGGCCACATAAGGTGACTCCTTAGCATACGCTCCACGGGCTAATCCAGCAGTCTCAGTACGTAATCGCTAGGCCACATAAGGTGACTCCTTAGCATACGCTCCTCTGGCTATTCCAGCAGTCTCAGTAAGTAATCGCTAGGCCACATAAGGTGACTCCTTAGCATACGCTCCTCTGGCTATTCCAGCAGTCTCAGTACGTAATCGCTAGGCCACATAAGGTGACTCCTTAGCATACGCTCCTCGGGCTAATCCAGCAGTCTCAGTACGTAATCGCTAGGCCACATAAGGTGACTCCTTAGCATACGCTCCACGGGCTAATCCAGCAGTCTCAGTTCGTAATCGCTAGACCACATAAGGTGACTCCTTAGCATACGCTCCTCTGGCAAATCCAGCAGTCTCAGTAAGTAATCGCTAGGCCACATAAGGTGACTCCTTAGCATACGCTCCTCGGGCTAATCCAGCAGTCTCAGTACGTAATCGCTAGGCCACATAAGGTGACTCCTTAGCATACGCTCCACGGGCTAATCCAGCAGTCTCAGTACGTAATCGCTAGGCCACATAAGGTGACTCCTTAGCATACGCCCCTCTGGTTAATCCAGCAGTCTCAGTGAGTAATCGCTAGGTCACATAAGGTGACTCCTTAGCATACGCTTCTCTGGCTAATCCAGCAGTCTCAGTAAGCAATCGCTAGGCCACATAAGGTGACTCCTTAGCATACGCTCCTCTGGCTAATCCAGCAGTCTCAGTGAGTAATCGCTAGGCCACATAAGGTGACTCCTTAGCATACGCTCCTCGGGCTAATCCAGCAGTCTCAGTGAGTAATCGCTAGGCCACATAAGGTGACTCCTTAGCATACGCTCCTCGGGCTAATCCAGCAGTCTCAGTGAGTGATCGCTAGGCCACATAAGGTGACTCCTTAGCATACGCTCCTCTGGCTAATCCAGCAGTCTCAGTAAGTAATCGCTAGGCCACGTAAGGCGACTCCTTAGCATACGCTCCTCGGGTTAATCCAGCAGTCTCAGTGAGTAATCGCTAGGCCACATAAGGTGACTCCTTAGCATACGCTCCTCTGGCTAATCCAGCAGTCTCAGTGAGTAATCGCTAGGCCACATGAGGTGACTCCTTAGCATACGCTCCTCGGGCTAATCCAGCAGTCTCAGTGAGTAATCGCTAGGCCACATAAGGTGACTCCTTAGCATACGCTCCTCTGGCTAATCCAGCAGTCTCAGTGAGTAATCGCTAGGCCACACAAGGTGACTCCTTAGCATACGCTCCACGGGCTAATCCAGCAGTCTCAGTGAGTAATCGCTAGGCCACATAAGGTGACTCCTTAGCATACGCTCCTCGGGCTAATCCAGCAGTCTCAGTAAGTAATCGCTATGTCATATAAGGTGACTCCTTAGCATACGCTCCTCGGGCTAATCCAGCAGTCTCAGTGAGTAATCGCTAGGCCACATAAGGTGACTCCTTAGCATACGCCCCTCTGGCTAATCCAGCAGTCTCAGTAAGTAATTGCTAGGACATATAAGGTGACTCCTTAGCATACGCCCCTCTGGCTAATCCAGCAGTCTCAGTGAGTAATCGCTAGGCCACACAAGGTGACTCCTTAGCATACGCTCCACGGGCTAATCCAGCAGTCTCAGTAAGTAATCACTAGGCCACATGAGGTGACTCCTTAGCATACGCTCCTCTGGCTAATCCAGCAGTGTCAGTAAGTAATCGCTAGGCCTCGTGGTTAGAAATACAATATAGCGATAGACTTAAGTGGGATGTTGTAAAAATATCTATCACGGTCACGTAAAACTATCTAGATTGTAATTCTTAAATGCTAGGTAGTGGATTAGGCCTTGAGTGTATTTGTTGATGTAAAAACAGTGTTTTTTATCCTTGATTAATACAGTATATTATGCTTCTTCTTATATACAGTTTGTTCTCCATAGGGGAGCTCAAACGTCATAGTCCAGCTGGTGGCCAGCGCTGCTACGAGCAAACTCTTATGTTCACAACATGATGGGCAATCGAAGATAAAAAGGAAAAAGACAGGATCAGGGCAACAAAGCCGAGGATATTTTCTAAAGCAACAGAGAGTGTATTTCGCAGAAGCCCAACTGGGAACGGGAAGAGCACACTTTGAGAATGATCTTGCTTCAAATTAAATTAGAAAATATCTGATCCATAGATACCACTGTAATTAGATACTACACGTAATTTATGTTACAACTATCTATAATAATTTAAATAAAACAAACTACATTTGCAGAGTTCTTTTCATTGTCCTGAATAAGATTTTTAAGAATTGGGAGCTAAAGATATGAGAATTATTCCTGAGTGAAAGTGTCTCATACTATAGTGTGTGCATGTAGATCTGGATGGGATGGTAATTCTGTATAGAATTCATCAACAATTGGTCTCTCCAGGGGAGGTTCATCACCAACGTTATGAAGCACCACCCAAGCAACAATAACGAACATTGTCGTGCCGACTTTAGATCTGGGTCCCTGTGATAAACTCCAAAACAAAGCTCTACAACATTTCGTGTACGGATGTGTGATTTATTGTATAGATTTTCAGTTGTTTGAGGGGTTAACAAGTGGTGTCATTAAGTAGCTTCAGAGGGTAAAAGCGCAGTCAGTGTTTATAATCTCCTCTTTCCAATCGAGCCCTTGACCTGCTGTTTATCATGCGATGAGCCAGCCCAGCAATGCCATTAATGCAGAGATTAATGCCTGCCATAACCTTCACATTCATGGGAATGTATCCTTCCCTATTTCTATGAATTTCAGCTTCATTTCCACCGGGTGACTGAATTTGTACATGCGTGCACTCTAGAGCTCACAGAACTTGAGGGAACCTCACTACCTAATATAAAACAAGTATTCTAGCTTGAATTTTGCCTTCTGCCTTTGGAACTCGGATGTATTCTTCCGCAAGCCTTGCGATTGCCACACTCACTCTCTTCACTATCTCAGTAGCTGCTGCTGTACTAACTCTAATAAAATCCCCAAGTGCAATCATCATACTTTCTGAAGCATAAAATCGAAGAGTATAAATAGCAGTTGGTCCATCGGTAACACCGCATTCTTTCTTGAGGAGGAAGTTTAAGGTAAGCGTTTGCGACTGGTAAATTGTTTAATATTAGATATAAACACAAGCGTATCGCATTCTAGAAATTATATTATACTAGAAGGTACCCGCGGCTTCACTCGCGTTATATTGTTATTCAATGAAATGCACATAACAAACATATCCCCAAAATATCATTCTTCTAACTTTAATAGTTTAGGTTGGTCGATGAGAGTGAATATCCAAAAAACTTCCTTAGTGGACGTTTTTCTTCCAGAATTTCACCCCTCCCCATGGACCCCTTAAATTGGATTTATGAAAAAACGGCCGAACATCTATTTATTTATTTATTTATTTATTTATTTATTTTTAAGCTGATTGTTTTCCTCTGAGTTTCAAACTCCTCGGCTATGTCGTTTAAGAGATACACGCTCCGTTAGGAATCTTTCAATCCCCACTTTTCATCCCTTTCTCATAATATACACCACATCGAAAAATCATTAGACACATGTCAGCTTATTTTTAATCATTAGTTTATATGCCAAATATCACATCACCAAATGAAACCACTCGTGAGATATTGCTATTCAAGGAAATGCACGTTTACACCCTGAACACCCCTTTAGAACCTGACAATCCAAAAATCTTTCCTTAGTGGACGTTTTCGACATACAACGAACATCTCCCCAAAATGTCATGTTTCTACCTTAAATAATTTTGGCAGGGCGATGATGAGTGAGTGAGTCAGTCAGGACATTTTCTTTCATTTATATTTCAGAAATAAATGAACCCCTTAAATTGTATTTATGAAAAGAACTGTCGAACACCTATTTACTTATTTTTAGCAGTTTTTCCCCCTGAGTTTGATGAGTGGATGAGTCAGTCAATCATTTAGGACACTTTCTTTCCTGTTTTTCCCCCAGAATTTCACCCCTCCCCATGGGCCCCTAAAATTGGAATTATGAAAAAACGGTCATTTTTAAGATGATTTTTTCCCGCTGAGTTTCAAACTCTTCGCTTATGTCGTTTAAGAGATACACGCTCCGTTAGGAATCCTTTAACCCACAGTTTTCACCCCTTCACCTCATAATATACACCCCATCGAAAAACCCTCAGACAAGTGTCTTCTTATTTTTAATGAAGAGTTTACATGCCGAGTATCACATCCCCCAATGAAACCAATCGGGAGATATTGTTATTCAATGAAATGCAGATCTATCCCCTTAACACCACTTTAGAACCTGAATACCAAAATCTCCTTCCTTAGTGGGCGTTTTCGACTTACAACGAACATATCCCCAAAATTTCATGTTTCTAACTTTAATAGTTTTGTCTGGGCGACGATCAGTCAGTCAGTCAGTCAGTCAGTCAGTCAGTCAGGACACTTCGTTTTATATAAGAGATAAAGAAATATGGCCTACAGTAACTTTGAACTTGCCTTTCGGTCCTATGACGAATCTCTGCATTTATACAACCAAGAACTAGTCGAACTGAAAGGTTGGTCAAACGGAATCGTCTAAAGAATCTTGTTCTCGTCATAATAATCACTTTCCGCCTCCTTCTTTGAGCAGCATCAGCATTTACGATGCCCATGAAATTACTGATAAGTCTAGGCATAGTGACGATGTTTGTAATCAGCTGGCGTTAAGATCATAATAGGAAATCTGGCAGTAATGCAGTTTATACTCAGGTATAGTTCACTGCCAGTTAAGGCTTATTTTACTGTCGGTTTGTCGCTAACCGAGCATTGTAAGAATCAGGGTCCAGGAAACTTGCCGTAAAAGTGTCATTAAGAATTTAACCGGAGATTGTAATAGCGAGCCAATAGAGTGGAGCAGAAGAACGATGATTCCAGCCGTGTAGCAGTGCGCAGATTAGATATTATATTACTATTGTCTCTACCATCTAAGGGACAAGTGATGCATAGATAATTTGGTACTGTTACTCCCCTTCAGAAGGAACTATTAAAATATAACCAATTACGTATCTTATCAAAGTTCTACTATTAGCACACATACTTCACCACCAACGTTAGTAAACACTTATTATGAGCAAACTTAAATCACTAGTCAAAAAAAAATTATCCACATAAAACTTAATTAAGCATCTGTAAATCACTTGAAAAAGAGTTTTAAGATACTGACATGTGATGGTGAATCTTTCATTTTTAGCCTACTTTCCATGTTTAAAAATAGAAGTAGACTTATAAAATCTACACGGGCCGAACGTTGTCAGTCTGTCTGTGAGATTGAATGTCTGTGAGTGAGTATATTTAATCCCCCCAATCAATTTAAACATGACAAAACCGAATTGAACCAAATTTGGCACATAGGTATAGTTTGGAAGGAATGTAGTGACGCTTCCAGGTCAAGATGCAGCGTAAGTGGTGGGGGTTGTGGAGTAGGAAGCCGGAATGTTATAGCTGCTTCGAATGTGCGCCAATTGAGCACTTCAGTTACACCAAGAATTAGACCACTTGAAATGAAAATAAAATTCTGAAACTTCGCAAATTTATAGAACAGGAATCTGGAATGCAAAGTATGAAAAACAATACTATATTTAATAATTTATGAACATGTAATGATGCTTCCAAAGTTGATCCTATTTATAAAATAATCTAAATAGCATTAAAAAGTTAGTATGCAGTAAATTTTCGTATTTTTGGGCTAAATAAATTGTGTAAGCGTAAAAGTTTGAGGCATTGAGTTGAATTTTCATGTTAGAAAAAGTTCCTGTTTGTGGGACGAATAGATTTCTGTCTGCGGGTTGTTAAACAGAAAAGAAAAATAGCAGTCAGCAGTAGTGGTTTTGTAGGGGTTCTAAATCCACCGCCACCGCCACCGCTGGAATACTAAAATGGCAATATCTCGCGAACCAATCAGGCTAGAGACTTGTACGAAGTGTCAAATTACTCAGGCGAACACTCCCTTTCCAATGGACAACATATTTCAACCCCAAAAATAAAACCTACCCTACTAGGGGGTGAAATTGAATTTTTTAGAGAATCTCTGTTACCAATTGCAACATGTGAGAGTTTGAATGTCGATATGGAATGTAACGTTGTTCTGCAAACCAAATAATCAAAGAGGGGCAAGTTAGGCCTTGAGGTGAGAGCCCCTGTTATTGTTGACGAGCCCCCCTGCTGTCGGGCCCCTGTGGATGGGTTATTGTTGACAGGTCCTTGTGGACAAGTCCTTGTGGACAGGTCATTGTTGACAGGTCCTTGTGGACAAGTCTGTGTGGACAGGTCCTTGTGGACAAGTCCTTGTGGACGAGTCCTTGGCCCTTTGGACTGATCCCTTTGGACGGGTCCCTTTGGCCTGGTTCCTACGGACGAGCCCATGAATTTATTTAAATTATGTCAAAGGGCCTAACTACATTTGTATGTGTTGAATTGACGTTGTTCACCACTACTAAAATGTAATAACGATATGAAAGGAAAGTGATGAAATACATGTGAACACGTGTGAGATGTCATTATTAGCATTCTCCTTGTGAAACAAGTCACATCCTGTTTTGCTTCATACGTGAGAAAATGTGAGTTCATGTGTAATATGATCTAACACACAGGTGTTCACCTGTACACGCGCACGATAAGAGCTAACAAGTCACAACCGGTTTTGACAGTGGTGGGAATAAGGCTAGAGACATGTACGAGTAGTCAAATTACTCCGGCAGACAACCCCTTTCCTATGGATAACTTATTTCCACTCAAAAATAAAATCTACCCCTACTAGGGGGTGAAATGATAATTTTTATGTAAAAGTCGCTTTCCATGTGCAGCATGTCGGAGTTTATATGCCAATATGAAATTAAACTCGTTCCACATAAAGTGCATGCATACAACTGAATGCCGCTATGATTTATCATTTTTGTTTTTTGTTTTACGAATGCGCAATTGAGGTTTTAGTAAGAGGGCGGGCTTTTTGAATAATGATTTATAGATACGTATTTTTTACAAATTAACCAAAGATCCAAAAACTAATAGGTCATCGGCTTTTTAATATCTTATGAACTAAGAAAGCTAGGAACGTGTATGAGGGGTCGTTGGACTTGTGGTGACGCCCTGTTTTTGAATGTATTATTCATTTTTTGTCAAAAGGGCCTAACTGCACTTTCGTTAATATCTCGCTAACTAATAATCACAGAAGGTCGAGTGAGGTGTCATAGGACTTAAAATGACCAACCCCTCCCCATGACCAATGAATTTACCAAAAAAAACCAGCAAGGTCATTAACCTAAGATTGTATCAACTAATAATCAGAGAGGGACAAGTGAGGTGTCACAAGACTCAGGATGGCCAACCCTTTTCCATGACCAACGAATTTACCCAAAATACCCAAAACAGCAAGGTCATTGACCTAAGATTTTATAAACTTATCAGTAGAGAGGGTCAAGTGAGGTGTCATAGGACTACGGATGGTTAACCCTTTCCCATGACCAATGAATTTACCACAAAAATTCAAAACAGCAAGGTCATTGACCTGAGATTTTATAAACTAATAATCGGATATCAACATGTGAGGTGTCATAGGACTTCGAATGGTCAACCCTTTCCCATGGCTAATGAATTTACCCAAAAATACCCAATACATCAAGGTCATCGACCTGAGATTTTATAAACTTATAATCGGATATGGACATGTGAAATGTTTACAGTGAGTGATGAAACATAGCTAGGTAGTGAAAGAATTATTGTAGGCTACATGTATGGTGACTGACAAATCTTTCACCATTGGAACTTGTTTTCAGATCAAACTGCAGTACAGAGAGAGTATAGGTTGTAGGTATGGGATAATAAATGACAAATGGTGTATACAAAATCTGATTAATCGATTCAAGAAATAAGAGTAGTCAATCTTTAATTGATTGGTTAAATAGGATAGCTAAAATCCAAAATGGTGACTACATTGAACTAAACTGAACCAAGCTGAATCAAATCCAACCAAACCGAACCAAAACTTAATCAAGAACAAGCCAATGGTTTAAGTGTAAAACTTGTGGTTGAATGTGGGCATTGGTAATGTCAGAAAGGAAAGGTATAACGCTCTACCTATACAGGGTAAGGTAAAGCTAGTGCATGATGCTAATGCACACACACAAGTACATGAACCACACACAACTATCCTATGCAGTTATTACGGGTTGACTGTTAAAACTTGCTCAGTGGTTACTGGGACAAGATGGTCGCTACACACAACAAGCTTTAAATACCTGAGGCTAATAATCTATACACACACTCACACACACTTGTTCTAAACTAAACTGTCTTGCTGGCAGAGCTCACACAGTAGGTAAATGACAGAAATGCTTGGCTAACAGAAATACAATCATTTTCGGTTGTCTATTGTTACCAGCTAAACATTACGTGCTATAGTGGTGAGCACATGTGCCTCTTTCACTGGAGATCTTAACTCGATTTCTAGCTCTAAGGCCTAGAACGAATCAAACTAAGAAAAAAGGGTATGGTGACGCAGTGGTTAAACTGTTAGCCTTTCACTAAGGTAGACTAGGGTTTGATTTTTGGTTAATATGCATGTCATAAACAATCAAATAAAAGCAGAGATAATGTTTAAAACTGATTACACTTGTCTCTTTTCAAATTATTACTTAGATTACAAATACAAACGTGGACTGGGTTTGACATATAGTTAATGCTTCCTATCACATACCAGACTGCAAGAAAGCCAAACAAGCAAAAGCAGTGGTAAAATCGCTATGTGTAGAGAAATACCTAACGGTTTTTATGAACTGGCAAAGGTATGTCGCATAAACAGTGCAGGATACAATCCAGCAACCATAATTTTTATCTCGTGGACAAGAGAAAACATATATATAGAGAGAGATATATAGAAAGCTTGTGTGTGTGTGCGTGTGTGTGTGGGTAGCATTGGTTGTTTGACCAGAGAAAATACGGTGAGGTAGGGTGGGGAGAGGGAGTATTAGCACTTATATATGAATGGAAAATAGATTTTTTTCAATCGTTTTGTTTTTCAAATGTAGTGGTAGATAGTCGTTTTTTGTAAAACATTCTTACTTGCAGTAGTAATAAGCCTCTATGGTTCCGCTAACACATAGATAGACTGTATTATTGCCATGGTCAAGCACTCACATTAAGATCATTTACAAAATCATAAAATGAAAAATAAAAATCTTGTTTTGGAAATATCGTTTTTCAACATACACACAAAATAAATATTTAAAAAAATTGTAAACAGCAAATTGGAAAATCCATGTTTCCATATAGACAAAATTTAAAAACCTTAAACGGACATTTAAGAAAATATATGCAAATGGGAAATTGACAAATGTGTAAATATGAAAATGGAAAAATCCATGTTTCCATATCATGAAATTGAAAAACATCAAACTGTCATTTAAAAAAATGCAAATGGAAAATTGACAAATTGCAATGTGTGAAATGTGAAATTGAACAAATGGCTATCATTATAAAACAAAAGAACATGGTGCTCTATGGTTGAGGTGTGAATCAAACCCTCTCTACTTATATGGACCACTCGGGACTGAGTAGACTAGTTTTAGTTGTCATACCACTTTTAAAAGTTTTTGTTAAATCTAGGAATTGAACCCAAGAGCTTGTAGGGGGGGATCCAAGGTTATAATATGTTAAACAGATAGCCTTGAATGTAGGGTGTGGTAGTTATATAGAGATGAGACGTTTCGCTCGGGGCAGGGAGGCATGGAGATCTGCATCAAACCAGTCAAAAGACTGACGACTCAAACAACAACATGTAGAGCTCACCAAAATAATGTTGTGTAACGGTAAATGTTAGTCAACGAACAGTAATGCATTACTAAAACCCATGACACGATACCTAAGAGCTTTTCTAAAATTATTTTAAAATGCCTTTAACCCTATATTAAACACCCAGTTCACAAGACTCATAACTGCAATGTTATGGTCAAACAAAACAAAATCTATATTTCAAAACAAACAAGTGGTTTAGTCAATGTATACTGGAAAAAGTTTTATAAACACTCAAGTCCACAAAAATAATTAAATTAGTAACTGTCAGGTTGACCGAGTGGTTATGGTGTTTGACTTAAGTTCAAATTTTCTGTACAAGAAAGCAAGGGTTCGAATACCTTACCTGATATAACTATTGCCTCAACATGACTTGACCACACTGTATTATTGTGTACTCGGTACACAAACCATAGATTGAGTGTATTGTTTAAGGTCACTCTCTTTGCGAACATAGTCAGAGACTGTTGATGGTTAACAATTGCATTAATAGTGGGACATAGGGATAGCAATTAAGAAAAACAGACAATACCCATACACTTTTTTTTATTTATTTAATGTAAGTACTTGTACAATAGTAATATACAAACTACAACTCTCTTTTGTCTATTACTATCTAGTCCTTTTCGATCCACTTGCATAACAAGGCAGATGACTTTGTAGTTCAGCCCCTTAAAACAACAACAACACTACCTCTTGCATAGTCTGTGATGTTGATGACTCTTGAGGCGTGGAAGATGGATACAACATAACTTTTACAACAGGGGTTAAACGTTGCTCAACAATCAATGCACTATTTTGAGTAGCAACATCTTTCTCTTGTACTAACTTATTAGCATTCTGATAATTTTTTGCCAACACCATCAGTGTTTTGTCTGGAGCACTACATTGATGATCACTCACACTTAAAACCACACCATTTCTACTTTTCATATTGCCTCGACATCTTGTTGACCTCTGTTTTGAGCATCGCCAGAATATTATTCCTTTTCCATTTTGTCGTCTTTAGTTATAAGAGTAGCCTTTATAGAGTACACGTTGTTTACCTCGGTTAGTTGTAGTAAGTTCCATAGTAGTAACTAACCTGTTAGTATGATTTGCACACTACAAAGGTTATCTCTGTTCTGGTAATAGAATTATTTAGCGTTGGCTTTTATATTTAATATGTACAGTTAAAAGTGATAGAAAAGTGGTAGAAACGTGGTAGCAAAGTGGTAGACAAGTGGTAGACAATTGGTAACATAGTGGTAGAAAAGTGGTAGCAAAGTTGTAGCAAAGTGGTAGAAAAGTGGTAGAAAAGTGGTAGAAAAGTAGTAGAAAAGTGGTAGCAAAGTGGTAGAAAAGTGGTAGCAAAGTGGTAGCAAAGTAGTAGAAAAGTGGTAGCAAGCTAGAAAAGTGGTAGAAAAGTGGTAGAAAAGTAGTAGAAAAGTGGTAGAAAAGTGGTAGCAAACTAGAAAAGTGGTAGCAAAGTGGTAGAAAATATTACATGTATTGTTAAGAAATAGTTTAAGCGGTTACATGGATTCAATACACTATAATTTTAGCATCACGAAGCTCATTTTCTATATCCAAAAGTTCTTCCTCATATTTAGTATGACCAGCCTGTTTACAGGTATGCAAGTACTGAAGCCGCTGGAGTAGCTTATTGGGATTGTTCCAGTAAACAAATTTAACAAATGATTTTTTGGGGTGTAAACCATTATCATCCTCCTCCTCATCATCATCATCATAATCATCATCATCATCATGGTTATCATCATCAATATAATTATCATCAATATAATCATCATCACTATTACTATCTAATCCTTTTTCTTCATCTTGCAATGCAACAACCTTTGGCATAGTTCGTGTTGTCTTTGATAGTGTTAGAGGTTTCTTAGACGTTAACCACTGTCCTAACATGTCTTTTTCAGGAGATAATAAATGCTCTTTAACAAACAAAGCACTATCTTGAGCCACACTATTTTTTTCTTGGTCTTGCTTTTTTACCTTGGTTAGAGTATTTTGTCCATTTAAATGAGTTTTATTTTGAGATTTACAATGATGATCGATTGAAATAAGTATGTTGGAGCCTTTTTTTTAATCATTCCTCGACACTTTTTAGATCGTTGTTTCGAACAGCACCAAATAACAGTTCCATTTTTATTAGTTCGTTTTACAATATATGCATATCCTTTATAGTAAGCACATGGCTTACCATAGCTAGTCGTTGATACTTCCATGTCGACTGTTGAGCATAAACTAACCTCTAGTAAAGTTAACTCGATAATAAAAATGATAGTTTGTAGTATGTGCAGTTTAAAGTAAGAGCAAAAGTGAGAGTCAAATGGTAGAAAAGTGTTAACAAAGTGGTGGAAGAGTGGTAGCAGTTTATAGTAGTCATGATCTTTTTTACCAGAATGTGATTTGAGTAAATGTAATTTCTAAACCTTAGCAGTGAGTAGTTAGTTAGTCTTGGTTCAGACAAGCGTAAACAGTTCTCCAATGAATCAGAGATCAAGATTTTCATTATGAAACAGTTGTGTGTAACCAATTAGGTATCGGTACTTGATAGCTTCACACATGAACAAAAATTCCAACATATCTGACATCAGATTTTCATTATGAAACAGTTGTGTGTAACCAATTAGGTATCGGTACTTGATAGCTTCACACATGAACACAAATTCCAACATATCTGACATGAAATACATGATTTGAAAGTTGACAAAGAATATCCAATCAACCATTGTAGTTGCAATGTCAAACACAAAGACAAAATCAGCATGAACTTTTAAGTTACAGGAAAATTCTATGAAATAGACTATGCATGAAATTTGGAAATACACATTAGAAGTTTGCAACACCATCCTTCTAGCCTATATAAATTATCGACATGGAAAGTGTGCACTGCCCCTAACATTAAACCAATTTATCAATAACGCAAGTCAACAATCAAAACATTTTGTCTTGAGTCTATCATTTAATGCATATATTCTGTCTACATTGAACAGTAACAAAAAACGCCATTCATAATTAATTAAGTTTGCTTTAATTCGTTATGTAATGATAAATACATATTTAAAGTTTTGGCTGACTGTTCAGAGTGAATCGGCTTTGAACACATAAGAGAGGGAATATTTTAAGACTTAACCTCTGCTCACCTAACATAACCTAAATTTACCTAACCTAACCTTATCATATAGGTAAGAAACGGGTCAAGCTATGCTTTCGACTACCGAGTTTCAGTTACTTTTCAAGGTTACTCTCCCGAACATTGCCGGAGACTGCTGATAAACACCTATGTTCCCACGGCGGCGGCGCGCAACGACTTACATGATGCGCTTCCCCCTTTTCATTGATCCCTGTTGATTTGTCCCTTTGGACAGGTCCCTGTTGACTAGCCCCTTTGGAAGGGCCCTTTTCGAATGGAGTCATTCTTGACGGGTCCCTGTGGACAGGTCCTTTTGGCTGATCCCTTTTGGACCGGTCCCTTTGGACTGGTACCTATGGACTGGCCCATGCAATTATCCAAATTATGTAAAGGGTCCGGTCCAAAGGGATCAGCCAAAAGGACCTGTCCACAGGGACCCGTCAAGAATGACTCCATTCGAAAAGGGCCCTTCCAAAGGGACTAGTCAACAGGGACCAGTCCAAAGGGACAAATCAACAGGGATCAATGAAAAGGGGGAAGCGCATCATGTAAGTCGTTGCGCGCCGCCGCCGTGGGAACATAGGTGTTTATCAGCAGTCTCCGGCAATGTTCGGGAGAGTAACCTTGAAAAGTAACTGAAACTCGGTAGTCGAAAGCATAGCTTGACCCGTTTCTTACCTATATGATAAGGTTAGGTTAGGTAAATTTAGGTTATGTTAGGTGAGCAGAGGTTAAGTCTTAAAACATTCCCTCTCTTATGTGTTCAAAGCCGATTCACTCTGAACAGTCAGCCAAAACTTTAAATATGTATTTATCATTATATAACGAATTAAAGCAAACTTAATTAATTATGAATGGCGTTTTTTGTTACTGTTCAATGTAGACAGAATATATGCATTAAATGATCGACTCAAGACAAAATGTTTTGATTGTTGACTTGCGTTATTGATAAATTGGTTTAATGTTAGGGGCAGTGCACACTTTCCATGTCGATAATTTATATAGGCTAGAAGGATGGTGTTGCAAACTTCTAATGTGTATTTCCAAATTTCATGCATAGTCTATTTCATAGAATTTTCCTGTAACTTAAAAGTTCATGCTGATTTTGTCTTTGTGTTTGACATTGCAACTACAATGGTTGATTGGATATTCTTTGTCAACTTTCAAATCATATATTTCATGTCAGATATGTTGGAATTTGTGTTCATGTGTGAAGCTATCAAGTACCGATACCTAATTGGTTACACACAACTGTTCCATAATGAAAATCTGATGTCAGATATGTTGGAATTTTTGTTCATGTGTGAAGCTATCAAGTACCGATACCTAATTGGTTACACACAACTGTTTCATAATGAAAATCTTGATCTCTGATTCATTGGAGAACTGTTTACGCTTGTCTGAACTAAGACTAACTGACTACTCACTGCTAAGGTTTAGAAATTACATTTACTCAAATCACATTCTGGTAAAAAAGATCATGACTACTATAAACTGCTACCACTCTTCCACCACTTTGTTAACACTTTTCTACCATTTGACTCTCACTTTTGCTCTTACTTTAAACTGCACATACTACAAACTATCATTTTTATTATCGAGTTAACTTTACTAGAGGTTAGTTTATGCTCAACAGTCGACATGGAAGTATCAACGACTAGCTATGGTAAGCCATGTGCTTACTATAAAGGATATGCATATATTGTAAAACGAACTAATAAAAATGGAACTGTTATTTGGTGCTGTTCGAAACAAAGATCTAAAAAGTGTCGAGGAATGATTAAAAAAAAGGCTCCAACATACTTATTTCAATCGATCATTATTGTAAATCTCAAAATAATACTCATTTAAATGGACAAAATACTCTAACCAAGGTAAAAAAAGCAAGACCAAGAAAAAATAGTGTGGCTCAAGATAGTGCTTTGTTTGTTAAAGAGCATTTATTATCTCCTGAAAAAGACATGTTAGGACAGTGGTTAACGTCTAAGAAACCTCTAACACTAACAAAGACAACACAAACTATGCCAAAGGTTGTTGCATTGCAAGATGAACAAAAAGGATTAGATAGTAATAGTGATGATGATTATATTGATGATAATTATATTGATGATGATAACCATGATGATGATGATGATGATTATGATGATGATGATGAGGAGGAGGATGATAATGGTTTACACCCAAAAAAATCATTTGTTAAATTTGTTTACTGGAACAATCCCAATAAGCTACTCCAGCGGCTTCAGTACTTGCATACCTGTAAACAGGCTGGTCATACTAAATATGAGGAAGAACTTTTGGATATAGAAAATGAGCTTCGTGATGCTAAAATTATAGTGTAATGAATCCATGTAACCGCTTAAACTATTTCTTAACAATACATGTAATATTTTCTACCACTTTGCTACCACTTTTCTAGTTTGCTACCACTTTTCTACCACTTTTCTACTACTTTTCTACCACTTTTCTACCACTTTTCTAGTTTGCTACCACTTTTCTACTACTTTGCTACCACTTTGCTACCACTTTTCTACCACTTTGCTACCACTTTTCTACTACTTTTCTACCACTTTTCTACCACTTTTCTACCACTTTGCTACCACTTTTCTACCACTATGTTACCAATTGTCTACCACTTGTCTACCACTTTGCTACCACGTTTCTACCACTTTTCTATCACTTTTAACTGTACATATTAAATATAAAAGCCAACGCTAAATAATTCTATTACCAGAACAGAGATAACCTTTGTAGTGTGCAAATCATACTAACAGGTTAGTTACTACTATGGAACTTACTACAACTAACCGAGGTAAACAACGTGTACTCTATAAAGGCTACTCTTATAACTATAGACGACAAAATGTAAAAGGAATAATATTCTGGCGATGCTCAAAACAGAGGTCAACAAGATGTCGAGGCAATATGAAAAGTAGAAATGGTGTCGTTTTAAGTGTGAGTGATCATCAATGTAGTGCTCTAGACAAAACACTGATGGTGTTGGCAAAAAATTATCAGAATGCTAATAAGTTAGTACAAGAGAAAGATGTTGCTACTCAAAATAGTGCATTGATTGTTGAGCAACGTTTAACCCCTGTTGTAAAAGTTATGATGTATCCATCTTCCACGCCTCAAGAGTCATCAACATCACAGACTATGCAAGAGGTAGTGTTGTTGTTGTTTTAAGGGGCTGAACTACAAAGTCATCGGCCTTGTTATGCAAGTGGATCGAAAAGGACTAGATAGTAATAGACAAAAGAGAGTTGTAGTTTGTATATAACTATTGTACAAGTGAAATGAAAATCCACAGCCTGCTTCCAGTCTCCGACCGGGTCAGGAATGGAATGAATGAAGCCCCTATCGAGCGGCGAGGATATGAACTGTGCCGGCTGCCGAGGCCTGACGCACTCCCCTGGGGCAATGATTAAATGAATGACAGATGAAATGAAATGATAGTGGAGAGTGTTGCTGGAATGAAATTTTGACAGGAAAAACCGGAGTACCCGGAGAAAAACCTGTCTGCCTCCGTTTTGTCCAGCACAGATCTCACATGGAGTGACCGGGATTTGAACCACGGACCCAGCGGTGAGAGGCCAGCGTGCTGCCGCCTAAGCCACGGAGGCTATAACTATTGTACAAGTACTTACATTAAATAAATTAAAAAAAAGTGTATGGGTATTGTCTGTTTTTCTTAATTGCTATCCCTATGTCCCACTATTAATGCAATTGTTAACCATCAACAGTCTCTGACTATGTTCGCAAAGAGATTGACCTTAAACAATACACTCTATCTATGGTTTGTGTACCGAGTACACAATAATACAGTGTGGTCAAGTCATGTTGAGGCAATAGTTATATCAGGTAAGGTATTCGAACCCTTGCTTTCTTGTACAGAAAATTTGAACTTAAGTCAAACACCATAACCACTCGGTCAACCTGACAGTTACTAATTTAATTATTTTTGTGGACTTGAGTGTTTATAAAACTTTTTCCAGTATACATTGACTAAACCACTTGTTTGTTTTGAAATATAGATTTTGTTTTGTTTGACCATAACATTGCAGTTATGAGTCTTGTGAACTGGGTGTTTAATATAGGGTTAAAGGCATTTTAAAATAATTTTAGAAAAGCTCTTAGGTATCGTGTCATGGGTTTTAGTAATGCATTACTGTTCGTTGACTAACATTTACCGTTACACAACATTATTTTGGTGAGCTCTACATGTTGTTGTTTGAGTCGTCAGTCTTTTGACTGGTTTGATGCAGATCTCCATGCCTCCCTGCCCCGAGCGAAACGTCTCATCTCTATATAACTACCACACCCTACATTCAAGGCTATCTGTTTAACATATTATAACCTTGGATCCCCCCCTACAAGCTCTTGGGTTCAATTCCTAGATTTAACAAAAACTTTTAAAAGTGGTATGACAACTAAAACTAGTCTACTCAGTCTCGAGTGGTCCATATAAGTAGAGAGGGTTTGATTCACACCTCAACCATAGAGCACCATGTTCTTTTTTTTTAAATAATGATAGCCATTTGTTCAATTTCACATTTCACACATTGCAATTTGTCAATTTTCCATTTGCATTTTTTAAAATGACAGTTTGATGTTTTTCAATTTCATGATATGGAAACATGGATTTTTCCATTTTCATATTTACACATTTGTCAATTTCCCATTTGCATATATTTTCTTAAATGTCCGTTTAAGGTTTTTAAATTGTGTCTATATGGAAACATGGATTTTCCAATTTGCTGTTTACAATTTTTTTATATATTTATTTTGTGTGTATGTTGAAAAACGATATTTCCAAAACAAGATTTTTATTTTTCATTTTATGATTTTGTAAATGATCTTAATGTGAGTGCTTGACCATGGCAATAATACAGTCTATCTATGTGTTAGCGGAACCATAGAGGCTTATTACTACTGCAAGTAAGAATGTTTTACAAAAAACGACTATCTACCACTACATTTGAAAAACAAAAAGATTGAAAAAAATCTATTTTCCATTCATATATAAGTGCTAATACTCCCTCTCCCCACCCTACCTCACCGTATTTTCTCTGGTCAAACAACCAATGCTACCCACACACACACACACACACACACAAGCTTTCTATATATCTCTCTCTATATATATATGTTTTCTCTTGTCCACGAGATAAAAATTATGGTTGCTGGATTGTATCCTGCACTGTTTATGCGACATACCTTTGCCAGTTCATAAAAACCGTTAGGTATTTCTCTACACATAGCGATTTTACCACTGCTTTTGCTTGTTTGGCTTTCTTGCAGTCTGGTATGTGATAGGAAGCATTAACTATGTGTCAAACCCAGTCCACGTTTGTATTTGTAATCTAAGTAATAATTTGAAAAGAGACAAGTGTAATCAGTTTTAAACATTATCTCTGCTTTTATTTGATTGTTTATGACATGCATATTAACCAAAAATCAAACCCTAGTCTACCTTAGTGAAAGGCTAACAGTTTAACCACTGCGTCACCATACCCTTTTTTCTTAGTTTGATTCGTTCTAGGCCTTAGAGCTAGAAATCGAGTTAAGATCTCCAGTGAAAGAGGCACATGTGCTCACCACTATAGCACGTAATGTTTAGCTGGTAACAATAGACAACCGAAAATGATTGTATTTCTGTTAGCCAAGCATTTCTGTCATTTACCTACTGTGTGAGCTCTGCCAGCAAGACAGTTTAGTTTAGAACAAGTGTGTGTGAGTGTGTGTATAGATTATTAGCCTCAGGTATTTAAAGCTTGTTGTGTGTAGCGACCATCTTGTCCCAGTAACCACTGAGCAAGTTTTAACAGTCAACCCGTAATAACTGCATAGGATAGTTGTGTGTGGTTCATGTACTTGTGTGTGTGCATTAGCATCATGCACTAGCTTTACCTTACCCTGTATAGGTAGAGCGTTATACCTTTCCTTTCTGACATTACCAATGCCCACATTCAACCACAAGTTTTACACTTAAACCATTGGCTTGTTCTTGATTAAGTTTTGGTTCGGTTTGGTTGGATTTGATTCAGCTTGGTTCAGTTTAGTTCAATGTAGTCACCATTTTGGATTTTAGCTATTCTATTTAACCAATCAATTAAAGATTGACTACTCTTATTTCTTGAATCGATTAATCAGATTTTGTATACACCATTTGTCATTTATTATCCCATACCTACAACCTATACTCTCTCTGTACTGCAGTTTGATCTGAAAACAAGTTCCAATGGTGAAAGATTTGTCAGTCACCATACATGTAGCCTACAATAATTCTTTCACTACCTAGCTATGTTTCATCACTCACTGTAAACATTTCACATGTCCATATCCGATTATAAGTTTATAAAATCACAGGTCGATGACCTTGATGTATTGGGTATTTTTGGGTAAATTCATTAGCCATGGGAAAGGGTTGACCATTCTAAGTCCTATGACACCTCACATGTTGATATCCGATTATTAGTTTATAAAATCTCAGGTCAATGACCTTGCTGTTTTGAATTTTCGAGGTAAATTCATTGGTCATGGGAAAGGGTTAACCATTCGTAGTCCTATGACACCTCACTTGACCCTCTCTATTGATAAGTTTATAAAATCTTAGGTCAATGACCTTGCTGTTTTGGGTATTTTGGGTAAATTCGTTGGTCATGGAAAAGGGTTGGCCATCCTGAGTCTTGTGACACCTCACTTGTCCCTCTCTGATTATTAGTTGATACAATCTTAGGTTAATGACCTTGCTGTTTTTTTTTTGGTAAATTCATTGGTCATGGGGAGGGGTTGGTCATTTTAAGTCCTATGACACCTCACTCGACCTTCTGTGATCATTAGTTAGCGAGATATTAACGAAAGTGCAGTTAGGCCCTTTTGACAAAAAATGAATAATACATTCAAAAACAGGGCGTCACCACAAGTCCAACGACCCCTCATACACGTTCCTAGCTTTCTTAGTTCATAAGATATTAAAAAGCCGATGACCTATTAGTTTTTGGATCTTTGGTTAATTTGTAAAAAATACGTATCTATAAATCATTATTCAAAAAGCCCGCCCTCTTACTAAAACCTCAATTGCGCATTCGTAAAACAAAAAACAAAAATGATAAATCATAGCGGCATTCAGTTGTATGCATGCACTTTATGTGGAACGAGTTTAATTTCATATTGGCATATAAACTCCCACATGCTGCACATGGAAAGTGACTTTTCCCTAAAAATTATTATTTCACCCCCTAGTAGGGGTAGATTTTATTTTTGAGTGGAAATAAGTTATCCATAGGAAAGGGGTTGTCTGCCGGAGTAATTTGACTACTCGTACATGTCTCTAGCCTTATTCCCACCACTGCCAAAACAGGTTGTGACTTGTTAGCTCTTATCGTGCACGTGCACATGTGAACACCTGTGTGTTAGATCATATTACACATGAACTCGCATTTTCTCACGTATGAATCAAAACAGGATGTGACTTGTTTCACAAGGAGAATGCTAATAATGACATCTCACACGTGTTCACATGTATTTCATCACTTTCCTTTCATATCGTTATTACATTTTAGTAGTGGTGAACAACGTCAATTCAACACATACAAATGTAGTTAGGCCCTTTGACATAATTTAAATAAATTCATGGGCTCGTCTGTAGGAACCAGGCCAAAGGAACCCGTCCAAAGGGATCAGTCAAAAGGGCCAAGGACTCGTCCACAAGGACTTGTCCACAAGGACCTGTCCACACAGACTTGTCCACAAGGACCTGTCAACAATGACCTGTCCATAAGGACTTGTCCACAAGGACCTATCAACAATAACCCATCCACAGGGGCCCGACAGCAGGGGGGCTCGTCAACAATAACAGGGGCTCTCACCTCAAGGCCTAACTTGCCCCTCTTTGATTATTTGGTTTGCAGAACAACGTTACATTCCATATCGACATTCAAACTCTCACATGTTGCAATTGGTAACAGAGATTCTCTAAAAAATTCAATTTCACCCCCTAGTAGGGTAGGTTTTATTTTTGGGGTTGAAATATGTTGTCCATTGGAAAGGGAGTGTTCGCCTGAGTAATTTGACACCTCGTACAAGTCTCTAGCCTGATTGGTTCGCGAGATATTGCCATTTTAGTATTCCAGCGGTGGCGGTGGCGGTGGATTTAGAACCCCTACAAAACCACTACTGTCAGCGCGCAACTGGTCACTGCTTGTTTTCGCCGTTCCGTGTAATCAATCATTCATCGGGCATGTATAAAATATCTTTAACGATATGTACGTACTTATTGCAACAATATATCGGCAAAGAATATAACTTAATACATATTATTTTAATATAATGCAGTGGCATATAAATTTGAAATAAATTCAGTTACAACACTTCGTACACACTTATTGCAGATAAACTTTCTACGGCTTTTCCCAATGAATTGGAATCGCCGAAGCCAACCAGGCTCATTTTGGATTTGGCCGGGGATTAAAGGCCGGATGCCCTTCCTAACAACACGTGATTTTTCAGGGGAAAATTCCGCTCTCACCGTGATTCGAATCCCGGCCGTCCGGGTGATAGACAAGCAGCAAAGCCACTGCGCCATCACGCTCCCCAATACATACTTATTGGATATGTTTAGCATTATTGTTAGGAAAAAGAGGAGTGTATATAATTATGTTTCATTCATATACACTATGGGTCGTTTGACACTCCGGTACTGTTTGATTGATCTCAAATAGGCTAGTTTCATTTTCCTTATGTCAGATTTTTCTATCGGAATTTTCTTGTTGTCAAACGATTTCTTCCACCTAAAACCTAAAGTTTTCATTACTTGACTAAGGGCCCATTTCGAAAGTTCAAAGTCTATTTTCTCCTTTAAAATTGGTAATAAAGCTCGTAACGTTGGACGTTGACCATGTGTTACATGGAATTCATTAATAGTTATTCTAATTACGCTTTTGTCAAAGTCATCTATTTCCGTTTCAACTCTTTCCTTCGGGCGGTTTTTACGCGGCGTTGAAAAAGAATGTTCAACCTTCAAATTGGCTTGGTTTCCTTTTAAAATCCTCTGAACACTTCTGCGGAATATTCCAGTTGCTTCAGCAACTTCTTTCAATAAAATTGGCCCTTTTTCTGCTTCTTGTTTCATAAGTCATATATATTGCAAATAAGCTCCCTTGCCTGGCTGTGAATGATCTTCCCACCAATCTATCTTTCTGCCATGTTTCTGACTAAAGAGTAGATATACGGTGTTACAAAAATATTCCAGGATAACACAATTCTAAAAAGTATTTAATATCATGACAAATATTTAAACCACATTCAGTGCTAGTATACAGCAAACACACTTGCGAAGTTAAGAGCGCGGCGAACGTAAAGCCACTGGGACAGCTTCTTCCCCCACCCTTAATGCGAGGCTGGAAACTTGTGAGGCCTCCCCCTGCTGCTCGACCTTGAAGCGTCACGTCATTCCTTCCGTACTATAGCACTTCAGTGTCATGATTTATATCGCCGCCAACTTGACGGAAACGGGATGGCGGCCACTCAAATGTTCAAAGCTTAACTCAAGTTACGACTAACCTAATCGTCTGATCTCTAGCAATTTTTCGCGACATTATACCATGATGAAAAACGAGTTTTTGCCTATACTACAAGGTCATCATCCAAAAAGTTTGAAGATGGCGGTCGTATATGTGAGCAAACTTTTACGCACTATCAATATTGATAATCTTTTAGGAATGTACTGAACAAAATAATACACATTTAGTACCAAATGGTTTATAAATATGTCAGCAAATACTAATGAAATCGTTCTTTCTAAGACAAAATATGCTATACAGTTATACTAAACCAGTTGTTAACGTAATACAAGTATCGGCCATGTGTAACAGCAGGTTAGCGTCTTTAACTCTTAACCTGGATGTTCGTTGATCAAAACCAAACGGGTTCATTTTTTACTTGACTTTTTTGGTATTTGTTGATTAATAACTACTCACACTTTATGATGTTAAGCATATTTAGTGTGAATTTGCAATGGAAAATATAATATATACTTATAACACCACATATTTCAACACTCGTCTACAGTGATTAAAATTCGTTGTCCTTGATCCGCGGTACCGACAGTTATTGGTGTTGATTATTTAGGGGATTTGCGGCATTCTGGTCACGTAGCCCAGTGTACTTGGGTGTGTGAGTTGAAGTTGTCCGATAACTTGTGTCACTAAGATGTCTGTACTAGTGTGTGTACTTGTAAATGAGGAATGATTTTAGTAGGAAGCTGTTGTTTCATTTGAGAGGCTTGGACATCATGGACATTACGCCCGTGTACTTGGGTGAGTGTTGAAGTTTGTCTGATAACCTGTTATATTGTGATGGATATATTAGTGTGTGTACTTATAATTTAGGTGACGATTCAATCAATCAACATGTAATATAGAACGTTATATTTCAAGGAGCTACAACAACCAACATAACGGACAGGAAATGCCGCGCAGTTCAGTGACATGAGTACGACAGTGCTTCTTTCTTTAGCTTACTTTCACTGTACATTAATATATCCCAGGTATTATGATCATTATCAATAAATAGAAATTGTTTTGCAGGGTAATTCCCAGATTTGTTCATTAAAACGAAAAGATGATGGGAAACCTGCCGTTCGGGACATCCCGCACAATCAGAGTGAAATGGAGGATTCACGTGGAGCAAAGCTTTGTTTCGACTTAGGGTTTCATTTAGATGTAACTTTTGACTTTCCTTTCAACAAATGTTCTCACATGGATAGTTGTTGTTTGTGGTTTGCTCACGCGTCGGAGTGCCTTCTGATTTATTTATAGACGCACCAGACGGAAAAACAAAATACACTTCAATCAACAAAATTACAACAGAAACGCTTTCTTTCTCTGATTGGCAATGTAACGCATGGCGGGAACAACTAGTAGGTCAACTTCTTAATAACATTCATACTAGAATACTACCAAAAGTTCAAACACTGAATGTGAAGGGTTAGTTTTTGAGCTGCCAACTAAAAAGTGAATATCAATATCCTTCTAAGACATAAAAATACAAAAACGTTCAACGATAAAAATAAGAGAATAACTGATTTTACAAAATACTTATTCACATCCAACAGTTTTAGTTATCATACATACAATATTTTTCCTTATTATGTTGTCCACTTACTCATTTATATGGTTTCCACTAGCATCACTCTCTTCATCATGTGCTTCTTCTTTTATATCCTAGCAACAAGAATGAATCATTCATTTATTTGCTATCATAGCTTCTACACAATCATTAAAAATAATGTAACTTTACAGCACATCTGAACTTACAAAAAGGATTTATCACCTGTAAAACTTACTTCTCGATCATATCATACTGCATTATACTAGTCTCATCTGGAATCGAAACTTGTCAAATACATCCCTCCTTTATGGGTCAATTAAACCGGAATTTCACTGAGCATTAGAAGACTGAAGCAGAAACAAATCACCAGGAAGAGACGATGTACCGATGGAATTGCCACGTAGAATGATGAAGGTCTGTTCGGGTTATTTAACTTGGTGTGTAGGATTTGTGATACATGATAGTTACCTTCTGATTTCCAGAAAGATGTCATCATACCTATACCGAAGAAAGCAGGAGCTGACAGATGTGAAGATTACCGTACACTCAGCTTGATCAGTCATGCTTCATAGATCCTGACGAGAATAATTTACAGGATGATAGAAACACAGATAGAATTCGAGTTGGGTCAAGACCGGTGTGGCTTCAGGGGAAACATAGGAACAAGGGAAGCTGTACCAAGTCTTAGGCTGATTTTGGGAGGGAGAATAAGGAAAGATAAGAGAACGTTCATGGCATTTGTTGACTTACAAAAGACATTTTATAACGATGATTGGAGCAATTTTATTGATATATTGAAAAAGATTGTAATAAAGTACAGGGATTGGAGAGGGCTATACAGCAGTTACTCAAGCCGGTATTCAGAAAGGTGTAAGGCAAGGCCGCAATTTATCACCCATACTTTTAAATGTATAAATTGAACAAGAAATCAAGGAAATTGGTGAAAAAAAGACAAATAATTTCAACTCTGAGATTTGCTCATGACATCGTCACCTTAGCCGTTACACAAGTGGATTTGAATGAGCCTTAAAATGGTATGGATTCTGTCTTGAGAAAATAATTCATGATGAAAATGAATAAATTTACAACAAAAATATTGGAATGCATTCAAGAGAAATCAGAAAAACCTATGGACGTCAAATAGGCAGGTGAAAAGCTAAAGGAAGTAGGAGACTTCTGTTACTTAAGCAAAATAATCAGTGATGGACAAAACAAAGAGGGTATAAAGAGTGGGTTGGCTCAGGCAAGGAATACATTTTTATAAAAGTGGAATCTGTTGACATCGAATATAGATTTCGGTAATAAGACGAGCAAGAGAAGAGATGTTTTTGGCAACTACCAATGAAGAGAAAAGATAGGTTGGAGGGACACATACTACCACATCCAGGAATTGCAATGTCAATTATGGAAGGTAGGGTCGAGCATAAGAACGGTAGGAGAAGACCAAGGTTAGAATATGTTGTACAGATTGCCTCGGATGTAGGGTGTGGTAGCTATGTAGAGATGATACCAAAACAACAACAAACTGCAGTGTGATAGAAAATGTGTAGAAGAGTACTTTAAAGGAAGTAATAGGCTTAGGGCCAAAATAATTAGTTTTGAATTTTCTAGCAGCAGGACTATAAAAGCCCTTTCTCTTGCTTGTCGATCCTTTGGTCCATTTCAGTCACATCACATAATAAATGGACGTGTCACTTCCGTGACTTGGTCCTCAATGGTTTTACCATCTCAGCTTTTAAAAATGAATGTAAAAACCACTCGTATATGCCATTTAAACAATATTCCACAATAACATTTTACCAAATCACTGCAAAATGTTTGACTAGGGCAGACACGTATTCAAAAATCTCCCAGTAATCCAATTACAGTAAACGCCTCTAGAGAGAGTGATTTGTAGACTATTTAACATATATTTCGTCACTACATAATGCTTCTAACTGCAAGCAGTAGGCCTATTGATATCTCATTTTACATCAACAGCAGTTATTTGTGATACTAGAAGGCAGGGAAAAAGGATTTTTTCTAAAAATAATTATAACCTTCCAGTTTGGCTGGGCTGCCAAGAAAGGTGAAATAATGCGACAAGCCAACAAGCATAATCTGATCGTTTGGTGTAACTTCTTCATACAGAAACACTAAGTTCACAACAGGGAATTCATACAACGTGATTGTGCTTAGGGTAAGCTGGCTTTACATAATGTACCCTCCACCAATAAGGATTAAGATATATCCACCTTTACCTAAGTGAATAGAGCAAAGGCATACACTGAGGGAGGTCATGGGTTTGAGTCAAGCACAAGTTGGACAATATAATGATTTACCATCATTCTCGACGTTTTGTACTTTCCTCAACCTAATAGCAAACTGGTTCCATTTGTCATCACTACGGTCTGTATACACAATTCTGGAATCCCTAAATAGCATTCGTGAGAAGAAGATGATGATCAGGTCATGTCCTTTATAAGATGCAATAAGTAGTAACTCAATAAGGTACTCTTTGAAATCTCCACCACTCGCTAAAGATTGCGTTTCTGTTTTTATGCATGGAACAAACTCTGGTATGAAGAATTCTTCTATCTTGATATACTTAGTGAGATCAGCATCATCCTGCAGAGAAATTACTTGTTTCACAAACATGGTCCTTTGCATTGGTGGAATTAAATCTTATACAGGTTTCCATTACTTTGAATTCCTTCCAAATATTACGACATATAGTACAAAACCTAGACAAGAAATTTTGTACAGGATGGTAGATCTCTTTTCAAAGTAAACATCCTGGATTTGGGCAACGTCACCAGCTGATCTCAATATATATGCATTGCCCCCGTTCACTTCTTTATAAACCGCACGAAGATCTGAGTTCTATGTCTGACCACGAGACAACGCCGAGTCAATCTCCGACATTGTAAGCAGAGTACAATTATGAAGACAGACACGAATAGAGATACTTGTAAAGGCAGTGAAAAGATCGAGCGAGCCGTGGAATTCATTGGAAAAACAAGATCAAAATTAATAGTATAAGCATTGAAGAAACAGACAATAATATAAATTCAGTAAGACATTTACCGTACATTGCATAGAGATACTTCGAACCAGCCGGAATAATATCGGAAGACACTGATTGGCTACAGAACGGAGAAGCCGGAAATGCTACACACCGCCCAAAACTGAACTGAGATGGCGGATACAGAGTTACGAGCATCGAACCCCAGGTTAATCCACAGTGTATAGAATTGAGTATAAGTTGTGAAATAGAGTGCAGATGAATTTTTTATATTTTTTTTTACATTCGAATTGAGCCACTATGGACTACGGAGTAACAATCAAAATCAATGTTTCGTTCTAGATCGTCTGCCAGCTTTGATGTCCTGCCAGTATCTCTTGAGCCCATCACTCAGCGCCTTCTTCCGATCTTCTGAAAGAGGTCCCCTCCGTCTTTTGGGTTCTGCCCCTACCTTAAATCCCTGGTAATTTTTGATTAGGTGTCTGAATTCACACCTGTTCATAATTTTGCAGTCCGGAATACCAATTTCTAGAAGGTCTTTGTTACATTCTTCAAACGATGCCAATTTTTTCTTCTTTGGTTTCACGAAATTCCAAATTTTCTTTGTTAGACGATCGTTGGACATTCTGAAAATGTGTCCATAGAACAACAACCTTTTCCTTTTTATTGTTGACGTGACTGGTTCTATCTTTCTATATAACTCTTCGTTCGACTTCAAACGTATGTGCCCGTCAACCCATCTGTTGCCTAAAATTTTTCTCAATACCCTGCGTTCTCTTTTGACCAACTGGTCGACTAGTCCCCGCCTGTTCATAGTCAAAGTCTCCGAAGCATATAATGCATCAGGTTTGACAACCGTGCTGTAGTGTCTTAATTTGGCTCCAATGCTCAGCGACTTCTTATTATAGAGATTTTTCGTCAGGTGATAGGCTCGGTCTAATTTCCAGATTCTAAGATTAATTGCTTCCTGTTCCAGGCCATTTTGTTGGATTACCTCACCCACGTATTTAAATTTCTTTAGACGTTTAATCTTTCCTTGGTTTGTTTTCATCCATTCTGGTCCATCACTGATGTTTGTCATGTACTTTGTCTTCTCAAAGGAAATCTGTAAACCTACTTTCTCAGCCATCTCTGACAACCGATTAATCTTTACAATGGCTGATTTAATATTGTTGGCAAAAATAGCCAGGTCATCTGCAAAAGCCAAACAATCAACATGCACCCCTTTCAGTTTGGGCCCTAGCCTGAATCGTTCTTCATTCCCTTCTTCCCGACTCAGTGTCTTCCTCCATTCACGAATAACCTTTTCTAATACACAGTTGAAAAGGATTGGAGATAATCCATCACCTTGTCTGACACCAGTTTTGATTACAAAGGGATCTGAGATCTCGCCAATGAATTTTACTTTTGACACTGTGTCGGTCAAAGTCTGTTTAATCAGATTTCGAGACGTGTCATCCACTCCAAATTCTTCCAGAATATTCAGTAGCGACTCGCGGTCAATTGAGTCATACGCTTTCTTAAAATCAATGAATACGACCCCATAGTCATACCTGCCTATCGTCTTATACCTAGTGATGTTTTTCAGGTTAAAAATTTGTTCCGGGCAAGAACGTCCCATTTCTGAAACCGGCCTGGTACTCACCAATCTGATTATCAAGATGTTCTTCAATTCTGTTCAGGAGTGCTTTGGATAGGATCTTGTAGGGAACAGATACAATTGATATACCCCTGTAATTATTAGCGTCCTTCTTATCCCCCTTTTTGTGGAGAGGGTGAATTAATGCAGACTGCCACTCTGTGGGTATCCTAACAGTTCTCCATATCTCCGCAAAGAGCTCAGCTAATATATTCAGAGTATCTTCATTTGCCAGTTTTAGAAGCTCTGCCACAATGGAATCCTCTCCCGCTGTTTTATTATTCTTTAGACCATCGATAATCATTTTAATTTCTGTCTTAGAAGGTGGATGCGAGTTGGCCATTACTTGAGTAGGACGGCCCATGAGTAGCCTATGTTTTGGTTCATCACAATTGAGTAATTTCTTAAAGTACTCAGCCAAGATACGACAGTTCTCCTTGTTGTTCAGACCTAACTTTCCATTTTCACCTCTGAAGCACAAGCTCGGTGCTTGATACCCTTTCAGATTAGACTTGAAAGTTTGATAGAAGTCCCTGACATTATTCTTCCTGAAATCCTGATCAATCTGTTCCATCTGTTGTTTTACATATGATCGCCTTGTAATTCGGAAAACCCGGGCTGCATCTCTCCGACTGTCACAAAACGAGTTATAATCTTCTTGTCTCTTCGTTGAGTTCCATTTCTTCCAGGCATCTGTTCTTTGTACACATGCACTATCACAGGTCTCGTTCCACCATCTGTGTTTACGCTTCTGTGCTGTCAAGATTGAAACATTGGCTGCTTGTTGGATTGTGGAGGCAATGTCACTCCAATTCTTAGATTTAAATGTTAATTGCTGGTGGTATTGCTCCAATACTTCTTGATCAACCTTAAGTTTTGTCACATCATATCTGTGAAGTTTATTTCCAGCTTTCGGAGCCTTTCTAAAAGGAATGAAATTCATTTTAATCTTGGAGAGATAATGATCTGAATCAAATTTGGCCCCTCTCTGTACTTTAACATTCATAATCTCCTTCATTGCTGTCCTGGATATTGCCACGTGATCAATTTGTTTCTCTCCGTTCAAATTGCCCGGTGAACGCCATTTCTTCTGTTTACTTGGTTTGTGTTTATAGAAAGTTGACATTATCTGAAGATCAAACGTTCTACAAACCTTGTTCCATTTTTGTTGGTCATTCTGTGAGCAGGATATTTTCCTACTGTCGATCTATATCTTGCTTCTATTCCCAGTTGAGCGTTGAAGTCGCCCAATAAAACCTTGATGTTCTTTATAGGTATTTTCTCCATCTCCTCCTCTATAAGGTCCCAGAATTGTTCCACTTTCTCGGGATTACGCCTGTTGTCTTCATTAATTGGCGCATGTGCATTGATCAGGGTATAGCCTTTGTTACCACAGCGTAGATTTAGGAGTGATAGTCTTTCTGATGGGCTAGAGAAGTCCACAACTGCACTGATTACCTTCTTATTTACAGCAAAAGCTGTTCCAAACATTGGCATATTCTTGCCTATCTTCACTGCTCTCTGTCCTTTATAGATCCTATAGCCCTCAATGTCCATTACATCTTCGTCCTGATACCGTGTTTTCTGCAAGGCCAGGATTGAGATGTTATGTTCGTCCATCATATTTGTCAGTTCCTTGTGTTTACCAACTTTGAGTAATGAGTTGACATTTAACGTTCCAAAATAATATTTCTGTTTCGTCTTCAATTTAGTATTCTTTAAGCATCTACTTGCAAGCTCCCCAGAATCCAAAGGCTTGCGTGCACTCCTAGGAGCGGTGGATTCCCTTAAACAGTTACCACCTGGGGTAGTGTCTTCCTTTTGACGACTTTCCATGATGCTTGATTGTTAAGAAATATGTGGGTTGGATTGCTCCTTCCCGTTAGTAGAACCAAGGTTGTAAGCCCCAGAGCTTGAAGATAGTTCCTCCGCTTTATCCGCCGTTGGGACGCGAGGTCCTCTTCCGCCTTCTAAACCGTTGTCTATCTTCAGCTGTAACCCCGGCAGGGGCCCATACAAGGTACTACCAGCCGGGCCAGCTGGACCAAGGTTTTTTAAAGAGGTGTTACTCCTCTATCACTCACCCTTAGTCCTGGCTTGTGACAGGCAGAGCATGGCTTCCCAAAGGTTGGGCCCAGGTTGGCGGGTTTGCAGATTATTGTTATTATTTATTGAGTGTGGAAAAATGTGAACTTGTTGAATTTTGTGAACTGTGGAGTTTGCGTGATAGTTTGAGCTCATTTCATTTAATCTGGAAAGTTCTACACCGACATGAGAGAGCTGAAATATTGTTCATAATTACTTGTACTGCGTAAATTAGTTAAGGCGGCTTTAAAAGCACTAATACTCCAATAAAATAATTTTTGTTTATATCGTATGGCCTCGGTGGCCGGGTGCAAGCTTTGTTATTTGACAACCAGAGGGCAGCTTGCCTGTCAAATTTCGTTGTTCCTTGAAGCACTATGAATGTCAAGGAGGTTAAATATCTAAGATCCTTGAAAACTGTAGCGCTTTCTAGTAGAGAAATTAGGAACTTTATGTTGGCGGAATCTCCCGACATTAATTTTGCCATTATGAACATGGCCTACTGAATTCAAATGGGATATTTGACATGCCAACATCGTATGACATGCGTGTCGTATTTTTGCCGCCTTTCAAAAATCACTTACCACTGCCAGGAGCGAACCTGCAATCTTAGGGTTGGTAGTCCGACACGATGCGTTCATACGTGAACTGAGTGAGCAGATCCCCACAGATGAAGTGGTGAAAACTAGATTTTCAATATTGGAGAATGCATAGAGTTGAACTCGAGTGGGATTGTGATTGTATTAAGATAATAAATATGATGAGAAAACAGGTATGTTGTTATCTGGTTTGATGCAGCACTCCAAGCTTCCCTGTCCTGAGCTAATCATTTCATCTCTACAGAGCTACCGCACCCTACATCCACGGCAATATGTTTAACATATTCTAACCTTGGTCTACCCCTATAGTTCTTGTCCTCGACCCTTCCTTCCATAACTAAGCTTGCTATTCCTGGGTGTCTTAGTATGTGTCCTACCAACCTATCATTATCAGTCGCCAGAAACATCTCTCCTCTCCCACTAGTGAATTTGAGCACGTGTGCGAAGTGCACGAGTAAAATTATTCACAGTGATAAATTACTAGAATCTGTGCTAAATCTGAAAGCAGTGCATTCATATACTACAATTGAAACAAGTGAAGAAGCTATGTTACAATTATTATCAAATTTCACACTATAGAGAAGATAATTCCAACCAACATTATGAGCAAAAAAATTCAACATTAGAGGAAGAGAGAAGGAGATTTCCTGGAAATTCTTGCAAATCCTATTCAATCCTGGAAAGTGAGTTCAACCAAAATTCAAATAAATGGTTTCAGGAGATGGAAATGAATAATTGAGGTGTAACTGATGTCAAGTTTAATCCAGGAGGTGGTGCTCCAGTGACCGTGATAACTTGTTTGAGGTGCAGGTGTTGGTACTGTTTTGAAATGCAACCATGCAAGGGAGAGCCGATAAGTAGGTTAATTGGTTTGTAAATAATTCTTCCTTAGTATTTATAATATGTTAATTAACGTTTATTCTAAAAGCGAACATGTATTTACGTGACAATTAATTGCAGCTACAGAGGCTTTGATTTCCTACTAGCAATTAACTTAAATTAATTTCATTTCTCCTCAATAATGTGTAGGCTAGGGATCATAGATAAATACATAATTTGAGGTCATATTTTATCTGAAATGGTAGGTGATTTGCAGTACATTAGAACTTTCCTTTTCATTAATTAACGCGTATTTTGAGCTCACTCCACCCAATCCTCACCTGATGCCCTGATAGTAACATTCTCATGTTGTGACTATCTCAAGGCTATGTCTGTTGTGGTATGTGTTTGTTTGTGATATTACATAAGGGTTTGATTTTGGCCTTGGACCTGTTGTATCTCGGAGAAATACGGGCACAATATCAATAATTCTCCTATAAGAATAAGCCTTGAAGACTGAATCAAAATCGAAGAGAGGGAGATCTTTATGGTCATTGGGAATGTCCAGGGGATATAAAAGATGATCCTAGCCTTGTTGCTGCACAACTGCTCAGAAAATGCACTGAAATTAATATATTGAGCAAGATTACGAAGGCATTTTCATATATACCACTGATCTTCTCCATTCGAAGCTCTCCTGTTCATTAAAAAAATCCCTGTCATGTATTAAATAGCCTATGGTACAAGACCTGTCTCCACGAATACCATTAATTTGAAAAATTAAGTGCTGTATAAATTACTTTCAGTATAGGTGATTAAGACTCATCCAATGACATAGCAATTTTCTGTATTGGAATCTCAATCTCAGAAAGTCTAATGCACGTGCCCTATGATTTATTAAAAGTAAGCCACATAATTTAGTGTCATTAGATAATGGTCATCTATCTCGACCATGAGAATACTGTAACGTCTTCAAACAAAAATGCAAACTTCACAACGGGCAAATAATATAACATGATTGTGCTTAGGATATGCTGGCTTCATATAATGTACACTTCACCTATGAGAATTAAGATATCCTCCAGTACATCAGTGAATAGACCAACGGCATACACATACGGAGGTCATTGGTTTTAGTCCAGTACAAGTCGGACAATATAATCCTATAATAATATAGACATCATGTAATTTCCCAACTTTACACAAACTAACACCAGACAGCTTCCATTCATCATCACTGCCGTCTGAATACACAATTCTGGAACCCCTAATTAGCATTTGTGATGGCGATCAGGACATGTCCTTTATAGGATGCAACAAGTAGTAACTCAATAAGGTACTTACCTCTTTGAAAACCCCACCACTCGCTAAAGATGGAGTTTCTGTTTCGATGCATGGAACAAACTCTGGTATGGAGAAATCTTCTACCTTAATATCCTCAGTGAGATCAGCATCATCCTGCAAAGAAATTACATGTTTCACAAACATGTTCCTTTGCGTAGATGGAATTCAATCTTAAACCGGTTTCCATTATTTTGATTACCTTCCAAACATAATGAGACATAAAAGACCTACAGTAGATCGATTATTTTGAAGAGAATAGTAGTTCTGTTTTTAGAGTTAACACCCCTGACTTGGGTAACTTCATTTGTTGATCTCCATACATGTATTGTCCCCGTTCACTTGTTCAATGAACCACGCAAAGATCTGAATTTCATGCCAGACCACGTGACAACACTCAGCCATTCTCGGAGATTGTAAGCTGAGTACAATTTTGATGACAGGGCATGGAAAATGGTACCTGTGCAAGGATCGAGCGAGCCGTATAATTCATTCATTGGTAACACGATATCAAAATTATTATTATGAAGATAGAAGAAACAGACACTACAATAAATTGAGTTAGACATACACCGTTAATTGTATGGTTATACTTCGAACAACCCGGAAGAAAACAGCAAGATGGAGAAGCCGATTAGCTACAGAATGGAGAAGCCGGGATTGCTACTCTACGCACAAAACAGAACTTGTCGAACGCCAGAGAGGGTGGATACGAGCTTCGAACCCCATGGTATTCTACGGTTTATAGAATTTAGTATAAGATGCAACAAGTAGTAAACCAATAAGGTACTTACCTCTTTGAAATCTCCGCAACCAGCTTAAGATGGAGTTTCTGTTTTGATGCAAGGAACAAACTCCGGTATGGAGAAATCTTCTATCGTAATATCCTCAGTGAGATCAGCATCATCCTGCAGAGAAATTACTTGTTTCATAAACATGTTCCTTTGCATAGGTGGCATTAAATCTTACACAGGTTTCCATTGATTTGAATACCTTCCAAACATAATGCGACATACAAGACCTACAGGAGATAACAATTTTGAACAGAATAGTAGTTCTGTTTCAGAGTTTACATCACAGACTTGGGTAACTTCTTCTGTTGATCTCCATACATGTATGTATTGTCCCCGTTGACTTGCTCATGAACCGCACCAAGAGGTGAATTTCATGCCAGACCACGCGACAACTCTGGGTCATTCTCCGAGATTAAGCTGAGTACAATTACGAAAACACGGAACGGAAAAAGATACTTGTGAAAACTGTAAAAGGATCGAGCGAGCCGTGTAATTCATTGAAAACACGATATCAAAATAAATATTATAAAGATTGAAGAAACGGACAAAACAATAAATTGAGTTAGACATTCACCGTACATTGTACGGAAATACTTCAAAGAAAATAGGAAAAGGAAGAAGCTGAGAGGCTACAGAACGGAGAAGCCCGAAATGCTACTCGAAGCACAAAACTGAACTTGTCGAACGTCAGAGAGGGTGGATATAAGCATCGAACTCCATAGTAACCTACGGTGTATAGAATTGTGTATTAGTGCATATATTTCTTATTGAATGAGGAATACGCTAAAAATACACGATCGCTGATTTAATACAAATATTTGTGTATGGAGTTTTGCGAACTGTCAAGTGCAAGGTCAATATGCGATAGTTTGAGTACATGTCATAACACTGGAAAGTGCTACACCGGCAAGATAGAGTTCAAAATATTGGTCAGAATTATTTGCTGTATTCCGTAAATTAATTGTAGGACGCTTTGAAAGCGTGATCATTCAAATAAAATCAGATACCAGAGACGGATAATAAAACATGAAGTTGGGCACGTGAGAGAAGTGAACGAGAAAGATTATTTTAAGTGCTGCAATGCTAGAATATGTAATAAATCCCAAAGCAGAGCATTGATTTACTACATGTGTAGAAGATGTGATACAATTATTATGAAATTTAACACCATAGAGAAGATGATTCAAACCAACACCATGAGTCACTCAATCCAACATGAGAGGAAGGAGGTCACTATGGCAAATCCAATTCTAGCCTGGAAGGCGAGTTCAACCAAAATGCAAAGGACCGGCTTTTGGATATGGAAATGCTGATTTGACCTACTTCTGTAGGTGAAATGGTTTGTAAATATTTCTTCCTTATTGTGAAGATTATTTATGTTAATTTAAGTTTCTTGTTAAATGAAACATGTATTGCAGAGGCAGTTATTTGCTGCTAAAGGTACTTTCAATCCTCATAATTAATTAAATTAAATAAATTTATCCCTAATAAAGTTTTGGCTAGGGTTCTTTCGGGGATACATTATTTTAGGACACGTTTTTTTAAATCTAAAATGGTAGGTGATTTGTAGTACATTATAACTTTCAGTTTAATTAATTAACGTGTATTTTGAGCTAACTCCACCCAATCCTTACCTGATGCTCTGAGAGTAACATTCTCATGTTGTGACAAGCTCCAGTTTATGTCTGTGGTGGTGGTGTGAAATTTCATAATAATTGCATCCCAACTTCTACACATGTAGTAAATAAACGCTCTGCTTTCTGATTTATTACATTCGATTATTTGCAATTGGGGGTGTGTCCCCCGGTGGCAAATTAGATATACATAACAAATAAATAATTATACATAACAATTCACTAACATTTAAACTGGAGTATTTACACAAATAGTCAATCTTTTCTTAAACACACCTATATGTTTGGGAAAAGGCTCTAAGACTGCGGCAGGTAGAGAGTTCCATTTATCAATGGCACGGTTTACGAAATAATATTTACCATAATTTGTTCGCTGTGGTCGGCCCTTAACTTTGAGAGGATGATCGCTCCTACCCATGTAAGTAGGCTTTTCCATACGTTTGTTAAGCTCACCCTACGCTGGTTGATTTGTATACGTGTTGTACATAGGGCAGAGCCTAGATATCATCCTCCTAGCCTCAAGTGATTCCCACCCAAGTTTCTTTAACATACGGCTCACACTGCTACTGGGATTAAAGTCACTGAGCACAAATCTAGCGGCCTTTCCTTGTACCATTTCCAACTCATTTATGAGCGCTACTTGATATGGAACCCAAACCGCCGAGGCGTATTCCAGAATAGGTCCTACAAGTGACAAATATCCTAATTCTTTAGCAGAGGCACTACTTCCTTTTAATACCCTCATTACAAAGTGCAGGGATTTGTTAGCTTTAGAAACTACAGATCCTATATGACTACCCCATTTCATATCATTTCTTACGTGAACGCCCAAATATTTGCAAGAATCTTCTTCTACAAGTATTTCCGAGCCAATGTTATATTGAAAATCTTGCCTTCGTACTTTCCCTATTTTTATTAGACTACTTTTTCTTGTGTTTATTTTCATTTTATTTTTAATCGCCCACTTATAGACCAGGTTCAGGTCATCTTGAAGTACTGCATTGTCTTGTGAGTCATGTATCTTTCGATATATTACACAATCATCCGCAAACAATCGACAGCCACTGGGAATCCCATTTGGTAAGTCATTTATAAACGCCAAATATAACAAAGTTCCGACTACGCTGCCCTGAGGGATACCCGACGTTACGGTAATTTCATCCGAGAATCAGCCTTCAACTTTCACTTTCTGGGAACGACCCGTCAAAAAATCTTGAATCCATAAAATTACTCTTCTATCAATCTTCGTAGAAGCTAATTTATGGAGTAGCATGTCATGCGGCACGATATCAAATGCCTTCGCAAAATCTATAACTACGGCGTCGACTAAAACTCCATCGTCTAACGATTCGCTAATATCTTGAAAAAGTGATAGCATCTGACTCTCGCATGAGTAACCTTTCCGAAATCCATGTTGCCTATCTTTAAACCATGATAATGTTTCCCACTGTTCCCTCAAGTAGTCGCAAATTAGGTGCTCCATCTGTTTACAAACGATAGACGTAAGCCTAACCGGCCTGTAGTTGCCCAATTCAAGTCTGCTCCCTCCCTTAAGTATTGGGACTACCGTAGCTCTTTTCCAGTTATCCGGGATTTGCGCATTGTTTATGGACACATTAAACATCACCTCTAAGTATCGTGCCACGGCCCTACCTCCTAGTTTAAGTACTTCACTAACAATATTGTCAGGACCCTTCGATATATTGTAACGTAACTTTTGTATTAGCTTTACAATTGCTGACTGGTTTATTTGGAGAAGTGGAGCCCCTGATTCACCGTTAAGGTCCAACACACAGCTATTGGATTTATTGAACACACTACCATAACATACATTTAATTCATTAGCAATGGCCTGCTTCTCAGTAATTAATTTACTGTCACCGGACATTATCATCGACAAATTATTTGAATATCCCTTTCTTCTCCTAACATAACTGTATTTTTTTTTCTACCCATCGGTTCCCGAACCAAGTAAACCTCGCATATAATTGTCTTGAGCAGCCCTCTTTTTTAAGACGAGCTGTCTTGATAAGGACTTAAATTTCAACATATACTTGTCACTATCATGTCTTTTATTGTATAATTGCCTAATTTACCGTTTAAGACTCCTGATTTCCCGTGTGTAATACTCAGGATCTGGGTTTTGTTTTAGTAATTTAAATGGAACAAATTTATGAATAGCGCTATTTAAAATTTCCAAAAAGTTAGTCCACAGGATATTAATGTGATTTCCTTCGGATGTCTATCCTACAAATAGCTCATTCAAATACCCCTGAAATTTGCCCTGATCCGCCCTGCAATACTGGAATATGATCTTATTTGCTACATCAGAGTCTAATTGTGTAATGTCACCGTATCTAATATTTAATTCAACCCCAGAATGGTCACTAATTCCTGGTACTTTCAGACAGTTAATATACAGCTCTACAGGCCTTACGAGATAAACATCTAAGGTATTATTGCCTCTAGTTGGGAAGTCAACTACTTGGGGAAATCCCCCCTCCCTTAAGAATTTGTTTGCAGCGCTCTGAGCTTGACCACAGCTAGTTGACTCACCAGACCAGTCTACTTTGGGGAGGTTTAAATCTCCGGCAATTATTATGCTCTTTTTCATAGCATTACCCGTACAAGTTTTATCATACAATGTGTCGAGAAGCGAAAAGTTATCTTTCGGTGCTCTATACGCCCCTATCACCTGAAGAGGGAATTTATTCCCTTTATTCAAAATTTGTACACATAACATTTCATGATCCGTATCAGCCCACTTTAAGAAACTAGCTATATTTTTGCGCACACAATTAAATAGCCCACTCCCTCGCTTCCCCCGATCCCTTCTGTACATTTCGTAGGTCCCTTGAATTATTTCATTACTTTTTTATCCTCATATAACCAAGATTCAGTAGCAATGACAATGTCCGGAGGATACGTC